>WEIV01023354.1:0-27482 GCA_013390005.1 Calyptomena viridis
AGCTCAAACTGGCCACTTCTGTAGAGGATAATGGGAAGTGTCTTTATACATATATTAATGGCAAAAAGAAGGGCAGCAACAACCTCCACTCCTTATTGGATATGGAGGGGAATATAGTAACTGAAGATGAGGAAGAGGCAGAAATACTCAATGCCTCCTTTTCCTCTGTTTTCAATAGTAAGGTGGATCATCTACAGGACAGTTGGTCTTCTGAACTGGTAGACGGGGTCAGAGTGCAATATAGCCCCCCGTAATTTAGGAGGAAGAGGTTAGAAACCTGCTAAGACACTTAGATCCTCACAAGTCTATGGGACCAGATGGGATTCACCCTAGAGTGATGAGAAAGCTGGCAGAAGAGCTCACTAAGCTTCTCTACACCATCTACCAATAATCTTGGCTCACTGATGTGGTCCTGGATGATTGGAAATTGGCCAGTGTGATGCCCATCCACAAGAAGGGCTGGAAAGAGGATCCAGGAAATTACAGACCTGTCAGTCTGACTTTGGTTCCAGGTAAAATTATGGAGCAGATAATCCTGGATGCAACTATGCGGCACCTGCAGAATGACCAGGAGATCAAGCCCAGCCAACATGGATTTAGGACGTGCAGGTCCTGCCTGACCAACCTCATCCGCTTTTTTGACCAAGTGACTCACCTGGTAGATGAGAGGAAGGCTGTGGATGTGGTTTACCTAGACTTCAGTAAAGGCTGCGATACTGTCCCCCATAGTGAGCTCTTGGAGGAGATGGCAACCTGTGGCTTGGACACAAACATCCTGTTCTGGGTTATGAACTGGTTGGATGGCCTAGCCCACAGAATGGTGGTGAATGGTGTCATATCCAGTTGGTGGCCGGTCACTAGTGGTGTCCCCCACGGATCAGTGTTGGGCCTGGTTTTGTTTAATACCCTTATTGATGATCTGGACAAGGAAATTGAGTCCACCATTAGCAAGTTTGCAGATGACACCAAGCTGGGAGCAAGTGTCAATCTATTAGAGAGTAGGAGGGCCCTACAGAGGGACCTTGACAGACTGGAGAGATGGGCTGATTCCAGTGGGATGAAATTTAACAAGTCCAAGTGCTGGGTTCTACACTTTGGTCACAATAACCCCATGCAGAGCTATAATTTGGGGGCTGGAGATACTCCAGCAATAATTGGCTGGAGAGTGGTCAGGCAGAAAGGGACCTGGGAGTACTGGTAGATAGGAAACTTAATATGAGCCATCAGTGTGCCCAGGTGCCCAAAAAGGCCAATGGCATCCTGGCCTGTATTAGGAATAGTGTGGCCAGCAGGACTAGGGAAGTTATCCTTCCCCTGTACTCTGCACTGGTGAGGCCACACCTCGAGTGCTGTGTCCAATTCTGGGCCCCTCAGTTTAAGAAAGACGTTGAAATGCTTGAACATGTCCAGAGAAAGGCAACAAGGCTGGCGAAGGGGCTGGAGCACAAGCCCTATGGGGAGAGGTTGAGGGAGCTGGGGTTGTCTAGCCTGGAGAAGAGGAGGCTCAGGGGAGACCTTATCGCTCTGTACAACTCCCTGAGAGGAGGGTGTAGTCTGGTGGGGGTCAGTCTCTTCTCTCAGGCAACCGGTGACAGAACAAGAGGACACATCTCAAGCTCCATCAGGGGAAGTTTAGGCTCCATATTAGGAAAAACTTCTTCACTGAAAGGGTGATTCACCATTGGAATGGGTTGCCTGGGGAGGTGATGAAGTCACCATCCCTGGAGGTATTTAAGAGAAGTGCCATGGTTTAGAAGGGTTGGAGTTGGGTTATAGGTTGGACTTGCTGATCTCAAAGGTCTTTTCCAATCTTGATAATTCTATGATTTTATAATACTTTAAAAAAAAGGAAGAGCAGCCTATTAAATTATTTTTACTTGATATCAGCCTAAAAATAATTACAATACTTCATAAAAATCACTATTTAAAATTTTTTGGTCTGATATTAGATCTCATACAGGGCTTTAAAAAAATAGTATTAGAGAAAAAAAGACTGGTTTGGAGACTGTTACAGGAGGCCGTTGTGTGCTATTTTGTTATGTGCTATATTATGTGCTATAATTTCAGTATTCACCAAGGGTCTCAATAAACTATCCAGTTTAATACTATTTCCAAGTATTTCCATAATTCCTTGCCCCTAAAGATCTTGGTTAAATTTCATTTATGAATCTCTTCAAGAATTACTTCAGGTTAAGATTATTTCTTATATACAAAGAATAATATGGTTGTTTCCTTCCCTCACCCCTATATTTTTAAATCAATCTAAGTAGTGTGTAATTTTTAAAAGCAAGTGTCTCTTTGATTTGGAAATATAGGTTTGAGTCTTAGCTTAAAACCTGTATTAAAATTAAGTCAGACCTTCATGTAGTTTTTTTCTCTTTTCTTCTCTCTGCTTGCCTAGGTAGTGATAAGGTTGGAATGAAAAGCAAGGGACAGTGAGACAGGGAGAGAGATAGCATGAGAACACTCGAGACTTTTTGATGTCTCATAAAATCAAACAAGCTTGTGGTTAGCTGTATCTATAACATAACCCTCTAGGCCGAGGGTGATGATAAGGACCTGAAAAGACTCCCAAAAGACCACCAAAGACCTCCAAGAGGGGTGGGGATCTGGGCGGAGATGGGTGTTGATGATGCTAATTAGTCAATAATGTAATGGTGTTAAGGATGATGTAATGTGTATGTTTATTCATAGAGCAGTTATGCATATTTATAATCTAGGTGCATTTAAGTTTGTTTCACTGTTTGTGGGGGGTAGTGACAGGGAATGGGGTGGGTGAAAATTCTGTTTCCCTGTGAGGCAATAATTGTTTTTTAATTTTACAACTTGCAAGCTTTTAAGTTTTGAGTCCCCAAACCATCAATTCATCTTACTGCACCACATATTGTTCCATTGCTTTGGTACCAGTGGTAGGTGGTCAGCTTTTTACCAAGCACTGAATCTGTAATGCAGTTGTGTTATTCACACAATTACTTTTCATGAGCTGGCTGAGCTCATGGTCTAAGTGTCTCTGTTTGTGCTAGCTCAGTGACATAATTGTTTCTTGACTAACAAGATATAATGTGAACCACATGAACTGTGGAAATTTAATTTACAAGCTAAGTGGTCATTTGACCATGAATTGAGGATGCTGCCACATGAAAACCAAAGATCTGATCTACATTGTAGTGAGATGCTCTCTGCTACAAACAGCAAAAAAGAGTGTGCTGCTGACAAATGAAAGGGCTTCTGGGATAGCAATAGGAGAGCAATGCAAGATTAATACTGTATGTCTCTTTAGTGCAGAAACAATTTATCAGTGACTGTGACAAGGTAAACTCTCAGTTATGATGGTTTTCATTCTGCTCAAGCCAGATGAATAAGTTTAACAAAATAAAGAAAACAACAGTTTTAAAATGTGAAACAGATGTCCTTTCAGTGTTACTTGCAGGTAAAAGCAATCTAGGCCTGCTAAATTATTAGTGTCTCCAATTATATGAGTTTTTTCCAGCTTCATGAATAATATAAAAGTGAAGATGCAGTCAGATATTTGAGATGCAGGTTTTTTTTAAACACTTCAAGCTTTTGTTTCACTTATGTTACCAAACTACTTACTCTTGTACCTCTTTTTAAAAGATGGCTAAGCATGTAAGAGCACATCTTTCCAGGTACCTCCAGGCAAAGTATAACTCAAAATATAACTCAAAATATAACCAGGAAATATAACTCAACTAGTTTTTACACACTGAATGTCATCACTACTCAAGTTAATAAAAAACTAAGTCGTTTTTTTAATAGGCAGCATGGTGTTTTACAAAGGATTAATACTGACTACTAAAAGATGTATGCTAATGGCATTTAATTACAAATTTGTTAACTTGCAAAAACATATTAAGAATGTTTAATTAAAACACTGATAATGTTATTTCTTAAAAAGTTTTGCTGCAGCTAGTTCGTTTGCTTAGAAAACAAAACAAAACTCTTAGGTTTCTTACCTGGTGTGGAAACCCAAGCTAGAAGTAAAGAACACAGTGGAAATTCCATGGCTTTCTGGACCCAGTTGTCTGACAAGCCTGAACTGTTGAGTATGTTTCCTAACAGCCTACAAAAAATCTTCCTGAGGTCTTTAGTGAGGGAAATGGGGGAGAGAGGATGGCCCCTTGTGTTGTCCAGTGTCAGGCCAAATCAACTGTTCTTGTAGGGAGGAGCAGTACAGACTGGCACACTCTGCAGAGAAATTACACAGCACACTGCATGTACATCAGAATGGATGACACTCCTCTGGAGGCCCAATCTGAGTTTCCTATCACAGGAGAACTTCAGTAAGTCTTCACTTCTATTTCCAAACAAAAAAAAAAGTTTGTTTGTTTTATTTTGAAGGGGAACACCCTGGAGCATAATTTTTTTAAGTCATACTCTTTGCGTAGAACATCTTTGGTGTGTAGGGACATCATAACACCCTGCTGCTTGTCCTGTGGTAGAAGACCTTTGATGGTGGTATCATTCAATAGGATTTCGCTACACATGATAAAATGAAGCATAAAGAACCATATCAATTTTCCTATTCTGACATTTTCGGCATATCTTAGTAGGAAAACTTTTTCAGCAACATTGTTTTGTTTGGTTGTTTTTTTTTTTAATATATTTAACTATTTGGAAACTCTTTGATTTGTTCTGTAAGCTGCTATAGTTATCCCAGCATTAATAGCACTTATTAATAGTGCCAAGTTACCCAGAGATTCAACACCGCAAAGCTTCTTACCTTCACTTTAGTTCTCTGACCTAATTGCTTCTTGCTAGTTTTTTCTTGATATAGATCTGATATGGCAGATTTTTGTTTTAAATTCTTAATCACCATCAGATCATTCTGCTATCATGGCAATTTTTCTGCTATAACAGCTATCAAGCCAGAATAAATATTTAATTGCAAACACACACAGCAAGAGTCCTTAATGTAGTTCCATCAAGAAGTCATGGTATGACAGAAGACTGTTGTAGGCTTTAGTTAGAACACATATGGGTGAGTGAAGTATTCTAAGGAATAATTAAAAAACCCAAAACTCGTTTTTACTGTGTAGCTTCTTGGAACAGAATACTGCTCTGAAATATCTCACATTCTTTATGTAGGAGTCCAAACAGAGAGGTACTGCCCTGTTTTTTTTTCCCTGCTTTTCATTTGAGATTTTTATGGGTTTGTTTCATCTGAAAAAAGATGATGATAATGAAAAAGAGCAACAACATTGCTCACAGCAGAAGGCATAGATAAGGTCTTCAGTTTCTCAAATCAAGCAGCTCACAGCATATAGAATGATTAAGGTGGTCAGGGACATTTGGAGGTCATCTGGTAAAAAAACCCTACTCAAGCGGAGTGACCCCCAGAGTGTCTGTACAGTCATCTTTTTAATCTCAGTGCCTGTTCATCCAGTCCATACTTCATCATCTTCTTTAAGTAGAAAGTAGAAAATGCCTCATCTACCAAGCAAGTAACAGAGTCATACAAGTCTATCAAGCTAGTCATACATTTCTCTGGGTCCTTGGATTTCTGAAGGCTGGTCCTGCTACTAAATACTGAGGTAAGGAAGATATTTATTACATCAGCTTTTCCTGTGTCCTGGGTCAACAATGGTCCTAACCCATTTAACAACTGGTTCATGCTTTCCCTAGTCTTCCTTTTGCTGCTTATCTCTACATAGAATTTCTTCTTGCTGCCTTTGCCATCCCTCATCACATTCAACTCCAGAGGGGTGTTGGCTTTTCTAACTGTCTCTTCATGTTCCAACAGTGTCTCTATAGTCCATACCTGTTACTGCTTCTACTTTCTGTATTATTCCTTCCTGTGTTTGAGTTTTGCCAAGAGCTCCTTGTTTATTCATGTGGGCTTTCTGGCAATTTTTACTTTTGCTCATTGGAATGGACTGCTCATGAACTTGTAGGAGTTGATCTTTGAACTTTATCCATTTTCCTTGGATACCTCTTCCCTCCAGGACTTTATCCCACAAGACACTTTCAAGTGCATCCTTGAAGAGCCCAGAATATGTTCTCCTGAAGTCCAAGGTTGTGATCTTGCTTTTTGCCCTCCACTCCCTTAGCAGAATCCTGAAGTCTACCATCTCCTGGTCACTGAAGCCAAGGCTGCTTTCAACCTTCACATCCCTAACCAGATTTCCTTTGTTTATAAACTGGAATCTTTAAGAATAGAGATCTGTTCCAGAAAGGTCAGCACCTCCTCTGGCTGGCAAACCAGGATATTATGGTTTTGCCTTTCTGTGCTTCTTTTAGAATGTATATACTTTTTCTGTCTATAACTATGCATATGTTTAAAAGTCTGCTGACATTCCACTTCTGTGATATCAAGTCCTACCTAAAAATTTTGTTAACCTGCCAGACTCAGAGGTTTACTTCTCACTATGGATTTTGGGATTTTGTTTTATGAATTTTACAGGGTCCTTATGCTGCCTTGTTACTTGTATCTTTCTATCTAGTATAGAAGTTTACACCCACAAGCAGTGACTGTGTGGGATTATTTAAACAGTTTATAAACAAAATACATCTGCTGTTTCTCTGATGTGCAACATTAGAGGTGGATGTTCATATAGAAGACAATGAAATGAATCCACAGGAATTCATTGGACCAATATTGTATTGTTATTGGGTTGTAAATTGCTAACTTAGACAAAATATTATAGAGATCTTTTGCTACCAAAAACAAAATCTTCAAAATGCTGGAGATATTTTGTTTCATACTGAGTTTTCTACTCAACAGAAAAATTATGATTATTAGCATAATTAGCTTACCAGTCATTAAGAAGTAACATACTTGTAAATTGTCCTATCAAAGGCAATTTTTTTTCTCTGATAAATCACTGGTGATTTATTTAATTTTTTTTAATGATAAATGAAGACTTTTATGTATAAAAGAAAAACCTTTGAATATCTAAATCTTTAATGATGAAATCCAGGCTTAATATGTCTGTTACTACTTGATTTCTCTCATCCTGTGATGTGTTCTATTTTCTCAATATACTTCCAGTTCCCAGCATGATAGATGCTTCTAAAAGATGGTTCTATTTTTTTTTACAATAAAAGAAATTATGAGCATGCAATTCCCTACAGACAAACAAACTGGTTCAAGTTTCATGCTAAATGCTTTAAGTAATACACCACTTCCTGAAGAATCTAATAGGATAAATTAGTCTCTAAAGGGACCATATACAGAAACTCTATGAAAGGGTTCTTGCAAGGTTGAGAGAAATGTTGCTGTTAGAGTTTTTGCAAGTATATGCTACCATTAAAACCATTGGACATTACTCTAGCAATCTCTGAGAGGCCAACAGTTCAGTATTGTGTCTTTTCCAAGCCATAGAAGAGGTCTTTCTAGTTTGAAGATCATTAAATGCCTCAGTTGTCTTCTAGATTAACTATTCCTTAGTTTAATCTTAAACCTAACTGTGTTCTGATTTTACACATACTTAGATTGCAGTAATATGAAACATTGATTTTATTTTCTTCAAGTACCAAGGACAGCAACATGTGCTGAACAGAAGTTTCTTCTTTTTAATGCCATAACTGGTGGAGAGAAAGCTACTATCTATCTTGCAAATATTAGAAATAAACTTTCAAGTACTTGCCCCTGGAGAGTTTTTAAAAGCCTGGTCTTGCACATCTGTTAGCCCCCCAGCTCTTTATCTGTCTCTGCTTCTGATTCCTGCTCTATTCTTCTGTTGCCATGGGAGTTTTTCCCGTCTCTCTCCTTCTTTCTCTTTTTCTGCTTTCCAGAAACTTCTCCCAGATGTACCAGCTTGATGCCTTATGTAGCAATTGCTGTGCCTTCCCTGTAGAGAAATCCGTATGATCCAAGAAATTGAATAGACAGCTCTTCTCTGTATTGGTTAGCCATACATGTTTAACAAAACAGAACATATGATAGATGTACCATAAGCGATAAACAGACAAACGAAAGTGCATCAGCATTAATATCTAATAAGGATACCTTTAGGAAGTGAGAGATGGTTCATGAGAAAAAACTTTGCCTGCTGGAAAGAAAGCTAGAACTTGCAACAGCTGGCGTAAAAACTGTTAATACTTGATTAAAAAAAAAAGTCTCTGAATTCTAGCTTTAACCCACATCTCTGTATTCAATGTGAGATTTGGTTGGGCTGTTTTTTCAGGATCTCAGCCCATGTACTTGTAGGTGTAATCAAAGCAAAATGCTGAAACACATTTCTCCCATTATAGGCACCCTGAGAAATTTCTCCTTGCCTTTTATGCAGCTGTCAAACTTGAGAACATGGGAAGGATAGCTAAAACATTGTTTGCTCCTAGATCTTTTGCACCAGCTATTACTAGGATTCCTATGTTCCACATTGACAAAAGGTCTAACTAGGAAACATTATATAGTTTTATGTCAGCCCTCACAAGTACCACAGAAGTTGTCATAGGGCTTTTCACATTCTGCAGTGGCACAGAGTTCCTGTGTACAGATCCTGCCCAATGAAATCTTGTCCAAAGATTTAAGGTATTTGATGTAGATAACAACTAACTTGCCTTAGATTTGTTGTTCAGATGGAACCAGGAAGAAATGCATATTCTAATTCAAGATTTCATGTTCTCATCAATGTTTCTTTTGTTCCTCAGAAAAACTCTTAAATAATTTGAAAGAGTCCTCTCATGGAAAGTCATTCTTAGGCAGTGTTCAGCCTCATCTTCAACTCTGATGCCAGCTGTATCTCTACCACCTCCAACTACATAAAAAATATAAATTCAAGTAGCAGTTGATTTGTCTTGGGCACCCACAAGGTCCATGTAGATATTTTTAACGTCAAGAATGATAAACATGTTCATGAGGCTTTTTCAGCTTTAGTTTCTAACACTGATACTCAGATTTTGAGTGAATATTAAAAAAAAGAGACTTTTGTATAATTTGCCAAGCTCTCATGTTTCACTGGTCTGAGTAGCTGTATCTTTATTTCTGGACTGAAAGTATATTTGTAATGCATTATAATGAAGAATAAGGATCTTGGTATTTATATGTTTCCATTTAGAGTTCAGGGACAGGTCTATTTAAAAAAAAAAGGAAATTCAGTGTCTAAGAGTGGACTTATTTAATAGCCTAAGAAAAAAGAGTTCTGCAGTATCTATGTTCAGATCTCAGGATAATGTTGTTATAGGTTTAGTTCTCTTTTGGGGAATTTTCTCATTCCCCCTTGAAGTGTTTGGGCAAAGGGGTCCCTTCCCCCAGGACAACTGGGCTCCTTTCCAAGGCTGAATTTTTTGGGGAGGGAAAGACTTATTAAGTTCTTAGCTACAAACAATTAGCTCTTGGATTCAAAGTTCATAGACCTCTCCCTGGCACACAAAGACTAATCAACCACTTGGGGGGGCGGGGGGAAGATGGAGGGATGGCTGTGCTGATCTGTGCCAGGCTAGGGGAATTGTAGCAGTGCTGAGCTGGGAGGAGGATCAGGAGTGGGGGTGAGGGTGAAGAAGATGAAGAGTATTCACTGGAAGTTAATGTCCCACAAGATCTGCACCAACACTTCCCAGGTAGAACCAGAACCACTCCCCATCCCTGCCTGCCACACCCACCACCCCTACCGTCATCACAGCTACCATTGCTGTCACATGGTCCCCAACGGGACGCGGCACCACTTTCTCAGCTACTGCTGCTTTATCTGTCAAAGGGAGTGGGCACCGACTACTGACCATGGCTAGAATAGGACTGAAGGAAAGTCTGCCAGCACTGCTGTCTGGCCACGGATGTAACTGCACCAAAGACAGTCTAGTTTTCACTTTCCCTGAAGAGTGATTTTGGGGTGATACTTGTCTTTGTTACTGTTGTAGATTTTTTTGTATTGTTGTTTTTGTCCTATTTTATTCTCCAATTCTTAGCAAAATCATTATTCATCTTTCTACGTTTTGCTTGAAAGTCTCATAATTCATATGAAAACAATTTGGAGGGAGGGTCTCTATTCCAGTAGGTCTCACCTTTCTAGCATACATTGTCTTAAGCCAAGACAAATGTGAATTCATCTTACAAGTTAGTTTGTTATAAAATGTTCAATTCTTTTATAGTTCACTCTCTCTATTTGTTATTCAGGAAGAATTTGCAGTGTGAGAAACTGTTTATAAAAGTGTAACCCATGGATACAGTTCTGCTATTTGGAACAGCACCACAGGGTCTCTGTGGGAATGCAAATCACTTCCTTGAGTTTGACTTTTTTTTTGTTTTCAACCAAAACTTGTTTTATGCTCCAGGGGATATAATGTGATGTTACTTGTACTAGTTAGGGGTTTCTTTAAATGTTTTTGTGCTAGAGATTCTATCCAGGTTTGAAGATCTAGCCTATACTGTCAAACTGAACTTTGCTATCCTGACTTGACCTTTTTGAGATTTTTGCTGTTACTCACAGGATCATGCAATTTTAAAGAACAGAGGTGATTGTCCGAATCACAAAATACTGAAAAGGTCAGAGTAGTAATGCTGTCTTCACTGTCTCTCCAGGTATAACATGTTGAAACTGTATTGACATAATTCTCATGACTAGACTTGAAATACACCTGTAAGATGCTCTATGCCAACTCCTGGGTTTGAAACTGATGAAAATACTAAATCATAAGAATGCTGCTAGTCCAAGGGGGTTCTTAAGATTTTGATTAAAAGTTTTAATTCCTGCCATGTCAAATTGTTAAATGCAATAGAGATATTTTTGCCTTTCATATTTCTCACAGCTAAACCATGCATTACATGTGAATACAGTCCAAATTAATAGAGAAAAGCCTCACAAAAGATATACGTACAATTGTTTTAGGCACAGTTTTTAGAATCTGCCCCTTTTCTCAGAATTGTGTCCACCATTCCAATGTCCCTCTGAGTCCTAGGCTTGTCAGCACCTGTGCTTCTCTGGAAGAATAGTGGTGATGAGGGGGTGATATAAGTCATCGTTGTCTCGAGTCCTTTACCTGAAGGTGTGTGATGTTCACAAGGAGATTTTGCTCCTCTTCAGTTTTGCATTTATTTGGATTTATTTCTTATGTTATATAGTATGTTCTGCTTCTTTCTCTTTGAGTTCCAGCTACAGTTCAAAACCTCTGTGTTCTGATTAACACTTCTCACTGTTTGCTAGACAAGAACAACCTACAGCAGACTTTACCACATGCGGTATTTACAGACACAAGCTGAAGCAAGCAAGGCAAAAGTCCCTTGATTGTTACATAATTGTTACCACCATTAAAGCAACTTAAAACTGGCTCTGGACAACAAAGACGTCAAATCCCGCAACTTTGCATTGTCAGATCAATGTGAAGCCTGTGACCTTTTACTAGGAATGGTGGAATGGTAAAAGTTGCTGTGGGTTAAATTAAATATGCACTGATTTTTTTTTTTGTAATTTTTTTTTAGAAACAAAAACTGAACTTTCACCAGAAGAATAGGACTTACTTGTTAGGCAATTAGACATAATCAATAGGAAGATCGTTTCCCTTTCAAGCCCCAGGATAGTTAAACTTTTGACCACCCTCTTTACACAATATTTGTGTGTGGCTATGATGTGGATCTCCCCTAATGTTCTTATTTGGTGACAAGAGAGTTATAGTTAATTAGAACACTGGGTGATAATTTTTCTGTGTGTGGTGAGGGATAGCATCCACTATCTCAAAACTGCCTTTGGAGTATTATTCTAATACTAAACTCTTCGTTTCCACTGAAGGTCAGAGGCAGATTCACAAAATGAATTGACACCACCTACTGTATTTCCCAGCAACCAGATTTTTAAGGAACTCCCTCAGGGTACAACTCAGAAGTACTTTCTTTCCCTTGCCTTTCTTGTTGTGCTATTTTAAGCTGTACAGTAGGTTCTCTCATTCATTCAATCAAGGCTGTTTTAATATTTTGATAGATTTCTATTGCTTTTGCTGGAGAATTTTAGTGAATCTGTCATGACCAGTGTCCACATTGTGATGGTGTAAGATTAAAAAACCTTTCTCAATATAGAAACAATTAGATACTTCATAGAGTATTGTGAATCACACATGAATTTCAAAACTGTGGGAGTCTCATGTTCTTATGAACAAAAAATGACAGAACATTTATGCAAGGAATATGTAATTAAATTCTGCGCAAGTGAAAGATTAGTATCTAAAGTTTCCATTAAAATATTTTGGGCACTTAGACTTTTAAAGTCTTTTTCTTTTTTTAAGTTGAAATATCTGGAAGGATGAACAAAAGAACAGGAAAAAAAAATCAAGCTATTGTTTTATTTTGACCAGATAAAAACACTGAAGTGGTTCATAATATGCATATGACATTTTTGCCCCAGCACTCAACTAACAACACAAGATATTGTTTAAAATAATATTTTGAGAGTGATTACAGAGATCTTTAACATTAAAAATGAGAGTTAATTGATGACAAAAAAGAATACTAAGAAAACTGTAATTACATGAATACACCCATTGTCTTCTGATTATGAAATCAAACATGTTTAAGCATTTATGTGCTGTAATGAAGCTATTCTAAAATTACACTAATAAGAAATACTGTTTTTAAAATATCTGAGTGGAGATTTCAGCACTCAATAGTCAGAAAATGTAGTATTGGATTTCCCAAATAAAAAAATTATTGTCTTGTGTATATACCTTATTGTAATCCAAGGAAATAAACAAACAAAAGCTTTCAAGAAATCGTTAGACAGATCAGAATTTTGGTGGTGACAATTTTTCATAGTGGAATGAAAAATGCTTAACTTCAAATAGAAACAATTATTTTTGTAGTATGCCACTGAGACTCCCAGAGTAATATTCACTGATATTTATGAGACAAAATTGGGAAAGAGAAGGAAGTAGGAGAAAAAAGATTGAATGGGATTTTTTTTCCTTCAGGTTAATTCAACATAATAATTTTGTTAGACTTGGAATTTTGGTTTGACCTGATCAAACTAACTGTCAACTACAGAAGTAGATAGGGAATTATTATCAAGTAAAGCCTTGCTCTACTGAAAAGCATCCTTTTCCTTTAGCTCATCTTGGAAATACTTTGCTGGAAATATATGTTTTTCCTCTGTTATAATATCTCCTAATTCTCTCAGGTGCTGCTTTATCAGTATATAATTTGTCTTCTGTACTCGAACTCTTTTAGGTATAGAATATGTCCCTAGTTGTAAAACATTGTACAAATTTATGGTGCTCTATCAATGATTAACAGCAATAATACAGCTGAGTAAATAGAGATGACTTTTTTGAGATTGGAAAATGCTGCTGCTTTATTAGAGAACAAAATTAAAAATAAACATTGTGGTGTAACTGCACTGACTTTGGAGACATTTTATGTGAAGGTCACCAATATTTGTCTGTCTTGCCATTTTGAAGAACACTGCATTTCCTTCTCATTCTCTTTATGCTTGTTTCAACATGGTCATCTGTTTTGTTATCCTTTTTCCAAGCTTTGTATAAATATGACTTTTGTTCCTGACAGGCCATTATAAGCTCTGGCTTTAAAGCTAAGTAAAAATATGAGTAAAAGAGAAGGGGTAAAACCATTGGAAACAAGGTTGAAACAAAGTCTCTGTATTATAGTAGGTATTACTAAGTCACAACGTTTTTTTCTCTTTTACAACAAGCTTCCCTTTCTCTGTAAGGGTCCAGCACCTGCAGAGTAGTTTCTGCCTCTTTAAGCCTCTCAGAGGGAGTTAACCCAGCACTGCCATGTCCACCACCTAAAACTTGTCCCTAAGTGTCACATCTACCCACATCTACCCCGGGCAGCCTGCTCCAATGTTTGACAGCCCTTTACAGTTGCTGCAAAGTGCATCATGAAGGAAGTTAATATGAAGGAACAGAATCACATGTTGGACTTATTTTTTCCCAAGCATGTTACTATAATATTTGTGTGTGCTTTTCCAAGGTTTGGGCAGACAGTAGAGAAAAGATCAGTGGATCCTGTAGTGCACTGGGAAGTCAAATGATTACAGAACAATGATCAAACTAAATGACTACCTAGGCAGTTGAGTGACAATATTTCTCATTTCCTTGTAATTAAGCCATTTGATACTGTATGTAGTTGTTTCAGTAATAACTTTTCAGAATTCCATTCATAGAAACTTCACTGTAAAGAAGAAAACCATTCCAGCATTCATGCATGTCAGAACCTCTTGAAAAGTGGGTTCTTCTTTTGCTGCTTTTTTTTTTGTTTTCCAGCCAAACTTGACCATACAAAATTAACCAAAATGTCAAATGCTTGAAACCAAACTATTATCTGCATCTGTTATATCAATTCAGGTTTTTTCCAAACTGTCTTATGGTGCTACAGGGATCTCCTCTGGTAACATTCTAGTTCTGCTTTGCAAGGAATATACCTGTGGATTTTGTCTGTTCACAGACCAGCTGGATATTTTAAACAACCTAAAAGAGACCTGACAAATAGCTTTGTCTTTATCTCTTTTGCCTTAACAGTAGCTATTTGGGTGAGATTATACTATATGACTACATTTAACAGAAGAACATTGAAATCAAATATTTATGAGATTGCTTCCAAACCTTTCTTATTCAGTGTTTTGAAATGTTGCTACTGCATATCAATGTCTCAAATCTGGTTTCTTACCAGAGTCTTTAGAGCAGAAATAAAATATGACCTGTGCTATAAGCCAGTTCTTCATGGTAGATGATCCTGTTTTCACAAACTTGTTGGAAAAACAGTCAATCTGCTTAATGCATGGAACATGTAAACAAGCATATGCTTTTCCTCAAACCTTGTAAGTGTGCTCATCTTCAAATTGACAAGCAGTTTGAAATGAAGAGGCAGTGGAAATATTGTAATCTTTTGATAAGATCAGTTACTCGTCATGTATTATGTGAGACCAGGTAACCACTGACCTTGAAAATCCTATGAAAATTCCTGGTTGTGAAGTTTAATATGGCCCTAAAATTCCTCTTTTGATTTCATTTAGTCACTTTTAATTTCATTCTGTTTTGATATCTTAGTTAATGATTTCCATCAGAAAAATATTTGAAATATCACAAGATCACAGAATACACTGACTTGGAAGGAATCCACGAGAATCACCAAGTCCAACTCTTGGTCTCGTACAGGGCTACCCCCAAGAGTCACACCATGTGCCTGAGAGTATTGTCCAAATGCTTCATGAGCTCTGTCAGCCTTGGTGCTGTGCCCACTGCTCTAGGGAACCTGTTCAGTGCCCAACCACCCTCTGGGTGAAAACCCTTTTTCTAATATCCAACCTAAACCTTCCCTGACACAACTTCAGGCTATTCCCTCTGGTCCTGTCACTGGTCACAAGAGTGAAGAGATCAATGCCTGCCCCTCCTCCTCCCCTCACAAGGAAGTTGTCACTGCAATGAGGTGGACCAATGATATTGAGGGTCTTCTAAAACAGAGCTGCAGCAAACAGATTTAAGAGAAGATTATCTTTTTTCAATGAGTTATCCACCTCTTCTGAAAATTATTCATCAGCAAAATTCTGGAGGTACTTCTTTAACTTACCTCTTAACTTGGAAATCTTTCATGAGGCTGTTGCTTGTCTCAAACACAAGGACACGAAAGCACTTTGTCATGAGATAAGCACAGAAGAGAGCAGCAGGATGGCACTAATTCCAGACCCAAGGAGACAAGATCTGGTTAGTACATCCTGGCTGGTGCATCCAGACAAAATTCCTGCTGTGGCAAACTGTATAAAGAAATAACTGCTCATATGTGCATCACTGATGAAACAAAGATCACACCAAGTTATGGGACAGATGGCACCTGCGACAATTGAAGCCCTCCCTCTCCCAAAAATGCCTCTGTGGATACCCGGAACTTGGACTGTAAGTTAAGCCACCTGACAGGAACTTGAGATAAGATAAAGGTGGTACTATTGTTGGGGTGTCATCTCAGACCTAGGGGGAGGTAAAGAAAGCTGAGGGAGAAGAATGTATCACTGATACTGGATAAGGAAAGCCAGCTCAGCAATTGTGCTGAAATCAGCTTGGACTGGGTAAAAGATGGTTCTGAAGGGGGACGTCACAACCCACTGACTCAAGAACCCACCAACTCAAAAGAGGGGAAAGTGAGCATGGGACTAATTAGCATTAGAAGTGAGGGAGTCATTAAATCAATAAAATAAAAAAACTGTGTAGCAAATGAGCATTAATTCCTTTGCTTGCCAACATGTATAAATAGTAAAAACTTTTAAATTACCTCAGGACCCGCACCACCAAGAAGCCCAGGGTGAAGAAGGACCAACTTCTGCTGCTGGATGCATGGGTGGTGACTATGTTCTGCTATATTCTGCTTGATCTCTCTCTGTTTCTCTCTCTCACTCTTCCCTTCCTTTTCTATTTCTTTCTATCTCTCTACCTCATATTTGCTCATAAATAAAACTTGTATTATTGACTTCAACATACGACCTCATTTACATTTTAATTCAGACATTGTCAGAACAGTGGCTAAGGTGATTAAATGTATGAAATTATTTTAAAATTTCTTTGTATAACAAACAAACCTGGATTTTTTTTTAGCCTGAAAGTCATTAAAGGGAGATAAATGTGACTTAGTGACAAAGAAAAGGTATTAGCTCCTCACTCTCCATTCCAGTAAAAGAAATAGCCCTCTGTTGTCTTGGGAGAATCTTATACATAAATTTTGAAATTGACCTTCTGAAGTCCTTTGCAAACATGTATTAACTAAATTATTTATAAGTAACTAAGAACCAATTTTTTTTTTCCCTGAAGAATGAACCAGATCAAACTCTAAAGGCAGTTCTCTCTTAAGCAAAACCATGTTTCAGCGCCTGACAGAACAATTTACAAGTGTTCTTCAATGCCACATCCAAATTTTCATCTTGAGATATTAAGGAATAACAATGGGGTTTGTTTATCTCTTTTAATCAACCAGTGATGTTTACTTTTGTTTAATATTTTAAATTTGCAAAGGCTACATCCCTTCTCGAAGGAATTGCATTTTAAAATCCAACTTTAGATTCTCATTTGAAGTCGATTCATAATTTCACTGATGAAAGCTCATTGGAGTAGAGTTTAAATTCTTCTTTGTCATAAGGCCAAGTGAGCAACCCTACCTCTGAATTCCAATCATAAAACTGTATCTCCATTTTCATTAACACAATAGTCACTTGGTAGTACATTGTTTTTTCTCGTCCTTACTTTTTGTTAGTAAGAGACAAATGAAAATAAATAAGTAAGTAGATGTGATTGTAGGATTGTATTCTTTCAAATATTTTGCTAAAAGCATATACTGCTTATGTGTTTAGTCTGTATTTGACTTATCAATCTTTCATAATTTCAGAAGCCTAGGTTCAAATCTGTTTGAAAGATTTGGGATAAAAATTTACTATACTTTCTCTAGATATAAGACCTTAATTTTCTAGGCTCCAAAATTTTGCAGTTGTTTGTGTTGAAGTCATTCGCAACACTGAGGCACACTGGCATGCTGTCATTGGAGAGGGAAGCAGGATTGCCTGCTTGACCTGTGAGCAATTACATGCTCACACAGGACCCTTTGGTCCTCACAGCAGTAGCAGAAAAGAACACTGATGAGCATCTCAAAAACAGCATCGGTACTGCATAGGGGAGAAAATATGCTTTTTGCATTCCTTCAAACCTTAAAAACTCCCAAACTTTACTTCTGCACATCCAAACTGCCTAACAAGTTGTTAACAGGTACATAGTTCCTTCCACTTGACATCACGCAGCTTTCACAGCCAGCCACAGAAGTGACAAATTCTTGGCTAGCACTGTAAACCACTCTCTGTGCAGAAGACACTGTTTCATATTCTACTGTCCTAGCTGCCTGCTTCCATAGACATCTTTCGTGCTTTGAGAGGTTGATAAAATTGTTGATATACTTGAAAACAAAGAAGAGAAATTCAAGCAGAACCTTGCAGCCATCTATTTGGCATCAGAGTGGTGCCTTTGTTATCTTTGGGAAAACTAAATGTCAAGGTGTTTCATGCAGCTCTGTGGGGTCAAGTCCTCCTGAAAAGCACCTGTCACCTAACCTTGTCTTCTTTGAAGAAATCATTGATTTGCTTTTGAACATCCCTTACTATCTGATTGTGAAATCACGTCTCTAGGTTTCTACAACCCCTACTTCTGACAAGAGAAATACTTCAGCCTTTAGTTTATGTCAGTTGTCCTCCATCTCCTATAGTGTTAACAATTTTTGTTATACGGAGTTTCCAAACTGCCTCATGCAGGAGTGTTGAAAAGGCTCTACACTGTTCTGTGGGCTTTGGTTAAACTAACAATATCTATTTCCAAAAGGTATATGTGTCTATCCTAGCAGATGACATTTTGCATCACTTTGGGATGTATGTGAATGTCTGTTTATCTAATTTCAGTATTTGAATTTCTTCTGTAACAGCTCCAGAATTTTTGCTGTGTATACACAAATGGGAATAAAAAATTCAAATAAATAGTAGAGTCTGACTAGAAGCAAGGAAAAGCATGTCTGTGGATGGAAGTATGTAAGATGTGACTGGTGGCACAATGCTATGCCTCCTTGTTTGAGAGGACAGCACTAAAACAATTGATATGTAACTCTACCACACTATTTCTAACAACAATTATCAGAGCAGTCACTCTTTGAATATGTCATTCACTCAGGTGAAGAGAATGCATTTCTGAGCTCAGTCAGGTTATCTAAGCCCTATCTTAAATGTGTTTCTTATCAAAATACTATTTTTCCCAGTCTGAAGCCCAGAAAAATAGCCTTTCCTTAGAAAATTGCATATATTAATGTTTTGCCATGACAACTTCTCTGAGAAGTATGTTTTCCTTCATGCACAAAAAATTATAGCTTTTCCTTAATCAACTAGCTGTGTCCTAGTTCCAGGGTGAAATGTGTCAAGAAAAATGTTCTGAACTTGTTCTCATTCTCATCCCTTACTTTTTTATCAAGGATGTCATGGTTTGACTCTGGCTAAAAGCCGAGAGCCCACACATAGATCTAAAATTTCTCAGAGAAGGGAAAGAAAAACCCCGACCTTTGTGATAAGGATTACAAGCAACTGTTTATTAACTACTTCACACAAGCAAAACAGGCTCTAACTTAGAATGTTAAGAACTTACTACTACTACAACTACAACTACTACTAAAATCAGAGCTTAAGAGTTTAAGGGTGAGCAGTTTGATAGTTGTTACAGACACCTTTTCCCCCCCCCACCCCTCCCTTTTAAGATCCTTCACCTTCCCCCAACAGCTCGGGAAGGCAGGTGTGTGTGGGGGGGGGGTTACAATCAGAGGTTTTCTTTGCTGCTGTTCAGAAGAGTGAGAGAGTCCCACCCCAGCTTTCCTCATGGGGTCTTCTCCACGGAAACAGTCTGTTGCAAACTGCTTCTTAGTGGATTCATTACTAACAACAGTTTTCCTGGTACTGTCGTCATGTAAATCACTTTACCATAGGTGCAGTCATTTCAGGTGCCGGCTGCTCAGCTGCCTCAGTGCTTCAGTGCTTCTCACGGGCCACCAATTGTCCCAAGAAATGCTGCTCTGCTGCTCCAGCATCTCTTCTTCTCACGGCCCACGGGGTTCCACCAGGCCCCTCTGCTCCAAACACAGGATCACAGCCTCTCTTTTCCGGCATGTCTCTGTTCCAGCGTGGAAAAATCTCCCACTCTTTCCACGGGTTCACAGGCTGAAGAATCTTCGCCCCTATGATTCCTCACAGATTGCTGGGGCCCTATTCCAGTGTTTAAGGCATATTCTCTTTCTCCTCTCTCTGACCTTGGTGCTAATCAAACTCCGCACCCTCCTGTCTCTTAAGCGGCCATGATGTTCTGCGCAGACTTTTTTTTCTCTACTCCTTCTTAAATATGTTATCACAGAGGCGTTGTTGCCTGACCTTGGCTAGCTTAGAGCAGAGAAAAACTCTAGCAGCTTCTTAAAGAAGCCTCTCTCCTAGCCCCCCCAGCTAATAAAAAACTCTGGCTACTTAAAACCACGACAAAGGAAAACCATTTAGTTGTTTTCTTCTTCTCATGGAAACATCAAAAAGAATAGTCAGCAAGTTTAAAAGATGGATTTCTTCAGCTTTCTTATCAAATATTAGGAAACCTTTTCTTCAAATTACTGTTCAATATCCATCAAGTGTTTTCATCAAGGCAATGACTTTAAAACATTGTTATCAATGGAGAAAATTTCAAATAATTTTGTTTCACAAGATGAAGGGAACAAAACTTTTTTTTATGTAAATATGATTTAAAAAGTCAACAGAGATATTGTGCAAAGGGATGATTTTGTCCCTTTTCTAACAGTTTTTCTCATGAATGTGCCTAAACATTTTTGTTCAGTAAGTTTTGAGCATGTGAATGTACAATGGAAGGCTCACAGGAATGATGCAATCTGATTTTAAAGGCTAAAATTTTTTTTTTTGTTTTTTTTTTTTTTGTTTTTTTTTGGCCTTTTTTTTTTTTTTTAATTTACGTATTAAAAAAAAAAAAAAAAAAGGAGGGGGGAAAGGTAGATAAAAAACCCACATAACAATCCAATTAAGTCTCCTCAGTCTCCTGACCTTGGTAGTAGGTTTGAATCTCATGGTATAGTTGTTCTATTTTATTGTCTTGCTATATATTGTGGGGATCAAGAGGGACTAGGCCAGCAGTACCCAGAAAACCCCAGTAACACAATATTCCAGCTGTGTACCAAGTATGCCTCCAACTCTTCTCTGAAGGTCAACTGTACCTCACATAGCTGCCACTGATCAGTGCTGTATGAACTGACCTGTTCTGGAGCTCCTTTCCCACCTCCAAAGTTGTGCTCTTGAAGGAGTTTCTAGCAGCTTCTTGGGAGTATGTTTGGCCAATTTATTTAATTACAAGAAAAATACCTGTTGCTGAGACGACATTACCTATGGTAGCTGTGTTCCACAGTGGTGTAAAGGACTCACACTAGTCTTATTCCACAGGCTGAGTCTATTAGCAACTAAAATGTGCTTCTCATGCACTTCTGAAGCACACCTTTAGGTTTAGTTTCATTTAAGAAGAATCTAGGTAATCTTCTTGAAGATCATACTCTTTGATGTGAAGCCAGATACAGTAGGTGGGGTTAGTCTGGACATTTACATCACATTTAATCTGAACTGAAGTGGTCATATAGATGAACTCTGAGATGTCTGTTGAGAATGTATCCTTATTGATATCTCACAGGCAGCAGCCCTCAAACTAGAAAAAAATGATACATTACTCTAGATTTCTTGAAACAAAAGTAGACATGAAGGAATGGACTGTTAAGGGAAGGAGAAAAAAGTATGGATTTCTGTGCACTGATGTACCTTTCCTTATCTTTCTGCAGGTGCTAAGAATTTCAACAAACATGTCAGTGGCTAAGTTCAATACCATGAACTGTATTAATTTACTGTCATGAGCTAGCTTTGGTTATGACCACCTTCCAAATGATGTGCAAAAAATAAGCTCGTAGATTTCTGTGTTCAGCTTTGAGCCCTGAGAATTACAATATCCCTGCATACTTACAAGGATGGACTTTCATACTCCTGAGGCATGTAAGACCACCTGGCTTCTGAAAAAATGAGATTCTCATTCCTGTGTAAGCATATTTAGGCACTGATCAAAGTAATTTTAGCTAATATGTCTATATTATTACTTATATACATGGAAGTTGCCTAAAATTACCTTCCTTCAGTGACTGAAGTCAGATAGCAGCAGGATAAGTGCTTTAACGCTGTGTCATGATAAAAGTTTGAAATTCCTGAAAAGCCTTCTCTCTCTCATGAATATTAAAAAAAAAGTTTCTTCATGTTCAAATTAAACAATGAGAAAAGAACCCAATATAAAATAAAAGCTATATTGGAAAAGTAGAGAAAAATTTTGGAAAGAGCAATTCCTTAGCACACCAATTTGCAAGAAGTGCAGAAAAAGAAGATGCTTCTTTTTTTCTGTAGGAAACAATACTTTGCCTTTGTTTTGGTGACTTTAACAACAAATAAATAGTTATCCTCCTTAATACAAGAGAGACATGGAGCTCCTGGAGCAGGGCCAGCAGAGGGCAACAAGATGATGAGGGGACTGGTCCATCTCTTTTATTAGGAAAGGCTGAGGGAGCTGGGCCTGCTCAGCCTCAAGAAAAGATGACTGAGAGGGGACCTCATCAATGTCTGCAAGTATCTGAAGGGAGAGTGTCAGCAGGATGCAGCCAGGCTTTTCTCTGTGGTGCCAAGCAAAAAGATAAGAGGCAACAGGCAGAAAGTAAAACATGGGAAGATCCAACTGAATATATGTGTGGTGGGTTGACTTTGGCTGGATGCCAGGTGCCCACCAGGCTCTGTCATTCCTCTTCCCAGCCATACAGGTGAGAGAGAATAACATGGAAAACAACTCATTGCTTGAAATAAGGCAGTTTACTAAAGCAAAAGCAAAAGTGCACATGCACGAGTGAAGCAGAAAATAATGAGATTTGTTCTTACTTCCCATCAGCAAGCAATGTCCAGACACTTCCTGGGAAGCAGGGCTTCAGCATGCGTGACGGTCTCTCAGCAGGCAACCATTTTAGACAATGTCCCCCCTTTCCTCCTCCTTTCTTTATCTTTTATATCTGAGCTGACATCATATGGTATAGAATATCCCTTTCTTTAGATTGAGTCAGCTGGCCTAGTTATGCCCCCTCCCAGGATTTTGTCCTTGATTGGGTATGGAATGTTACTGTGCTGATCTTGTGCTCAGCAGTAGCCAAAACACTGGTGTGTTATCAACAGCTTTCTAGATATCAACTCAAAGCACAGCACGAGGAGAGCTGCTATGGGGAAATGAGCTCCATCTCAGCCAGACTCAATACAATGAGGAAGAACTTCTTTACTATGCAAATAACCGAGCACTGGTTGCCCAGAGAGGTTGTGCCCTTGAGACCTGACTTCAGATATTCAAGAACCATCTGGACACAATCCTCTGCAATATACTCCAGGATAACCCTGTTTGAGCAGGGAGTTTGGATTTGCTGTGGTTCCTTCCAACCTTACCCGATCTGTGATTCTGTGAAATAGATTAATCTTTCATTACTAGTTTGCTGTACTTGTTGAGATTTACAGCCCAAGTAGTTGAAACTTATTAAAGGAAGTCTTCATTCAGCCCTGTTTTGGTCTTTCTAACCGTATTTGTCAAAGGGCAAGTTACTTTTATTGTGGGATTGGATGCAACTGATTGAAATTGTATTTGTGAGTGATTCTTCATTTAACCCACGTTCTTTTTTTGTTATTTTTGCATGCTTTGCTAAAAGACAATTGTCATTCTATTGCAGGGTTGGGTTTTTTTCTAATTTCACAGTGTAAATATACGGATCCCTACGTCTTCTGTAATGCAGGTTATCTCTGTGTTTATTTTCTTTTTGTTCAATAAGTTTATCTCTTAATTTTTTTTGCTTAGTTATTAAACTGTGATTAAGTCACAAAGTCCACATATTCATTATTTGATTTAAAAGAGTTAGGTACCAGCCAAAAGCTGGTGTAGCGTTATATTTGTATCCTTAATCAAATTTTCTTTTTTCTTGTTGGGAAAAAAATATTGCTCTTTTCCATTTTTAATAAATTCCCAGAATTGAGTGATTGTGTCATGGGGAGAAATGGAGGATGTCTTGGTATAGTTTTATAATACATATCAACGCTTGAGATTTTTCCAATGTGATCAAGAATAAAAATATTGAATCAAAAGCAAAAGCCGCAGAGTAACTTTGTGGTAGGACACTGGGCAGGATTCAGGAAAAGTAGGGTCTGAAAAAATTCCAGCACCCTCATTAAGTATAGACTAATTGCAAAGGACTTAAAAATATCTATTGTCCTTCCATAAACTAGAAGTAAGTCTTCATGAAAATGTAGCATTAACTTTAGAACAATTTTTTGTTGCCATTAACTGTCCAATATTTTCTTCAATCTTCATTAGACTTTTGACTTTTATACTTCACAATAATACATACTGAAGACTTTGTCTATTTTCACTGAACTAGATATGTATAAAAATAACAGTATTTAATTGTTTTAAAATTATATGATTGTGATAACCAGATGATATCCATCATTTTCATCAAATGTATCTTTTTAACATGTGATTAGCATATGTTCTTATCTTAAATATCCCACTCAAACAAGTTGAACTACTAAACTGAGTATTACTTTGTCGGTGTAAATGTCAGTGTGGTACAAAACCTAGTAGAACTCAAATCTAATATACTTTCAAGAGATTAAAATGGTAAATAAATAGAGATAAATCCATGAGGTATAGAGCACAAAATGCTTACATTTAGTTCATGCACTGAATCCACATCTTCAGGAATCTGAACTTCTGCCAGTTGATTTGTAGAGTGGTTCTGTGTACGGTAACAGAGACAATTCTGTAGGATGATGAATCCACTCCTGCTTCCTTTCAGTAGAGCACCATGGCTCAGGCACATTTCCTTAGTCTCAGCATGTAAGACTTAACCGTTGGCTTAATAGCTAGGTTGGAAATTTCCCAGTAAATGAGCTGTAATTTGGTTACAAAATTCATGAACACTGAGTGTACCTATAGATTATGCTTCTTCATATGTCAGAAGAGTTGAAAGTCTGCACTCAATCTCTTGACAAAGATTACACAGCCAATATCTTATTAAGTAAATGCCAGTTATTATTTTGTTTCTGAGATGGGTGTTTGTGCATATGTAATGCTTTTATGAGCCTCCTGGGCAGAAAAGCTATAGACAAAGCAATAAAAGTGCTTTAATCAACCTGTTACATTTATACATAGGTATCGGTCTTGGATTACAGGCAGTCAAACAGCAGAGATTGTATGTGTAGCTCAAACCAACAGAATTCAGAGATCCTAGAAAAATTCCTCCCAGATTTTGACATGCAGCAGAAAGTCCCTTGCTATTCTGGTAATTCATTTGTTTCCAGCTGTATTCCAAATTGAAAAGAAGCAGAAGTTTGTCCCAAAGGGCTTTCACTCATGCTTATCCTACCTACTGAGTGCCTACATTTGGGAATGCAAGGTACTTATATTTAGAGGAAATACAAAAAGGGATGTAGAAGTGATAACATGAGTTTAAGGCATTCATATTCCAGTATGTTTAAAGGGTTCAGACACCAGTACAATCTGGAGCTGGGAAGCAAACTGCAATAGATTCCTCACAATTGTCCTACCATGAAATTCCAAATACTGGTTTTCAATATGTCAATATTTTCATATGGAAAGTATGTTTCCAAATATGTCTTTCGATGGAGAAATTTTTCATTGGAAATGAAAGGCAGATTGTCTGTTCTTTGAACGAGCAAATTCTTCCCTCAAAGTGTCAGACAGACAAAAGGACTCTCCAAACCAATCTCGCTGATACAGTGTATGTGACAGTCTATAACAACCAGGGTTCCTGTTAATCCCTACTGGCTACAGAACACCAGCCACAGAGCATTTCTCATTTACAGGTGCATCTCCAATAAAGCATTGGTTTTGATATAAACATAAATATATTCAAAAATACCCCTCTGAGTAGGTTATCTGTTTGCTTTTGTGGATGATAGAGTGAACAGTGTGTCAGAAGAAAAGTCCTCTATTATTTGTTTTTCTCATATTGTGAGTTTAGTATGAAGCAGTTGTGATAAAAAAAAAAACAACAAAAATCCTATCTGGAAAGGAAGAAGAAAAGATTTGATTCTCACCTACTTAAAAAATGCTTTCTCTTGAAATTACAAAGCCCTCTCAAAAAAAACCTCACCCTCCAAAAGAACTGAAAAAACCCCAAACCAGCAAAACAAGAATAAAACTAAAAAAAAAGACACCCCAAAAAAACTAATCCACAAAAAACCCCAACAATAAGGAATTGGATAAGATACATGTGTAAGATGTGTGTGCAATAGATTTTTTTTTTAATTCATGCCTTTTGTTAGTTGCTCCACCAAGGCAATTGAAATTCAGTGAAGTAAAAATACTATGAGGAAGATTGCGTGTTCCATTTCTGGACCATACTGTTTAAATACAAAAATTAATATTAAGTTAAAAAACTACATTTTCAATCCTATTTCTGCCTTTAAGTTTTAACCATAAAGCCTTTCTGTCTTCATTAAATGTGAAGTGCAAAATTCAAAGTTCAAAATACAATTAATTACTTTAGCAAATAGTTTTATTCTGAGGAGAAAATCTTATATTTATAAATAAGATTTGCTTCTTGCAAATTTTTCAGACTCACTGGTGATAATTGAGTTTTTTTTTTAATGAACACATCTCTGTCTTTCAAACTGGAACACTTTTTCATCCTTTTGAGTGCTACTGAGACATATAACCTACAGAAAGTACCAATCCAGCTTGGGCTACTCTGACATCTATAGCCTTTTTTGTTGCTTCGTTCCTACTCAGATAATTTGACCTCTATAATCAAGATTTTCAAGTGAAACAGAAGAAGAGGATCCCTTAGCAGCTTTTCCCAAGGATAGAATAAACAGGAATAAACCAGAAAAATCTTGGTTGCTTTTCCCAAGGTCAACATAAAACAGAATGAAAGGTATTTGTAATGTTTGGAAAAGCTTGGATTCTTAATGCCCTTTATGCAATGCCTTTTAGTAAATAAGATTCCTAATTTGAAATTTCCAGACAAAAGGTAAAAATGTTTGCCTGATGTCTGTTATATTATTTCTATGTTTAATGAAATGTTGCAGTAAAATGTTAGAGATGTGTGAATGTGATAGAACTGGTAAGATGATTATAGGGGGATCAAGGGGATGTTCCATAAGAGATAGCAAGGAGATGTATTGATTTTAAGGATTACTCTTTTCTCAATAGACGTTTGGTAGCTGGGGGACTTATATTTGAAAGAATGTGTGAGAATAGTCATGTTCTGTCTTCCTCTCAGGCTGTTTTTGCCAGAATAGACAAAATAGGCAAGCCCTATCAGGGAAGGTGCTTGCAAGTCATAAAAATGGTTTCAAAGCATTCTTTCCCATGGATGGGGGAAAGGAAGCATAAAGTGAAGTGAGGAAGAAGTTCAGAGGACATATTGAAGCTGTCCTTCATTAAAAAAAAAAATGAAATGTTGCAGACTGGAATAACTCTGACTGGAAGACCACTGTACATGGAGGAACTGGTGACCCACACAACTATCAACCTCAGTAGGAACAGGCTTGTGCTATGGTGCACAGGCAGCTTAGGTATTCAAACCTATACATTTCACAGTGGAAATGAAGAATAGAATTGTTTAATTTCAAGAAAATCCTGTAATTTGGATGACCAAATGTATTGGGTTTCAGTGGCCAGGTTTTTGGGAGCAGAGGGCCTATGGGGAAGGCTTCTTCCAGAAGCTGCTGGAAACTTCCCCCATTTCCAGCAGAGCCAATGCCAGCAGCTCCAGGCTGGACTCACTGCTGGCCAAGGCCAGGTCAGTCAGGAGGGATAGTAATGCCTCTGTGATAACATAGTCAAGAAAGGAAAAAAAATTTAGAGGGCAGATGAAGATGGGAGCCAGCGAAGAGCAGGGTGAGAAGTTGTGATTAACAACAATGCAGACACCAAGGGCAGTGCAGAAGGAGGGG
>WEIV01023354.1:27549-46273 GCA_013390005.1 Calyptomena viridis
GGTAAGTCCTTGGCATCCAGCCAGGGTCAAACCACTACACCAAAACAGGGTAACCATTCACAGATAGGATGTAAGTGTACTGCAATTCTTTTTTTTTGCTTTCTTTATAGTGTTAATAATAAATAATAAATGCTAATAAATGCCATTTTGAATGATACTTTATAGAGTCTCAGTGTCTTACTGAGGTCATAATAAATCATCATTTATGGCATTTGCATCAGCTCCTGATGCAAAACAATGACTCACTATACTTAACATGGAATACTAAAGTAGAAAGCAATGAGGTTCCTAATTAAGTATTTTTGGAAAGTACTTGGCATTTTGTATTGTATAAAAGTTCTGGTAGAATTCAGCAAAGACACAACTTTTTTTCTACTAAAGAAGTAAAACATTATCACAGAAAAACATGGTTAATTATATACATGAAATAGCTGTAGAAATTGATGCATTCCTATAAATTTGATCAAGCAACTTTCAATGTGTCTCATGAAAAAAAAAAAAAATTCATGAAAAAAACCAACACTCTTTTTTGGCTGTTCATATTTCATTTAGTTTATACATAGGGATTTGTTTTGTTTTGTTCTGTTCTGGTTTGTTTTTTTGCTTCATTCCAGTGAGAAAGCTGGTGTTGGCATAATTCTTTTCTTTCTTTGCCAACTCACACAAAATTATTATTTATAGTTATTGTATATAAAGCTGGGTGCATACTTCCCATTACAGCTATTATTTAGCTAAATGCCTGAGACATCTGATAATTCCTGGAAAGCTATAAGGCTTTTGTTATAATTATTCTATAATTATGTGTCTTCCCATGCTCTGTTGTTCCAACACCTGTAAACAAACAAGATTGACTTTTCAACCAAATTTTATACTGGTGGTATATTTTCCTGAAAACCAAGACAAAATGGACCATAATGAAATAGGCTGCAGTACAAAAAACAAGATGGAGAGTTATGCTTAATTTTTGGTGGAGAATTTTTTAAATGGTTTGTTGATTTTTCTAAGACTAATATCTATGTTACAACATTATAAAATCACAGAAACAGAAAATGATTAGGGTCAGAAGTGACCTCTGCAGATCATCTATTCCATCATGCCTGTCAAGCAGGTTCTCACAAAGCTGTGTGCAGAGGATTATGTCCAGGCTGGTTCTGAGTATCTCCAGAGAAGGGGACTCCACAAGCTCTCTGGGCAGCCTGTTCTGGTGTTCTGCCACTCTCACAATAAAGAAGTTTTTCTTCGTATTCTGATGGAACATCATGTGTTTCAGTTTCAAAGAATCACAGAATGGGTCAGGTTGGAAAGGGTCACAGTAGGATCATGTGGTCCAACCTTCCTGCTCTAGCAGGATCATCCTAAAGCACATGACACAGGATTGCATCCAGATGGTTCTGTACTATTTCACAGAATATCTCCAGTGAGGGAGATTCCACAACCTCTGTGGGCAATCTGTTCCAGTGCACAGTCACCTGCACAGTAAAGAAATTCTTCCTCATATTCAGGTGGATCTTCTTGTGCGTCACTTTCTGCCTGCTGCCTCTTGTCTTATTGCTTGGCACCACTGAGAAGAGCCTGGATCTATCATCTTGACACCTTCCCTTCAGGTACTTATATACATTGATGTGGTGCCCTCTTATTTTTCTCTTCTTGAGGCTGAGCAGGCCCAGCTCCCTCATGAGTCTTTCCTCATAAAAGAAATGCTCCAGTCCCCTCATCATCTTTATTGCCCTCCACTCCACCTGTTTCAGGAGCTCCATGTCTCTCTTGTACTAAGGAGCCCAGAACTGGACAGAGTACTCCAAATCACAGGCATCACTCTTTTAGCTCTGATTTTCAAGGTCAGTGTTTGAAAGACAAAATTTATAACTTTTAAAACAAAAGTTCACTGGAGAAAAAAGACTGCGCATTTTCTGTTCACTACAAATTTTCTTGCTTGTGAGTACGTGCAGTGTATGTCCTGTTTTGGGGTTTGAGATATAGCTCCTTTCATGAAAGATTCTATCATCTTTCTCTAGCTAAGTTTGTGATAACAGTGGTTCACTTTTGATTTCATCCTTCTTGTAAAATGTCACTCAAAGAACCACTATTTACCAATTACCTTTGTTTGCTGCACATGTTTATTTTCTATACCTTCCCCACTCCCTCAAACTCCTTTGAAGTTGATGCACTTACAGAAGTCCATTGTTTCAAGATCAGAAACCTGTTTTATCTCGTTTTTATGTGTATTTGGAGGACTCATTTTTTTTACTAGAAGAACTAGGACAGAGGACAACGTTAGATATTAGGCAGTGTGAGGGTGGTGAGGCACTGGGACAGGTTGCCCAGAGAAGTTGTGGATGCCCCATCCCTGGAGGTGTTCAAGGCCAGGCTGAATGAGGCCTTAAGCAATTCAGTCTAGCGGGAGATGTCCCTGCTCATGGCAAGTGGGTTGGAACTAGATGGTCTTTAAGGTCCCTTCTAATCCAATCACCCTATGATTCTACATTTTGTGTTCTGAACATCACAGATTTCTTGATATATACCAGGCCTCTAGAAAATGTCCAGTACAATTGCTCAGAATGAAGGAATTGGTGTGTATCTGTGTCTATACAGCTGTTGGAATCTTTTGGATGCATACCTAATCTCTGCTTGATCTATGATTCTGTGATTCAGTAAAAAACAAATTTATTGCAGAAAACCCATATAGGGTATTTTCTTTCTCTTACAGCTAATCTCAACATTTGTTGCAATCATTCAAGTCTGTTTCTGTTGGATATCCAGCCTGATTTAGCAGATCAAAATGATTCTAAATTTTTCTGGATATTTATTTGTCCTGACCTGAATCAAACTAGAAATCCTTTTCAGTTTAAGCTGTATACTTTTTCTTTTCTTTTATTCTTTTATAATAGAATACTACAACTTTTATCTCCTGTTATCTGTTGAATGAAAAATTAGCTCTTTTTTTTACTGAATCTATTCTGATTATGTATAGGATTGAAAAAATCACTTTTTTTTTAATCTAAAAATGTCAGCACTACTGAGGAATTGTCTTTTAAAATCTCTTTGATTCATGCCTTTACTCTGAAATCAAAAAGTGTTGAAGATATTATTCATAAAGGTTTTGAGACTCTCCAGGGTGCAAGTAGATTTGAGCCTAAAATTTGATCTGCATTTGTACTAAATGAAGTCTACAGCTTATATCAAATTGTACTTTTCCTTTAAAAAGAAAATTATACTTGAGGGGTTAAGGCTAATGTGACAGTTTCCAGCATTTATTTTTTCATATTAGAAATTCAACCAGAACTCTAGAACACCTCACTAAATCTAATCCAGTTTGGTTCATTTATTGCTTTGAAGGCTCAAAGAAGTCATTAAAAACCAATATGGATTCTGGGCACTTTTTCATATATAAAAACTTTTCCCATTGTAGAGTAAGTGTACCTCAAGGGCCTTCCCATATTCTAGTAAAACTACATCTGACAAATACACTCAAATTGCCTCCGGGAGCCAGATGTCTTTGTTCTTGCCTTCATCAGCAAAAGCAGTATTACAGTTTAGCTGCTGCTGCTGCTAACATCAGCTTTCACAAAGGAAGAAGAGAAAAGTTTGCATGACAGAAGAGTAGATTTCTGAAGACAAGTAACACCATTAGAAAGGGCACTAAAATTCAGTTGAATTCTTTGGAAGGGGAATCTTATAGTATTATGTGCAGTCCCTGTTAATCTCTTAGGAACCAAAGACTAATATTCCTTTCAAAGGTGAATTATTCAGAATTACACTTGTTAAAGAAATAAAGATATATAGCTAATAATAGTACTGGAAAAACAATTCCCTGATATTAACAATAATCTGAATTCAAGTTATGAATCTAAATGATCTTATCCAATAATAGGAGTATTAGGATGATGTTGAGAACATTGTCAAACTCGGTGAGTGTTAGCTTACTTTGGTGACTCCCTTAAACAGTCCTACCCTTTCTCAACTTCCTAGTGAAATTGTTGACAACAGAGTTACCTCTGATTTTTTACATAATTGTTTACTTAGAATACCACTGTTTATTTTTTTCACTGCAGCTGCAGAATATATGAATCACAAAGTATTAGGAAAATATAAATCATACTGCAGACAATTAAAATAATGCTCCTGTTAAAAATGTGAAGCAAATCGGACTCAATTATGTATTTATGATTGTGTCTACAGATCAGGAATTTGAGGGAAAAAATGTGCTTTCTGATCATAAAAATAAAGTTCAACCTGACACATCCAAGGATAAGTATGGCCAAGATACTCACCTGACCCATTTGAAAAGGGCCCATACTTTATAATTGGAAGGATTAAGTTTTATTTTGTCAAATAACTGAAATAACTGAAAACTCAGAAGGTATATGTAAAGGATAATATAGATCTAGCCTTGAAAATATAATACCTTGACATAATAATTTCTGATTTAGACTGCCAGGACTTTATTCTCCCCTGGCTAGGGATTAGTTTTGTTCTTATGGGTTTTTTAAGTTTGTGTCATTACAAAGCTTTATGTCAATACTAAATGGTGTGTGTAGTGTTGGTAGTTGAAAGGTCAAAACCCCAAAACTCAGTAGATTTTTTTTAAAATGTTTTTAATTCCGACAACTGCCTTGTTGTTGCATGGGAGGTGGTTGTAAATCCAGCCAACATTTCGTAACAGATCACCTTAACTGAAATCCCAAAGCAAACATTATTTTTAAGTAAAAGCTATTGCTTCATTTTTGTGCTCATATTTGTGAGCAAAATGATGAAGAAAATTCTTATGACCAGTCTGCCATATTTTTGTACCATCTTTATTCTCTTGTTCTCTCCTTCTAAAATGATTTTCTATTACCAGACTGTTATGCTTGTCAAAAATAATAAGAGCAAATGGCTTTAATTGTTAAGAATAGTCCTCAAAGCAAGATCATTAGGGAACCCTACTCATCACCCAGGTGGTGATCTGAAATCTATTTGCTGCTGCAGTGTGGAAGTAAGAGGTTCTTTTGCATTTAGTGTTTAAAAGCTGCTTTTTAATTTTGGCCTTGTTTTTTGGACTGGGAACATCTGCCATATGTCAAGTGCTGAATTTACTACCTAACATTAAGAAGTTGTTTATACTAATGCTAGTATAACATTACTGAAAAGAAATGAAACTCATTCTATGTCAGCTGGCTCTTATAATTTCTCTGCATTCGTAATTTTGACTGGCATGCTGAATAAAAGGTTTTTCTCAAAGACATAAATCAAAGTTGCCACATCTTTTGCAAAAGTATGAATATCTCTGAAGGCATTTGTTCAAAACAAAATAACTTCAAGATGATTAATGTGAGCTTTAAAACTTTTTAAAACCCCATAAATACCAGTAAAGTAGGCCAGCCATTAGTACTCCACAAAAATATATTTCAGAAGTTAATGTTGTAATCTATTTTAAAAGAGTGGCAAATACATGGTTTTATTGTTTACATGTAAAGGAAAACTGGTAGGTGAGGAAGTGATTGCTGAGATATATATATCATGTGTATGCATATGCAAAAAGTACTTCATACAATCTGAGTAGCAAAATGCTGATACTGACTTTTAAAATTTGGCTAAAATATGTTTGAAATAAAATATTCTTAAATAGTTTGTCATTGGCTAGAAGAAAGCATTTTTGTCTCATCTTTCTATTTCTTCTTTCAGTAATTTCTTGTCTAGTACCTTTCAAAAGTTAAAAACAGAATATGTGGAAGATCCTAAATGACTCATTTTCTAATGTATCAAGGAAGTAACTTATGCAGTGTTTTTCCACAATGACAAAATCCAAGCACCCACAGATGTATGAGGTTCTGTTAAAGGCACTGTCCAACTTTCACAGAGTGCATTAGATATATTTAACACTCCATGTGGAAGTGCTATATACTAGAGAATGCTGCAGACAACAAACATCTGGTATGATGTCTTTGCTAAGTAACTAGCACTTTTGCAGACTATATAAAACCCAGGAGAGTTGCTTTCTGCTAACTGCTTATAACTACAACCTAAGAATGTGTATGGCAGACAGAAAAGACTACAGAATACAATAAAGCCTATGCTGCTTCAGCTGGTTCACAGTGAGTTGCACTCCCTATTGACTTAAAATCATTTGTTGTCTTACGTGCATTCATGGTGGAGAATTCTATTTATGAGATATGAGGAAAGGTATGACTTTCCTTATATTAAAGGTATTAAAGGTATTTAAGTCTAGTAAAGGAATTAAATTGTGCTGCCATTCTTAGGGATCTGTATAGGCTGCAGGAGTGGGCCAAGAGGAACATTCCGAATTTCAACAGGGATAGAAAAAGGCCATGTCCTGCTGCAGGCAGGCAACACCCTGTGCAGGGCAGTGCCTGCCTGGCTGGGGGCAGTTCTGCAGGAAGGGACTTGGGGGTCTTGGTAGATACCTGGACACTGAGTGTGAGCCAGCAGTGTGCCCTGGCTGCAGAGACAGCTGACAGTGCCCTGGAAGTTATCCACAGGGGCACAGCCACAACATTGAAGGGAATGATTTCCCCCTATACCCAGAACATCTAGCATGCCACATCCCTGCACCACCGATTCCTAATCACCCTACACCTCTAGGGTGGTCAGGGCCTGGAGCATGTGTCCTGTGGAGAGAGGCTGAGGAACTAGGACTTGCTTGGCCTGGAGAAGATATAACTTTAAGGGGAACTAGCAGCAGTGTGCCAGGATCTACACAGGGGTCTCAAGAAGTCAGAGCCTGGCACTTTATAGCGCTGTGTCATGGGAGGATAAGGAATATATAACACAGTGAGTTCTGACTGGATATAACAAGAAACTTTTCACCACTGGTACAGTCAAATATTGACCAGAGTTAAGTTGCTCAGCAGGGTTGGACTCTCTCTTGCTCTGAAGGTTTTCAAACCCTGATTGATTTAAGGCCTCTGTTACCTACTCAAACCTGACCTTCTTTGAGTAAGAGGTTGAACTAAATCTTTATTTGAGCTAATATTTGAAAGGAAAAATATTATGTTGATTGGGGTATTTTTTCATTATTTAGAAACTGATCTGTAGTACAAAAGTACAGCTAAACTGAACAATATCTAAATTGCAATTATGATGTCAAGTAGACTTTTTCTTATTTAACAACTTTTATATCATTATATGATTTGATATATGTTTAACAAAGTGAAATTATGCTACAGACATACAAAATTCATCAGGAAACTCTTCCATATTAATGTGCATCATAATTTAACTCGGTACACATGTTCACCATAGTAGAATTTTACTGATTAATATTTGCCATGTAAACTGCAATATGCTGGTGAAGAATGATTCTTACCGATTGATTGTATAAATGGCATAAATAAAAGTCCCACCTAATAACTTATCACACTGATAAGTAATTATGTAGAGAATTTACAAATGGAAATTAATGTCTGCAACAGTAAAAATGTTTCCCACAAGAAAAAAAAAAAAGATTGTTCAGTGTTCAGTCATTTTTATGGCTTTTCTACTTCTTTTTTACTAAAGGTAAGGGTTTCAGGTGCTTTGTTCAGTTGTCACATTGCATAATAAACAATTAGGGTTTTTTGTAAGGCCTATGTTATAACGAACTGCACTGAAGGCATAGGGAAATCCTGCAGGAGGATTTTCCAAGGCAAACATGGTTGATTTATGATATAAAATCGACACAGACAGTCTAAAAATTTAAATCGAATCTGCAACTGCTTAGAAGGCCAGAACCACAGCCTTATAATACTAACGCTTGCTGTTGAAAATTCCATTAAATTAGAAATATTAGAAATATTAAGGAGACTATGTAGAACTCAGGTAATTTATAGTCTGGTATTCAGTATTATGTTATAACTAAAGCATATGAGTGTAAAAGCTCCCTAAAAATAAAAAGAAGATTATTTTTTCCACCGGTTTTGTTGAGGTGTGTAGTACTGTGGAAGTAGTCATGAAGATGGTGGTGTAGGTTATGTGCTATATTGACTTTTAGTAAGTGAGAATACAAACTTTGCCATTCCCCTCCTCCTCACTGATAAGTCTGTACCTGTATAGGAGGAATGAGATTGGTACTGTCTTGGCTGAATTCTGAAAACTACTTCCAAATAATTCCTTATTTATTAGGCTTTCTTAGGCTAACGTAAATATTAAAGCATATTTGCTACAGTCAAGACTGCAGTTTGATCATACACCTTCCAGAAGTTGAATCCTGTGATTCCTGTGAAATATACAAATGCTTCAAGTAGAGAAATAATATTTTCAGCAGTGTTCACTGCATTATGTTTTAATGCATTTTGATACAGCCATCTGGACTGGGAGGGGTTATCCTCACACCCACCACTGAGAGCACTGGTGCTGTCTCTGCAATGAATATCTCCCTAAAATCTACAAGACTTACCCTGTCTGCCCATGAGAAAGATGGATCATCCATTTGCTTTTCATATTCTTCAAAAGTAGAATCCCAAGTACTAATAACTTGCTTCTATATCAGAAAGGGAACTGATTTCATGTCATAAACCCACTACACTATCATTCTATGTGCTCTGTATTTCATTGTTGAGGAGTCCAGCATCCAGAGTGGGTGATTTCACAGGGGAAATCTGTTCAATTCAATAGTTTAAGTTGAATCAGTACTGAAGAGGTTTATTGCCACGTAATTAATTGGTAATCTGTGAACTGTATTTTATGGATCAGTATCATAAATGCAACAGACAAACCACTGTCCTAGACACTTATAAAATGTCTACATATACCTACAAATTTCTATACAACCCTGAAGAGTTCTGTGAAAACACAAGGACACATACACACACACACGCCCACCCTGTCCTGGAGGATATGTGAGTCAAAAGCACAAACTCTAGCTCTCCACATTTCCTCTTACAACCCTTAAATGCACACATACAGTACAAGAACAGCCCATGAGGTGACCTACATACAGAGGTGTGAATCATACATACTGAGGTGTGTATCCCTCCCACCTGCACTTTGGCACACTCGTGCCTCCAACAGAAAGCAACTCCATCAGACACAGGCAAATGCCAGCAGGGTGACTTCTAGCAATGTCAAAACAGATTTTCATTGTTTTTCTATTATCCTCTCCTTTGTCTCCACTATTGAAAATTTTTATCTTCCTTTTATTCTTCTCAAGTTGACTCTTTTTTTGTTTCCAAACGTTTGTGATACTCCCTTGGTTACTGTTCAATCTGTTTTAATGTTGGTTATTTCCTGCCTCTTTAGTGTCACTAGGTTTGGGTAAAATGCCTTCCTGGGTCCCTCTGGATGATCCACTCAACCACACACTTAGCACAAAGTTTCCTATCTTACCATCTGCTGCTATCCCGTCCATTTGGCACAGAGCAGAGATTGTGCAAGTTAATCTCTTGTGACGTTTTTGTCACTGATAATAGTCCTGTGTTCTAGTTCAGGCACACTTGCCAGAAGTTTGCTATCTGTACCATAAGCTCTTAATATGATTATTTAGTTGTATGCTCTGTTATCAATGACATCACAACTCTGCTTTATGTAGACTTGCAAAAGTATAAGAATGATGACCTTGGTTGAGATCAATGGTCTAGGTGATTTGCAGCAGTTTGCTAACAGCAGAAGCTTAATAAAGAATATGGAAAATATAGTGATTTTTCTTGAAAATCTTCTCCCAGTCTCCAACGTGTATGGCTCAGAGATATCCTAAGCCATAAATAACAATTTTAATCTAGTATATCTCTGTGAATTTCTCTTTCATGACTGTCTTTAGCTTCCTATAAACCCACAGTGGTGGGGTCATCATCCCTGGAAGTATTTAATGGATGTGCAGGTGTGGTGTCTGAGCACATGGTTTAGGACTTGGTAGTGCTGGGTTAACAGTTGGACTGAATGGTCTTAAAGACATTTTTCAATATAAACCATTCTATTAAATAGAGTGAATGCAATGATTGCTTCAGATCTTCAGTTTGCCATTTTACAAAACCCATTCCTAGGCGGAACTTTAAGCACTGTGAGATTAACATGATGAAAAGACATTCTAGATCTAACTGCCTTAATTTGTGTGAGGAAATGTCTTATATAAATTGGGAGCCCAAGAGTTATTGCTCTACATGTCTTGACTAATGCAGTATGTAATGTGTACGTGTGAAGAGGCTTTTAGTAGAATCAGATAAATCTTTAGGTCAGAAATTATTTGGCCCTTGGCTTCCATGGTTTTACTGTTTTTTTTCTATATATTGTTTTCCTGATAGTCATTTTCTTAGGATGAACTATGCTGCAGTTAAGTAACATTACATACAAGTGGTGGTTTTTCTTCTGGTTTCTGGTGCGTGGCTCAAGTTGTGGAAGGTTATTTGCAATCCTGTTCCGGTCCTGTCCTATATTTTGATACTATGCAGAGGAGACATGCAGGGATAACAAAAGTGTAGATGTTCCTATCAGACATGGCAAGAGAGCAAGGAAAGTCATCTTTATTTTAGGTCTTATAACATAATAATGGCAATAATAATTACAACAACAATTCCAGTAATACCAGTAATAATAAAAATAATGCACCTTCTGTAGATTAATTCTTTCTGTAGTTTATACTACATTACAATTGATATCACAGTATTGTAATTCTTTAAATCCAAAAAGCAAGTCATTCTGGATTCATTAGGATCAGTTTGCTTAGGAATCTGACTTTGTTTTCACTATAAGCCAATTGAAATTACAAATAAGAGATTTTGCTGTGTATTTATTTAAAGATGAGGACATCAGAATCATAATGTATATATTCTAAAACATAGAGCAATTCCTGATGCCTGAGTTGTGTCCAAGGGATTAAGCTAAATAAGGTAGACCACTTAGAATAAAAATGAAATACCATAAGCTTCTTATTAGCAGTCTCTTACTGTTGTGGTTTAATCCCAGCCAGAAACTAAGAACCATACAGCTGCTCACTCACTCCCAACCCCACCTATTTGTCGTGGGAAAGAGAGTCAGGAAAAGTTAAAATACATGGGTTTAGATAAGTACAGTTTAATATTTGAAATAAAGTAAAACATAATAACAATCATAACAACAAGGGAGATAAACATAGGAGACAGAGGAGTAAAACCCAAGAAAAATGAGTAATGAAAAATATCATTGCTTACCACCCACTGAGTGGTGCTGAGCGGTGATTGAACCCTCCTGGACAACTCTCCCCAGCTGATATATTGGCCATGACATTCTGTGGTATGGAATGTCTCTTTGCCCAGTTTGGGTGACCTATCCAGGCTGTGCTCCCGCCTGGCTTCTTATGCACCTCCTCACTGGCAGAGCATGAGACACTGAAGAGTCCTTGACTTATGCTCAGCAACAATGGAAACGTCAGTGTATTATCAACATTGTTTTCATCCTAAACCCAAAACACAGCACTGTGCCAGCTACTAAGGAAAAAATTAACTCTATTCCAGCTGAAAACAAGACATTTAGAAAGCAAACAAAGAAACAAACTCAACATGTTATACATTAGAGAGTATGAATAATTTTGGCTACAAGCATTAAAAATTAGGAAGTTAGAAATTTCTCTGGGAAAATATCTTTGGGATATAATGGACTTGGAACTTTCAACAGTGTGACTAATGAATTATCCAGCTTTATGGCAAACTGAAGCACACATCTTCACTGCTTAAAACCAATCAGGGAACACTAATTCCTTTTATCATCATGGACAGTAACGAATGGGGAATTTGAAATACACCATGGGGATTTAAAAGTTTAGAAATATTGCTCTTAAAACCTGTTACACAGTAGAATCTGCATGTTTTGTGGCAAATGTTGGTTTAGTTTTACATAATTTTACAACATTAGTTATATCCCGTATGAAGTGGGATAGAGAAGGAATACTGTCACCCCACTTAGAAAAAGCTAAGTCCATAGGGCACTGCCCCTGTATGATGGCTGTGCTTGGAGGTGCTAAGATCTTCAGGAATACCAGTGTAAGTGCAGGATGAAAGTCCTTTCCATTGACTGCAAGGGAACACCTTCCCCACTGGGGTGTATCTCTGGCTGCAGGGCCATCCCTGCCGGGACATTTCCTCCCCTCTCCTTCTCCTCCGCTGTGCCCTCGGGGCTCTCAGGGCTGTTCCTCACACGTTCCCCTCACTCAGCCCTGGCTGTGGGACAGCGTTGTGCCCTCCCTTGCCCAGGCTTTCCCCGGGGGTCTCTCCGTGGCTGAGGGGCTCAGCCGTGCCCTGCGGTGGGGCCGCTGGAACAGCTGGAACAGCTGTGCCCAGGCAGGACAGCCCTCTAACCTTAAACTTAACCTTCTCCAGTAGTAAGTATACAGAAAGGAAAACTAACACTTGCTTGGAAGACTGTAAGGCTAGTGATCAGCTCAAATTTGAAGAGCCACTTCGCCATGGGAAGCAACAGGCTTTATGTCAGATTTAAATAGCACACAATTAGTGTACACACTACTCTTTCAAAAATGTCTTAAATTGATTTTCATCAGGTTATTTTCCCTGTATTTTCCCACAAATACAGTGGCCTGCAGCGATAGTATACCAATGTCAGACTATTGTCTGTGAATCTGAAGTGATCTGTGGGGTTTTTACTCACAATGTTCAGAAGGGTTCCTCCCTATGGTGGCTCAGTTGCACTGAAAAAGTAGTCCAGGGAGCTGAAAAAGGTAGGAAAAAGGAGAGAGAATCACCTGGCTTTGAAGGAGGAGGGAAAGAATTAGGAGGACAGACTAGGGAAAAAACTTACAATAACACAGCATGATGAGGCACAGAAGAGGAAGATAGCCAAGGGATGTAAAAGTGAATGAAGAGCGGGCTGGAGAGGGAGAGAAAAGGAGGGAAAAAAACCTTTACATGGAATTAAAAAGAAGGATGTAAACATAGGTACATACTTAGAATCACAGAATAGTTCAGGTTGAAAAATTCCTTTAAGATCATCAAGTCCAACCATTAACCCAGCACGTCCACCATGTTCACCACTAAATCATATTTAGTGCCATATCCAGGATTGGACTCAATGGTTCTTATGGGTCCCTTCCAATTTAGCATATTCTGTAATTTTGTGATTCTGTGATATATGTTTATGAAAAAGTTGTTTGTGAAATATAACGTTTTTATTTCTTGAAAAGTAATTTAAATTTATTTAAAGGACTTTTAAATGTTACTTGGATAAGGTTTCTAAAATACAAAGGATTTTGGAAAAAGAATTGTGTTTTTTGGAAGGTGGTTTCACAGAATTGTATTAGAGAGAAATTTAGTATAAGTGGCTCATGTATAGATTAAATAATTTTGAATGACTCCAATAAGCTTGGTCTTGTGTACAGCCACAAAATTAATTTTCTGCGTTTGTGATTCCTGATAATAGGATATTGATTGCATATTTTGCCTTCTAAATTTTGCAGTTCTTAGATGTAAATAATAACACTGTTTTGAATAATGTGTCCAAATGAAGGATGCAGAAAACAAAACAATATCCAACAAAACAAAAATTTCATCCAGTCAAAAGCCTCTAGCTTAGGTGACAAAACAAGAAATCAATTGGGTGATATACTCAATCTTGTGTGTTTGCTCTTTCTGTTAATTACAAGGGAAAAACATGTCTCAATCTTTCTTTTCTTTTCCATGTATCATTACAAGCCAGTGAGAGCAGCGACTGCTATAGCAAGAATATATCAGGAGAAAAATGGTACATTTACCTTTGGTTCTGTGGCTTGATATTTAATTTAATCCTGGACCAAGTGTGCTAAGCTCTGCTAATGATACACTGAAAAAAGTGAGAATTCAGCTATTCCATTCCACAATTACATATAGATGTGAATGCTCTGTTGGCCACAAATTGCAAACATGTGTATCTGCCAACCACCCATTTGTTTGCCATCAGTTTTGAGCCTTTAAGAGAGAGCACACAGTGCTAACTGTAGTTTGTTGGCAGCTGGTTCACAAGGAATACAGTGGGAACAGTCTTGGGAAAGCTGTGTTTTGCAGTAACAGCGGGCTGCATAATGTCAATTTTCCTTGTGAGTTGAAGATTCAAAACTGTAAGTCTAGGGAAGCAAAACAGCCTTCCAAAGAAGATTCATTAATGTGAGGAAAATGCATAATTCCCAGTAAACTACAAATGTATTTAATTTGTTCTTTTGTATATGGAGGAGAGAGGTTGAGAATATATGCACTATATGCAGTCCCTCAGACATATGCTCATTTCAAGAAATTAATGTTAAACTTTGTTTGAAGAGTGATGATTAGCTCCCCCACTTTTCTCAAAATGGTTATATATTGATACCAGATGTTTAATTAATCTTATTAATCTTACATTTCTAACTTTACATAATTACAAACAGTTGCAGTGACCAATCAGAGCCACCTAATATGGCAGGATGTGGAGGCGCTTTTTTTCTTTCAGTTCAAAGAAGTGTAGTGTTTCTGCAAAATTATTCAGAACAAACCCTGATATTGTGGTACATGTTGAGGTAATGGAACAAAGGGGTTCCACCTGCTTTTTAGCCTAGAGGAGTTCTTTGAATTCTGCATCCTGGAAATTTATAGTCCTCAATATACATATACATGTTCATTCCAACTCTCTCAGCCTATCCTCATAAGAGAAGTGCTCCAGAGTTAAAATTTTTATTGCTTGTTTCCCCTGCAATGTAAAAAACCACAAACAAACAAACTTTTAATTAACTTTTCTCCCTTTCTAAAAAGTAGAAATGTTTACCTATTTAAGTGAAAGTTACATTCATGGAATGTAATATTGATTTCAATATCTTGCAGCATTGAGAAATGTTGGCAAGAAATAAAAACATTAAATTTACCAGCTCACACAGCAATTCAATTTTCTGCAACAAAACTGTTTCTTACTTTTCTTTGTTTCCTTTTTCCCCTCTTTTAATGCTACAGTTAGTAAATGCTGAGATTGTTTTTCTCAAAATAAGCACAGTTCTCCTTTACCTTGGGAAAGACCTGGAAGCATGTTAGGGACTCATGCTCCTTCTTGCTAACAGGCAACTTTTTAGAAACGAAACTTAAAATTACTATCTAAGAGTACCTAAAGAATAAGTTACATTTAAATAAAATTTCCTCTCTCACTTTGTAGTTGTGGGACAGGTCCCTTATTTCAAATTTTCTTTACACTGAGTTGCCAAGACTTTCCAGCTGCTGCAAACTGTGCAGTCTCCTTTATGTCTCCAAGCAAAGTTCCTGCTATCATCCATAGGGCCTGACTGTGTCTACCATGTGCTGCACATAATTTTTTTATTTTCTTTTATTTTTTTTTTTTAATTTTATGTTTCACGGTTTTATCTCTGCTACAGGCTCACTGCTTCCTGGCCACTCACTCATTCTCCACTATGTATCTGCTCTACACTTTTGAAATATTTCTTTCCTGTGCTTCTTCAATTCATTAAAGCATTTAATGCACTCTCCAGACCTAAACTCGTTACAAGAATTACCATCTAAGTTACATAAACATGTAATATGCCATCTTTAACACCACCACTGAGATGTTAAGTGCTGTTGGGTAGAAAGGAAGAGAGCAAGAAAGAAGGGGAAATAAAGGATTATAAGAGTAACACAGCCACATAATCCTTTTCAGAAGGGAAGCTGCCATGCAATTCTCTCACATTGTCATGTTACAGGATAGCTTTTGGGTTTGGTGGGTTTTTTCTGGGTAGGAGGAGAGTAGTATGTCTTAAGCCCTTCTTAGAAACCTCTTCTGAAGGCTGTAAATCTTACATGGAAGGGGAAAATATCTAAAGAGTTAAGGGCCTCAATCATATCCCTCTTCAGGACATATGTTTCCAAGGAGGTGCACCAGAGGTAGCAGAAGGTCTGAATATATTTTTGACAGTCTTTTTTTTTTTTTTAACTCTTTGAGTTATTCATTTGTATGTGGGTATAATTACTGTAGATTGCTAAAATTAGTTCAATGCTTAATTATTTTCACACAGTGATAGACATGATAAAATGGTCCCTGGTGCCTCAAGCAGATTCTTGGCAGAAGGTGTTAGAGATTTGACTGTGCTCTTCACAACTAGGAGTCACATTTATTCTGCACAAAATTGTTTGTGACAGACTGAAGTGAATGAAGATTGGATGTTCAAAATATCAGTAAAATATCAGTAAATGTGGCTACTAATTTTGTTATCCCGCATCTGGAACTTCCTCACAGAACTAATCTTAAAAAATCTCTGTGAATCCAGTGTTAAAGAGTCAAAACAATAAAAGGTGAAGAAAGAATTTGAAGGGAATTATTCTGAAAGTAAGTATAAGGCATTATCTAATAAAGAAGAGTGGCTTTTTATATTCTTATTGACCTTGGTGTTTCCAAAGCATCTGCATTTTTCTTCATCACATGGACTGTTATGTATTTTAAAACTGAGAGAGTCTGAAAGAAACGATGCAGATATTAGAACACTGGTAGTGAAATAACTGCAAATTTACAAACTAAAAACTCTAGGCAATTCCTTATATACCTAAATGTTCACCTCCTTCTTGAAATTAGCTTTGGAAGTCATTTCATAAACACTGAAAGTGTGGAAGAGGAAGCACAATCTGGTAGAATGAATTACCAACATACATACCCTATACTCCTAAGGGATAAGACTTGGTTCTCTGAAATGGCCTTCATGCCCACAAAAATTATAGAGTATATTTTTTAAAATCTTTCCTTGAAATAAATAAATAATTCAAATAAATGTGGCATGTCTCTGCAGTAGAAATCTTGATCTGGCTGATTGGTTCTGACAGGGGATGAAATTAGGCAAGAAACTTGCTTGTTTAAATGATTTGCACAGGTATGAAATAGGAAATAATAATGCTCATTTTCTCTTATAAGCTATTTTGAAATCTCTTGGTAAGATCACTATAAAAGTATAAAGTAGAAAACCCTTCTTCTTTGTGAAATCCTTTTCCATTTCTGAAAAAAATTCTTGGCATTAATCAACACACTAATGCTCTGGCAATACGTGCAAGAATATAATTCAATTCTTTGTTGTACTGCATAAATCTAAGATAATGTTTTAAGGCAGCTCAGAGGCATTTTCACTTTTCAGTCTTCACATTCCCCTGATGTGGGTTGTTCCTGTGTAATTTCCATACTGTGCAGATTTTTAAACATACTAACATTTTGCTTGCAGTTACCTAGATTTCCATCGGGAAGTCTTGCCAAAGATACACCTGTAGATAACTATATTGAAGTGTAAAAATAATCATATAAGCTAAAATTCCTCCACAGATCATCCTCCAAATAAATGCAATCTCATGGTTTTCTTATGGAAAAGGAAGCAAATATTCAGCCAATTCTCATTAAAAAATTGTAATTCATCAGCTTTTGGTTAATGAAACTTAATGTTTCTTATCTTCATTATTCAGTGGATCAGATCATTTTTTACTGTATCATATAATGGTGTTTCTTCATAGAACTCAGTTCATATAAGTACGCAAAGTTGGCACTTTCAGTCATTTCAGTCAGTCATTCTTTTATATGGAGAATTTAGTAATTTAGTAATACTAAAGTCAAGTTCCCTTGAGAATATTTCAAGCTTTGCCTACCATCCCCCTCAGAATATTTTGAACTTTGTTCTGGGGTATTGTGTGATTGTATACCGGGGTATTGTGTGATTGCTGTGCATCCTTCCCCTTTGGAAACCCAAAGAAGAATGGTTTTGCTGAACTCAGTCTTTCCTGGTATACATGGTAGCTATGTCTTAAAGGGAAAAAAAAGTAAATAAAGTTAGCCTTTCAGATAATACTTGATAAAAGAAAGCTACTTTTACAAAATTGTATTTAGTTAATTTATTCTGTATTAATAGTGAATATAGGGAATTTTTAGAATTATAAATCAATTCTGTAAATTTCAGGTTTCAGGTAGACGTAAAAATAGATATTGCTCCTAGGCTTTATTAAGAAAATACTGGAAGAGTGAGGTCTTTTTGCTTTATTTGCTGAAATTTCAACTCTGCTAGAAGGTAGTTTAAAGTTCCTTGATTGTATTGGTCTGATTACAGTGTATTTCAGTTCAAGTATCCATTTTCTTTCATTTAGTTTTAAATGCACTAATTTGTGTAGAGAAACTCTTTGGTCTACTCTGGAACATTAGGGAACCTGTCTAATTTAGTTGTCTTTCTCAGTACTTGTGAGTATATATTTTCATCTTTTCCCTTCTATAAGTAATTCTGATTTTTTCACAGAAATAAATTTCCTGGTAAAATAAGGATCTATACTCTCAATTTTTACGATGACATCACCTTATCATCCAGATTCTGCATGATAAAAATATGGACTTATTAATCTCTTTTCTTTGAATTCCTATATCATACCCCAAATTACTCAGTATCAAAAGCATGTGTCCAATTTCACTTCTTTTATTCTAGTTATCAAGTTGTTTCTGGATGCTAACTCATTGCCTGTCATAGTGATGTCTCCTGGCTTTTTTATCAGGCACAATCAAGACACTCCTACTTTTACAATAAAATAACTAATGAAAACATTGATTACAGCAAAGACAATAGATGAAAAATCATTTTCCACTCACCTCACAGTTTCTACATAAACTTATTGTTTCCTGTTAATCAGTTACTCTTTCATAAATATTTTGGCTAACATTTATAAGGTGCTTTTTTAGGTGCTTTAATGCAGTGCACTGATCTCTTCTTTGTCCCTTGTATTGGTAGGGCCTGAATTTCTGTATTTTTATCCAGGAATGATGTTAGTATGAGAAGGTGATTGCTGATACCTACTTTTATCTTTTACGTTGCCCTTAGATGTGTTCCTTG
>WEIV01023354.1:49524-64373 GCA_013390005.1 Calyptomena viridis
AGTTTTCAGTACTACGAAAGTGAATTCAGCACAGTCTCCTCATCACAGCCATTCCATAATTATTGTTACCTTTATGTCAGAAATTCTGTCTTTTTGACAAATATTTTTCCTTACCATCAAATTGACTTGTGGTCACATGGTTCCACACAAATCAACAAATCTGAACAATGAGAGAAATAAAATTATTTTTGACTCAAGAATGTTATAAAATGTAATTAAACTGACTCCAAGTAAATTTGGCTTCAGTACTGGGAAACACACCTGAAGTGCCAAGTGGCATTTAGTGTCATCTCAACAATAATAAGATAAAGTAGATGACTTGAGTCCTTTTGGTGGAATTTTTCTCCTTAAATGTTAAAATAACTTTCAGACTGATATGCTACTGGCTCCAATAAACCTCCATAAATATTGGAAAACAATGCTGAACTGAAGATGAGAGGAGCTAATACATCATGTCAAACAGCACTCTACCAAAACTTATTGACTTGTTCTTGTCAGTTTACTCCTCAATCTGTCAAGATGCTCAGTTTCTTATATTAGAATCTATTCTGAATTTAGGTTATGATCCTTTGGTCACTAAGCTTTCTTCTGGTACTTGCTTGTGAAGCCGAGAATTTTAACTCAGTGTCTATATCTTAATTATAGCCCCATAGCCTACCATTTTGTTTATTTTTAGAATTCCATCTCTGCATTTCTTGTCTACACTTGCATTTTTCAAGCGTTGAGAAGTATAAGTAAATAAATGCATCTGAACTTGTAGTTCTTCGAGATGCTCTTTCTTAAATATTTGTAAGTCTGTTGATATAGCATGATTATAAGGTTACTGACTCACGGTATCCACGTGAGGGGAAGTTTAGTTCTCCTTTCCTTTGGCAGTCTTTGAGGATTGACTTTGATCAGACATGACTTAATTTGTCCCATCCAGGCAGGTTCCTTTACTGGGAACTGCTGAAAATTTCTTTATCTTTTCCTAAGTTTTGCTTTTGTGTGACTTCTCTCTTTATGTCCCCAATTAAATGTTCTGTCTGAAAGTGTTTCATTCCCTAAAAACCTTCCTAAGATATAGAGGGGAAATAAAAATCTTCTCTAAACAGTAGAGAAAAATGGGATAATTTGTTTTTGTCACGTGTGTTAGAACTAAAACAAATCCTGTCTGTTCTTACACAATGTTCTTGTAAAACTTGTGCAGTGAATGGACTGAACTACCAAGTTCTGTTATCATTACTAGATGTTTATGGTAGACAACTTCTCTACAGAAACTTTGATAATGTCCACAAGCACTCGTTGCAATGTCTTTTGCATTAAAAAATTTTCATCACTTTGCAATATTAGTAAAACCATTAACAAATTGCCTCAATTTGATGATGGTTGAAATTATGCTGGGATGTTTGTCCAAACACTCTAGGTCTTGTGGATTCTAATTTTATTACATTTGACATCAAATAGAAATTTTACATCAAGTTTCTTAAATTAATGTTACAAAAGGAAGCACAAGTGCTCTGAACAAAAAGTACTTTTTAAGATAAATCTGTTCATTTGCTGCTTTAGTTTTTTGATTGCATTTAGGTCTGGACCCTATTGTTTGAATGGTATATTGTGGTATTGGTATCAGTTTTAGCATATGATGTGTAATTTAATATTATGTGCTTTGTTTTGATTTTAAATGTAAGAGCAGAGAGAGGTTGACTGAAGTTCACATCAGTTCTCTTGGTCTAAACCCAGATTTCTAAATATATAGTATCCTCACGAACCCAGATCAGAACTGATGTAATATAAAAGCACATAATAAACATTTTCAAATATTTTTCAAATGTGAGGATATCTTCCATTGACCCCATGTTTTTACTACCAGATTCACAGAAATAATGCTTTTTTTAGCTCCCTTCTTTGATTAATGGTTGATGGAGCAATTACAAAGCATCATTCCAGCTTTTAAAGATTCATAGAAATAAAACATTAAGGATACACACTTAGGTCTGCAAAGTGTGCCAGCTCATAGGGCCTAGACAAGGCAGTTTTTTGGTAGCCAAAAAAAGACAGAATAGCTCTTTGCCATCTCCTAGAGTTGACAGGGCTCAGTCTGCCCATATGTACCTCCTGGTTGTAAATGACAAATAGCTCTTTTGTTTGCAGACTTTCCATAAATTAGTCTTGTCAACAGAGCAGTAGTAGAGAGAGCACTGTACTATCCAGCACTGGTAGATTCAAGATTTTAGTGGATTCCCAAATCACTTACGGTGAGAGTCCACATCAGGATCATAGATTATCAAAAAAAGAATTACCAAACATGGAGGTCTTGCATCTCTTGTGATTCTGGCTTTGTATCTGTTCCCATATCATGTTATGCTTTCAGGAGAGCTTGACCAGTTTTATGAGACCAGAAAGTGGCACCATCTCTTAAAGCTTTTTGCTGCCACTGGAGCTAAATGAGCCTACATTCATTTCTGGTTTTTCTCCTCCACTCTGATAATATTGAATAGGAATAGAGTATAATGCATACTCCAGAGTCATGTATTTTATTTCCAGTATGAATTTGATTTTCCAACTATGTTTACATTTGTTATAATACCTGAATTTTAAAACATAAAAATCAACATATACTTGCTCTGTATATGCTGCTTGATTTGTTAGTGAAGTACGGCTGTTACATACATGAAGTACAATTGTTGCATACTTGAATTAGCTAATAGAAAGAAATTATTTTGTACAGTTAGTCTTACCAGCACCACCTGCCAATGCCTCTCCTGCAGTGCAAATCAGATATGCTAAGTGGGCAAATAAGAGATTTCTCACTGCATGCATAAGCATAAAACAGTGCATTCCAAATAAATCTCCTGGCCAGTGGCATGTGGCATGAATGTCAGATAAATTGGTAGCAGTTTACAAGACTATCATATGGTGTTTTCTGAAAACTGGCTGTAAAGCAGCCACACTGTGCTCTGTAGTTCTTTATTACAAGCTCTGTACATCTGCAGGGGTTTCTGTTCTGGGCAGTGAGCAGAGAGGGAAGCAAACAGTCTCTGGAACACCGGTGCTGGGTCATCAGCTGCTCGTCTGACTGAGGAAATAAAAAGGCAGGGTGCTGTAAAGTGAAGAGAAACAGCTTTTGACAATCCACTGTTGTGGAACACCAAAAATCTGTCATTCATATGACTCCTATAAACTGACTCAGAAAGCTAATTAAATGCTCAAATGAACCNATTATTCTGTTATAAATTTTGTTCTATTGCTTTACAGCATCATTTTTAAAATATCATTTGAACCAGTCATTGTCCTCTTAGCACTCAGAAATGGCTACAATTTTCTGTTGTTTCCTTGAAATAGTAAATACTGAATTAGTTGGTGGTGTCATTTAATTCTGTTATATTTTGAAGTATTCTACTCTAAGGTTTGAACTACAGAAAAAAACTGTTTTCAAGTTATTAAACTCACTAGCTAAAAGAGGAAGGTGAGATTGCTTACAGTGCACTTATTGATATAGTCATTAGATGACTGTGGTACTGGAAAGGAAGTAAGGAGAGAATTCACCTGCATTAATTGTTCTTCAATTCACCTTTGCTTCATATTTTTGAACAACACAAAAAGGGTTAGAAAGACTTTTCAGTAATGCATTTAACTGAAATTCAACATTTTTTGATAGTATAAAAGAGGGAGAATATGACCTTAATTTGAAAATGGACTATGACAGAATTCATGGGTTCCCTAATGCTATGTAATCATTCTTATTTATTCCTGCCTACTTGCCTCTTCCCATTGTCATTCATACAATAAGTTAAAATGGCAAAATTAGGGGTGTTATAAACCAATTATATTTTTCTGCTTCTCCAAATTTTTATATTTCCAATAGAAACAATCCTCCCTTATACTGTAATAGAGTTTGCAGAAGTAGAATTCCCTGGTGGAAGAATGAGTAGACAGCTCCTAACACCTGTGCTGCTCTTAAACAGACTTAAATACACTCAGAGAAAAAAATTTAGCTGCCAAATGATTTTGCATATTTCTTTTCCCAGTCCTTTAACAATTCACTGCTTCACATCTAGCCAATGTCTCTGCAGAAAGGTTTTGAAAGTATTGAATGTGGAGTGCTTTCAGTAATATTGAAACCTTGGAATGTCCTGGACAGTAGTTTTGTCAGACTGGAAACTGAAAATGCCATCATGCTGTTAAAACATTTCATTATATTTGAATTGTTATAGCTTTTGAATGAAAGTCACAATGCTACCTATAAAGGTCTGACCTTGTGAGAGATGGCAGTTCTTATTGTCATTGTCTCATTCTGCTGTAGATTAGTTGTAGATTATAAACTAAAAACAACAAAAAACAAGAAAACTGCATTTCTGGTATTCCTGATGAAGCATAGCAAAATTCAGAATACTCACTTGATTTTTCTTTTTTCTTCACGACTGAGTGCTCATGACTTTAAAGATCAAAGGATTTGCAAAACTCAAAAGTAAAAATCCTGTATTCAATTGCAAGACCTCACCCCATTTAGTAATCTTATGAGTTAGCAAATTCACACCATTCACACAAAGGGATTTTTGTTTTTATCTAAACATGGTGCTGTTAGTAAATTGTTGTGTTAGAGAATTAGGTTTAGTCAACTGCTTGGGATAAAAAAGATAAATTTTTGCCTTTAGACCTGTGTGTGTCTGACTCTGCTGAATGATTCTGCTTTAAAATCTTCAATGAGTTTATTTTCAGTACATAACTTCAGATATTGATTCTTGTAGATACTTGTAGATACTGATTCCTTAGACAAAAATATTTTATTGTTCACTTACGTTATATAATGATTTATAGGAGCAAAGCAAAATAAGCAACAATTCAATTTATCACTTAGTATTTTCTTTATTTATGTCAAAACTGAGATCCACAATTGTATCCTGGAAGAGTTTGTGAACTCACATGTCTGTCTAATGGGTACAGTATAGAATCGCAGCTGAAATGATCAAACAACTTTGAAAATGGCCTAAGGCAGAGTGTACTGCAGTCACCTAATTCCATAGGGTGGCATACACTGGAGGATATAAAGTGCTATTTACTGCTATTTTTTGACATCTTTGAACAGAAACATGGCAGGACACGCTTTGTACCGGAAAAATAAATAGTATGCCCATGCTGATTCACACTAACAATGAAAGCAAATGAGACAGTGATGGTTCCCTTTTTATCATCTCCCAGCTTCCAGCAAGTTGTGAATCAAGCTCTTCATGAATTGGATGTAATCTCTTTCTATTGAATAGGTCAAGATAGATTTTTTTCCCACCATTATTTTTCTTATTTTCTGAATTAATGTACATTTTTGTCATCATCTACATCAGTGGTACTATCTAGTTACATGTTGAATGAAGTATATTTTCAACATGTTTCCTGTTAGTTTTGATGCTCTCTTTTTCCCATACTATGAGACAATTGGTAATCATCCCCTCTTTGGGTTATTGTCCTGCCAATGACAATTTTGTAGTCAATTATTGCATTTTTTGTCATCCTTTTAGTTGATAAGAGCCCTCGGTCTACCAGTCAGTAGCTGTTCAGAGAGACATTATGGTCCTTTGCTTGTCCTTGTTGCCTTTGTTCTTTTTTTTACTGTCACTCTTGAGGATGAGAAGTATTAGAGTGCTATCGAAATATTTTGGTTTGGTTTGTTTTCCTTAACAATCGTTCTTAATATTCATTACTATTTTACCGGTTTTCATTGTAAGATAGAAATATGATGGTTTAAATTTTACAGGGCAGATGAACAATAAGATAATTTATGATCATGAGCACATCATTTGATGTGTGTTAGTCACAGTGGTGAGAGGTTATCCAGGCGTTATATTATATTGGGTGGGAATAAATATAAGCAATTTACAAGATGCATATTAAGAGAGCTTTTAAGTTAGTGTAAGCAGTGCATATGAATATTTATTTTACATTCTGATGTTTTCTCATTGTGATCTACCAGTTTGCTAGATGCTTGTGACTGGTCAGTATTCAGTTTTTGCTGTTTACTTTTTCAAGCAGAAATAGCACGCAGTTAGACTGAAATGCATATTCATACTACTGAATAACTGCATGTACAGTTAAAAAACAAGACTGTTTGAAAAGCTGTAGATAAAATGGACTAAATTACAATGATAGAGACAGTGTTTCTGATGGCTAGCCTGTGGACTAGAATGATGAACAGACATAAATATTTTTATATAATTTTGACTACAAGCCCCATTAAATTTGGGAAATCTGTTGTTAATTACACCAGTTTCTTATGGGTTTGGATTTTTGAATGATTTGATCCCTTTGGGAGATTTGCATTTCACATGCAGTCTGAGTCAGATCATCTGACTGCTCCTGGAAATTTTTAGAGCTCTGGAGGAGACTGATGTTGAAAGAGAGGATTCTACATGTTGATGTTTTTTCTTTGATTGATGGTGCTTTTTTCAACATTAAAAACTTGGTTGCAAGGAGAATTGATTTTATGTTTATCTTCTTCCCAACTTTGCAACAGATTCAATATGCCCTTATTGTTTATGCTGATATCCAGTCCAAGCAAACTGAAAATAAAATGAAAGCACCATTTACAGGAGGCACTACAAAGTCTGCTACAGTGCCATACACAATTTGGGGAAAAGTAGCTCAAAATTGAAGCCAAATATAGTTTTCTGTTGTTCTCTCCTGAGCATCCCAAACAGAAGAAGGCTATTTGAGGCCAACAAAAGTAATCTCTTATACATGCTATTGCTGGAGTGTGTAAGAAAAATAAGAGCAGTAATTCTCCATTGTTCAGTAATTTTCTATTGGCCTTTACAATGTAAGTCTCTGTTAGGATAACTGCAAAATAAGCAAGTTGCTGAATGCTTTAGTTAAAGTAGTGGTAACATAAGCATCCAGTTTTTGGATAAGAGATGCTGAACAAAGGCACTCTATAACCAGGTGTAAATACGCTGCTCAACAGACGAGTTCAAGTAAAGTTCAAGCTCCAAATTACAAGTGGAGACCACCAAGAGACCACCAGAAGACCCCTAGTGACCAAATAAGGGCTTTCAAATAACTTCTTAGAACTAATTAATGTATGCATGAACTTTATAAGACAAGTAGTGAATATGTAAGATATTTGCTGCATGTGTAAAATTATCAGTAAATATTAGCTACACTGAGCTGAGAATGAGGCACACAGAAGATTGGAGGAGTGATCCTCCTGTGTGTCCCAGGCTGGTAATAAGGAATGTCTGACCACTAATACTCACAAATTGAGTCTTAGGGGTTTCTTCTTTGCTGATTTATGGTAACAAAAGATCACAATTTTTTACTCCTAGTCATCTGTTAACTGACACAGAAACAGCAATGATGTAGTTGGACAGAGAATTCACTACTTTAGAAAAGCTCATTAGATCATAAAATCCCTAAGTAGTTTCCATGGAATACATTTTTTCCTCTTTATTTCTGTAGTGGAAGATGCATGTGAACAGACTCTGTCTGGATTTTACTCCTGGATTCTGTTAGACTGTCATTTTGTGTTCTTATTCTACATTCTCACATTTAATTTATATATAGATACTAATTTATATATACAATTTGCATTATATATGTCTTTGTACACACAGATACTTAAAGTTCAACACCATTAGGTCTCCAATATTTATCTAAGCTAACAAGTTTAAGAAATCCTAACCTGCAAAATATATTAGTTTGCAAGGGAACATTTATAACCCATATTCAAATCAATTCTTCCTTAAAAGTCATCACAGTAAAGTAACAAGCTTTGAATATTTCAAAACTAGGACAAATAACTCTGGAAGAAATTGTCCTTCGACTAATCTTAATGTTACCCATATTTATTTTTTTTAAATGAACCTGAAATTGAGAATTGCAACTACTAAAAGACATGCAATAAGATTAGAAGAATTCGTGTTCATACTAATCATTACTTCTAAGACAGATGTATTCACTCATGCAAAGTAACTATTTCTAAGTATGATGAAGTGAATGTTACAATTTTTAAACTGCAATATGTCTTTGAAAAAATTCTGTAGGTAAATTGATTGTATGTAATTAACAACATACATTCAGAACTGAATGTGCATTGGAATTTTTTATTTATCTGTATCTATCACAGAATCCCAGAATCAACTAGTTGAAAAAGACCTCTGAAATCATCAAGTCCAATATATTACCTAACATAATCTCATCAACTAAAGCATGGCACAAAGTGCCACATCCAGTCTTTTTTTAAACGCTCCCAGGGATGGTGACTCCACCACCTCCCTGGGCAGCCCATTCCAATGGCCAATCACTCTTCCTGTGAAGAAGTTTTTCCTAAGATCCAGCCTAAACTTCCCCTGGTGCAGCTTGAGACTGTGTCCTCTCATTCTGTCAGCAGTTGCTTGGGAGAAGAGACCAACCCCCACCTGGCTACATCCTCCTGTCAGGGAGTTGTAGAGAGTGACAAGGTCTTCCCTGAGCGTCCTCTTCTCCAGACCAAACACCCCCAGCTCCCTCAGCTGCTCTTCCTAGGGCTTGTGTTCCAGACCCCTCCCCAGCCTTGTTGCCCTTCTCTCGACATGTTTGAGCATCTCAACATCTTTCTTAAACTAAGGGGCCCAGAACTGGACATGACTCAAGGTGTGGCCTCACCAGTGCTGAGTACAGGGGAAGAATCACTTCCCTAGTCCTGGTGGCCACACGATTCCTGATCCAGGCCAGGGTACCATTGGCCTTCTTGGCCACCTGGGCACACTGTGGCTCATGTTCAGCTTCATGTCAGTCATTACCCCCAGGTCACTTTGTGCCTGGTGCTCTCCAGTCACTCTGTCCCAGCCCGTGGTGCTGCAGGGGGTTGTTGTGGCCAAAGTGTAGAACCCAGCACTTAGACTCGTTAAATCTTGTGCTGTTGGATTCTGCCCATCTATCTAGCTTGTCCAGGTCCCTCTGCAGAGCCCTCTTACCCTCTAACAGATTGATACTTGCTCCCAACTTGGTGTCATCTGCAAATTTGCTAATGGTGGACAGGGCCCAACTGATCCCTGGGGGAGACCACTAGTGACCGGCCACCAACTGGATGCAGCACCATTCCCCACCACTCTCTGAGCCTGACCATCCAGACAGTTCTTACCCCAGCCCAGAATGTTCCTGTCCAAACCATGGGCTGACAACTTTTCCAGGAATATACTATGGGAGACAGTGTCAAAGGCTTTGCTAAAGCCCAGGTAGACACAACCACAGCCTTTGCCACATCCACCAGGTGGGTCACCTGGTCATAAAAGGAGATCGGGTTGGTCAGGCAGGACCTGCCCCTCCTAAATCCATGCGGCTGGGTCTGATCCCTTGGCTGTTTTGTTGGTGCTGTGTGATTGCACTCAGGATCTGTTCCATAATCTTGCCTGGCACCAAGGTCAGGCTGTGATTTTCTGGATCCTCCTTCCGGCCCTTCTTGTGGATGGGTGTCACACTGGCCAACTTCCAGTCATCTGGGACTTCCCCAGTGAGCCAGGGCTGTTGGTAAATGATGGAGAGCGGCTTGGGGAGCTCATCTGCCAGCTCTCTCATCACTCTAGGATGGATCCCATCTGGTCCCATAGAATTGTGAGGATAAGTTCATTTAGAAAAAAATATTCCAACTAGCTAGCAACTATTGTGATAACATCCTATAGAAAAAAAATTTTGAAATCTCTAGTTTTTCAGGGTAATCTCTTTTTAGAACACAGTGGTGGAGATTGCAAGGAGCCATTTCAGAATAAAAATCAGATGTAAAAATTTGCAATATTCATCTTGCTCTGATCTTGAGTAGTTTGTAAACTTAGTTCTTAAATTCTCCCTTTACCATTTGCTAAACTGTAAAAAAACCTGGTGGGTTTTTTTTTTGGTTTTGACCTCATTTCTTCTCCCTTGATTCCAGGGCAGCTTGTGTAGAAGTAAAGGCTGCTTCAAACTGCCTGCCTCCAATCACTCAAATAAATGTGCCAGACCAACAACGTCATCAAGAATGAACTGATAGGTTGAGAGTATGCAATGTCATAGTCTTCTCACACATAAATATCTTCAGTTCAGGATCCTTTTTAAAAGGAGAAAAAAGTACTAAAAACAGTCAGTGTTGGATTGACTAGATTATCCTGTTGAATGATCATACAGATGATACTAAGCCACCTATACAGGCAAGTGAATAAGAAATTTTGTCCACTATAAAGTGAAAACTCTCTAGTTTAGGAGAAATCATTGGAACATTTGGTTCAGAGGCCAAGATCTTTTAGCTCATAGAGCATGAAATTATCTCAGTGTGGAGGAAAAAACATTTTGCTTATTTGCTGAGGTTTAATTAACTTTTGATTAATGTTTTGACTCTTAAATTGAGCTACCCTAAATAATAACAACTGCAACTCAAATTTATGTGTTTACTTCGTGTGAATATATTCCAGCTATAACATTTCTAAAGGCTGCATTAGAGATTTTAATATTTAAACACTTCCCCCATAATTAATGTGCATGCACACACACACACACAAATTTGTAAATCCATTCCCTTTATCACAGCTTCAGTTTTTCTTTGAAAAAGTATTAAGTTTTGTGGCATAAGTAATTGGAGGGGAGAGTAATAATTTGAAATCTGGTCAATATCAGCTTGTAAAAATTTTGAATGGATTAAATATTATATTTGTATTGTAGTGTTACAAAATATCTACTTAAGCATTCTGCATAATATGAAATATATTCAGTTTGCTAACGTTTTCCACAGAGCCATAGTTTCAGGAATGTTTAGGACCAAAAAACAAACTGCAGTTACCTTTCCATTCTTGTATTTGCAATAACGAGGAATTAATTTTTTTTTTTTTGTTATTTATGATGAAGAGGGAAGAAGATGGTAGATAACTTAAAACTATTTTCTTGGATGCCTTTTGGATGATTTTTATTGATTTACTTTTCTTAGATATTATATATTTGGACAAGCTTAAAGTATTTACAGCATTTTTTTCCTCCCTTGTCAGCACAGAATTCTTATGATGGTCACTTTGATTTTGGCACTAAAGGAATGTCATTATGATAATAATGATAAGTTACTGAGACAAGAGAAACAATATTTATGTGTAGAAGAAAAGAAGCAGCATTTTAAAAAAGTTCCTCACAAGCCTGAGTGACCTCACAGGTTTGAGAAATCTACTTGCACTTAGTAGAAAAGATAAAGAAATATGCTGCTCTTTTCTTGTAGGAGGATAGGTACAGACTGAGAGCAGAAGGTTTTTCAGTAAATCACAATGAGAAATAAAGAAAAAATTATCAGAAGTACAGAAGCTTTAAACTAAGAGTCTCCCTCACAGTTCTTTTTTATCTAGACACAAAGAGCTTTTCTGGACATACAGAATTTCTGAGGAAACAGACTATTGCATGAAATTACTTGACTATCCTTATTCCATCATCTTAATGGAGCAAGAACGTTTTATCATCTTTATAAAAATGGTCTCCTAGAGTTAGCTTTTGGTCTGTGATAAATTGAGCATCACAGCTCAATTCCAGAGAGTTTTCTTGAAGAGAACACACACTGCACTCCCCTAGACTTAATTTGCCCTCACCATCATATTTTATTTGTCTGTTTCTTTCCTTAATATGGCATCATGATTCTTCCAGTTTCCGTAGTCTCATTAGTGTTACCAATTTCTAAGATTTACTGTCCTCTTCCTTCCATCTTTGCTTTACTAAGCTATTTAGAAATTTTGACTTATTGACCATTGCTGCTAGCTGCACCTTGTTCATGAGAATCAAACTACTTTCTGCTACTTTTTGTCACCTTGCTTCTCTGTTCTGTCTTGATAGAGAGAACTTTTCATATTTACTCTTTTAACTTGTCACTGCTGAAGAATTTCATACTCTTAATGTACTCTTCTACAGAAAACGACAAGCTGGCATGTAATTTGCATGAACTGCTTTCAAGATCTGCTTCTAAACATGACAGTCTGCTGAGCTGCTGTCACAGGTAGAGTGGTAATACCTCTTCCTATTAAAGGCACAAACTGTGGAGGAAGTGTTGCGGGAGATCACGGACAACACGCGCAGACCAATGTGATCAGGTGTTGACACTTTATTGTTGTACAAGTACTATTTTTATACTATTTTGTGAAACACACTTGCAGAGAGAAAAAACATTCTATTGGAGGGAGATTAGCTTGTCCACTTTCTATTGGTCACTGCACACAGGGTTTTCTCTCAGGCTTTTCTTTCAGCTCTTTCCCATAGCAGTCTTCTGCCGGGACTGTCCGGGCAGCCAGCCATTCATATCATTGTTGACTTTAGGCAGCCACTCACATTTTAGCTTCAGCGTTTTCCAGCAGCAGTTTCTCTCAGCTGGTGTACACAGCATCTTCTTTCTGCAGTAGCCCTTTCTGTACCAATCCCCAGAGTCCATATAGTGCCAATGGGTCTGGGTTGCCCACCAGGCTGCTCTGCAGCAAACGGCCTCCAACAGAGGAAGAACACAGAGAAGTGACGGGTCAGACTGGTAGTGAAGCTGCTCCCTTTACACTTCTAAAAAGCAGAATGCTTTGGCACAGCTACCGCCACGACTGGGTTTGAAGAAAATAAATATTCACAACAAGCAAATAATCTTTTCTTCCCAAAGGTGGTGTCATCTCAGAGAATAATGAAGTAGAAAACAGATTTTCTAGATAAGTGATGACTTTTTGGATATCAGGATGCCCATGAACTCAAGCACTGATTGTGAGATGCAGCCTTCAAAGTCAATTATTGTGTCTGAGGTAATTGTGACTAACCAAAAGTCGTTTTTTGCTACCAGTTCTACAAAGGATTAAGCATCCATTGTGTAGCAGTAGACAATTCAGCTAAATATATTATTTTGTGTCTTGCTGTCATAGTAAAATCTGCAGTCGAATCAAGCATGTTTTGTCAAATATGACAGATAAGTATTTTTCTTTTACCCAATTACGAACTAGTTTAAATCTTTTATCATAAATATCCCTTTAGTTAAGAAGGAGGACCCCAACAGCTTTGGTGGGAAGATGGTGGTTTAAAATGTTTGTACTTGGAAACTACCTTCTTGGACTTCTGCTTTTCTCAGGGTTATGATGATTAACACAAGCCTATGCTTTGTTTCATTTTTGTTTATCGAGCACAGATACACAAATGATTTAATTGTCAGCTAGGTTGGTTTGAGCAAGTAACTGTCATGTTGTGCTCATTACAACATACTTTGTTCTGCTGGTTTACCCACTCAGTCACTGTGACTTTATCAGATCCTTAATCCAAGCTCAGAAAGAATATACAAAAAATGTTTCTTTTTTTTCACCTAGCACTATTCTACCTTGTGCTAATCCTTTCCTGTGTAGATTCTACAATGTGTTCACATTCCCCAAAGTGTTTTAGTTGAGGTTATTTTAAAGATAAATACCTGGTTTTGTCTCTGTACTTTAAAATGCACACAATTTTCTCAATTTTCATTGAGTAATGAGGAGCCACTGAATGCAGTGAGATGAGAAGAAAAATCAGGGAAAAACCCCCTAAAATTCATGAGTTGAGACAAAACCAGTTTAATAATTTAAACAAAGGAAATATAAAAATACAAATTATAATAATAACACAAATTATAATAATAACAATAATAATATTAATTGTAACTACAAGAAGAGAGGAAGAGACACCTGAGGGACAGGATGCCATCAGAGGGACCTGTACTCAACACTGGTGAGGCCTCAAGTATTGTGTTCAGTTTTGGGCCACTCACTCCAAAAAGAACATTGAGGTGCTGGAGCATGTCCAGAGACAGGCAACCAGGCTTGTGAAGGGTCTAGAAAACATGCCTTGTGAGGAATGGCTGAGGGAGCTGGGTTTGTTTAGTCTAGAAAAGAGGAGGCTCAGGGGAGATCTCATCACTTTCTGCAACTACTGAAAGAAAGTTGTAGTGAGGTGGGAGCCAGTGTCTTCTGCATGCTTAGAGGAAGGGAAAATGGCCTTAAGATAAGGAGAGATTCAGATTAGATATCAGGAAAATATTTTTCCTCATTAGGATGGTTAGGAGTTGGAATAGGTTGCCCTGGAAGTATTCAAGATGCATCTGGATCTGGCACTGGGTGATACAGTTCAGTGCTTTAGGGGTTGCATTGGTAGTGGTAGGTGGCTGGTTGAACTGGATGATCTTGAAGGTCTCTTCCCACTTGATGATTCTACGGTTCTATTCTATGATTCTGTGACAATTTCATGTGGGAATTTCATGAAGTTCAACAGGATCAAGTGCAAGGTGCTGCACCTGGGTCAGGGCTGGAGGACAAACAGATTGAGAGCAGCCCTGCCAAGAAGGACTTGGAGGTGCAGCTGGATGAGAATCTGGACATGAGCTGGTTATGTGCACTTGCAGCCCAGAAAGTCAATTGTATCTTGGGCTACATCAAAAGCAGGGTGATTCTGCCTCTCTATTCCACTTTGGTGAGACCCCATCTGAAGTACTGTGCCCAGCTCTGGGGTCCTCAGCACAAGAAACACATGGACTTTTTGGAGCAAATCCAGAGGAAGGACATCAAGATGATTTGATCAGGACAAGGAAAGGCTGAGAAAATTGGTATTGTTCAGCCTGGAGAAGAGAAGGTTTAGGGGTAACTTCATTACATCATTCCAGTACCTGAAATGAGCCTGCAAGAAAGACAGAAAGGGACTTTATACAAATAGCATGTAGTAACAAGACAAGGGAATGGATTCAAGTTAAAAGAGAGTAGATTTAGATTAGATATTGGGAGAAGTTCTTTTCTGTGAGGATGGCAAGGCACTGGCACAGGTTGCCCAGAGAAGTTGTGGATGCCCCATCCCTGAAGGGGTTCAAGGTCAGGTTTGATGGAGCTTTCAGCAACCTGGTCTAGTGGAAGATGTCCTTGCACATG
>WEIV01023356.1:684-14143 GCA_013390005.1 Calyptomena viridis
GTGGAGCCCATGGATTCAGTGCTGGAGGACAGGTGGTCAATCACAGCAGCCTCCTTTTATCTGTTAATTTGTCAAACTGTTTGCTTTGTGACCTTTTTTTCGCTGGGAATTGCCCTGCATGTGGCCTGTTTTCTTACAGAAATATCATGGTTTTGTGTGGGAGAAAGATGTCATTGGCACTCGTGACCTTTATGTGTGACCACAGCAAAGGTGAACTTCAGTTCCTTAGTCTGTCTTGTCACGAGTGGTCTGCACATGGTGCTCCCCAAATACCTGTCAGTGGCATTCAAAATGTCCCAGTACTTGTCTTAGTGCTTACTTACTTTTCCAAAACCAGCTTTAAGAGATAAGCCACTCTTCCTACTTCATAAAATAGCTCAAGGACAACAAGTAATCTTTGTTCTTCAGGTGTCTGTATCTCAGAGAAGATGATGTAACAGAAGGCAACTACACCAAAGAACTGCTGGAAAATGCCAGAGAGAAAGTGGAGGAGTATTTTGTAGCCCCACCAGGTACTCACTTGCTTATAAAAACCTCTTAATCTTGCTTGAATTAACCTGAGGAATGTAACCTTCCATAGCTGCATTTACTTTCAGAAATTCTAACTAATAATAGGTAAGTACTAAGGTAAATGTAGCCATCTGTGTAAAACAGTGTGCAGTTTACTGGTCCAAAAGCAGTACAGAGGCTGATCTGACTCTGAAGTTACTGCACATGTTGAGTGAATCTTTACAGGAAGCCACAGGAGTCACTTTCCTGACTTGCTCAGGAAATACAAGCTGCCTGTACATACTTAGAATAAACCAGAGAAGCTCTTCAGTGCCAAGCTGTACTACCCAGAAGGTAAGTTACAGCTAGTCTCACACAGCTTGTTTTTTGTTTTCTCTCAGGTAACATCCCTCTACCAAAGCTGGAGGAAAGAGAGACTTTTCTGCAGGGCTTTTAGAGACAGCCCAGAGCTCAAATGCCTTTTCAGGACTTTGGGAAAATGAAGTTTTGTGCAGTCACAGCTGCACATACCTGCATACTGCATAGCTGCAAATACCCTGGTGTGTAGCTTGGTCAAAAGAAGAGCACTTGCAAAACAACTTACAGAAAAGAGAAGGTGTAAAAGTTTAGTAGTGCTACTGAAATACTCAATGTCTGTGAAGCTGGAAGGCAACATGACAGATAATGTTAGTGCTTTTGTTTACCAAAATTAATTTCATGTTATTCTAGATACTGATATGATGATACTGAATGGCCTAAAGGGTTCAAAGAGAACATTAAAAGGTAATGATTAAAAAACCCAGAACACTATATTTTATCTCAAGTTTGTTGGGAAAACAAGAGAGGATGGAAGGCTGTATTTGTGTATTTCTCACCTATTGCTCAACTCTGGCTCTGAGCTGTCAGAAGTAATAAAGTCTGGTGTGAAGGAGGAGTCCGTAACATTGCTGAGTATCTCTGATATATGGACTGGACTCAGGAATTCATTGTCAAGGAAAAGGCACTTTGAGAAGGTGATTCAAATCTTTGCGTGTACTGGATATCTCCATTTTATCTGTGCTCTATGTCTGTATGGGTTGCCTTCTGTTTCCCACTTTGTATTTTTATCCTCATAAATGAAATACCTGGAATTATACATAATTTGAGAATACTTTTCAAACACAAAAATATGTGTCCTAAAATAAAAAGTGGTTGCAAAGCAGCAATCTTTCTGTACCTCTGCATAATAACCACCACCAGCTTGGTGCAAAGATCCCTTTAGCTCTTGCCAGCTGTGACAGGGGAGGTCCTGAACATGGACTCAGAACTATTTCTGCTGTGAACTTCATCTTCTACTTTCCTGCAAACAACAGACTGCATACATTAAGAGATTAATGATATATGTGTCTTGTTTCTTAACATCTCAAAAGTCCACCAAGCACAATACAACTATGACAACTTGAAAAGCCCTGAAAAGCACACTAAAGAGTTTGAACAATACTGGTCTTAGGTTCAGCCATGTGGTCAAACTGCTGTGCCATGTATTTAATGGAAAACCTTGGCTGAGCTGGCTTTGCTGGTGTAAGAAATCACAGCTACTGGGCAGGATCCACTTTTCACTCTCTGCCCTCAAAGGCTGGATGTCTGGTAAACTTGGAATTGTTCTTTTTCTGAAACTGATCTTTTTTTCCTGCAGATTTCTCTGTCAGGAAGTGACAGCAAACACTTGTCCCACCCTTACTTGTTACTTCAGTTACTTACTGTTTGTTTAGGTTTCCATTATATACACACACATACAAGTACAGGCAAAAAATATATAATTACTCTTGATACCTGAATTATTTCAATTGAAATAAAGCCTGTATTTATCCTCAGTAATCCAATTCTCTGCAAAGCTGTAACACTCTTATTAGTGCTTTAGTTTTGAGCTTCTCAAGAGTTGGAACCTGCAAATGCTGAAGTTTTACAAGCTCAGCCTAAAAGTAATTTATGATGCATATATAAATCACAACAAGGAAAGATCTTGTGATACCATACTACAGTCATACTAGCAGATAATTCCCAGTATGAGAAATTCCTCCTTGTTCTGTCCATTTTGTCCTTCTTCTCTGGCCATCAGAGAGAATGAGGACAATGTAATTTACATAGAAAAAGAAAGAGGAATTTGAGAGTGAACTGCATGGCTGCAGGAGCTTCCAACCCAAAATAGCATCACATAACTATTCAAAAGCAAAAACCAAACAATTTGGATGAGATGATCCCACATTCCCAATGCTAATCTTAAAACTGCCAGTTCAGTGCTGATCCCACACACTCCAGTGGGAGAACAGACTTGTTCCCTGCAGCCTGAACTGAATTTAAAGTGGAAAACACACATTTCCTTAATGAAGGGGTTTGTTGCAACTTCACCAATAAGGGAATTACAGCCCTGACTCAGACACCTGCAACCACCAAAACAGAAACGCTGGCAGAGGCTGGAGGAGCTGCCTGTGGGGCAGAACATGTCAGTGCCCCAGCCCGCCCTTGGTGGGTCTGACGTGGTGGGTGCTGAGTCCCCAGGGATGGTGCAAAGCCCTGCTGGGCCCTGGTTGCCCCCAGAGAGAGGGGATGAGCCACCCAACATGTGCTGGTTCACCTGCTTTCCCTGCAGGGCCTCAGTCTGCAAGTGAAGCAAATGTTTTCTCTGGAAACCATGGAGAGAACTTACACCTGCCAAGATTTTTCCACTACTATAGAGCTGTACATATAAAAGTGGACTAGAAGCCCTCACATATAAATTCCGGGTTTACAAAAATATTTCAATGTGGAGATTTCTTCAGTTTTATGGAAAGAAAAAAAAAAGTTGTTTTATTGCTAATAATTATTATTTATGTTTTGATAGTAACTAGAAGCCCTGGAAAAAAATCCCTCTTAATACAGTGATACGGTGTGCAACATGGAGCAAAAAGAAACCTTACCTGCAAAGTGCTTACCATCTAACCTCCATCTGCAAGAGGAATCTCATGATACGCCTTATCCATTACCCAACTTTGTTCAGCACCTCCTCTACCCCAGCTATCATCTCCTGTGTGTATTTGTTCTGCCTTCCCCTGCAGCTCTGTCCTGAGGGAAACTATACTTTTATATTCTTGATTAACAAGTAGGACTATAATGTCTTTCTTTAAAGCCATATATCTTGGGCTTTAATGTTTCTCATTAACAACGTGTATCTCACCCACACAGACATTTCCTGCAGTCGTCATCACATCTGCTCCTTCAGCCAACCATTTCTTAATAAATGCATAGAAATTTGCCTGCAGCTACCAAACACAACAACCTCCTCAGAGATTCATGGGTGTTTCTGAAGTTCAGTGTAAGCACTTGGGAAGATTGTTGAATTGTTCCATTCCGTCAGCACAAAACTGTTCAGTGCTCAAAGAACTCCTGCAAATACTAAACACAGTTCTGTAAATTAATTAATTACTGTGACCCCAACACTATTCAAAGCCTCTCCGTATTGCTGGCACACAAGCAAACCTACAAATTGCATCTCTCCTAAACGGAATGCTAGAACCTGGCGGTCAGTGTTGTCCTATCTGCTGACAAAAGCATAAGCAGAAAGTGCCCCAAGGAGAATGAAAACAGAGCATTGGGGATCTCCCAAAATATCTTGCTTCATTTAAACAAAAACCCCCCAAAACATTCAACCGACCAAAATAAAACCCAAACCAAACACAAACAAAAAAAAAATGGGAAGAGTTGCAGAAATAGTGAGGTCTGCAAAAGATGCCATGACAGAGAAGCCTGATAGATGGAGTTCACTAAAGGAACAAAGTTTGGAGCTGACTTGATCATACTCGGTAAACATGGATAAGAGATTTCTATCAGAGGGAATTTAATCAGAGTTAAAAATAGACAATTGAAAACAGACACGTGAACAGGACAGATGATCAAGTGCCATTTACAAGTTATGGGACTCCTTCCTTTGACATGGGTGGGCTTCACTCTCAGTAAAGGCCATATTACTGAAAGAGCTACCCCAGATAATATCCCAGCATTATTTCAGTAATATCCCATATTACTGAAAGAGCTACACCCAACAAGAGTTTATTTCAAAGAGAAACAAAGTCTCTTGCAGAGATTACTGATTTAAACTCAGTGTCCCTGTGATCCAGGTTGGGGTAAGTAATAAAACGGCTTTTGGGCCCCACATATGAACTACGGAAAGGTGCTTTAAAGAAGCTGGTGGACACATTACAATGCCTTGGAGGCTGAGCATGCCTTAGGGAACAATTTTTTTTTGCCAAGGATAGCCAGATGATGCCAGACAGAATCACAGAACCAATGAGGCTGGAAAAGACCTGAGATCTTCGAGTCCAACCTATGACCAAACACCACGGCGAGAACTAGACCAGGGCACTCAGTGTCACGTCCAGTCCTTAAACACCTCCAAGGACAGTGACTCCACCACTTCCCTTGGCAGCTCATTACAATGTCTAATCAACCCTTCTGTGAAGAAATGTCCAACCTAAACCTCCCCTGGCGCAGCAGACGAGTAGCACGGGAGCCACGACGGGAGCCCCTGCACGCACAACCCAAGTTCCCTTAGGCGTGAGCTCTGTGGGGTGTGCGGGGGCGGCTCCTGGTACCGCCCGCACCCTCCCGTCGCCATGGCAACGGACGCGGCGCGGGGCATCACGGGCTGCAAGACAACGCTGCGGTAAAGCCCTGCCGGGCGCCGCGCCGCGGCCAATGGGCGCTCGGGGGCCGATAGGAGCGGCCAATGGGCACTCGAGGGTCGGCGGCGGTGGCCAATGGCTGACCAATAGGCGCGGAGGGGGCGGGGCTAGGCCGCTCCGAGGCGCGCAGGGGNCAAAGGCTGCCCGGCGCCGGGAGCTCGCTGGGAGTGACGGTACCGGTGGGGCTGCTCGGCAGGTGACTCTGGCAGGTGCTCCTGCGACTTTGAAATCTCTTCTTCGCTCAAAGCAGGCAATCATGAGTGACAGAAAGGCAGTGATCAAAAATGCGGACATGTCAGAGGAAATGCAGCAAGACTCGGTGGAATGTGCTACTCAGGCTTTGGAGAAATACAATATCGAGAAGGACATCGCTGCTCACATAAAGAAGGTAAATGTTAGCTTGTAATGTGCTCGTGTGAAATCAATCAGGGAGAATGCTGCTGGGCAGGTAGCTCTAACAAAATAAGTTCTAGACATGCTAGATAATGAAGTTGGACTTTCTTTCTTTATGTTCCTTTCCCCACCCTTTATGTGGACCTTTCTAGGTCCTTCTTTCACTTGTAGTACCTAAAACTTTGCTGCTGCTATCCCATTGTCCAGGTGAACAGTGGCAGGTGACTGTCCGTGTGACTGATGAGCTGGTACAAAAACACAGGGTCTATGGAGCTTATTTGAGGAGTGGTGGGTTTTGTTTTTTTTTCCTTTCCCACCACAAGTAAGACAAGCTGTTCATATGAACACTGAACAGATGGTTCGTACCTTACAATTTGTCACATTTTCTCTCGACTCCTACTGGGAGCCTGACTGAGCTGCAGGTGGTTGAAGGGTTTGGTTGAACAGAACAGGAGCCTGTTCCATGTTCTCACAAAAATCTCTTCAGCTGATGGCTGTTAGGTACTGCACTATGTAACTACTGACTGCATGGGCTTACTCAGAGTACACCTGTACACAGGAGTTTACTGTAAGTCATAGCAGGCTCCTGACAATAGTGTGTTGGAAGAACATGTTCTCATGACCAATTATCAAGGATATGGCAGAGAATTTCTCATCAAGTGTCCTTTCAGCATCCTTATTGCAAACAACTAATGAAGTCAAAGTACAGGTTTAATCTGAGGTTCAGAACAAGCAGTGAAGCTCTTAGAAGTTACAGTGGAGATCATGGTGTGACTTTAGGGGAAATGTTACTTCCCTAAGCATATGTTTTAAACTTATTCTTGCTCTGCTTGGAAGTGTTTTTTCTTTTGGTATGACTAAGCAGCAGATGAGTTATAAAGTGACAGATGATCCTTGCACTTAACAGCATATGTTGCTCCTTAATTGCCTTCTTCCAGAAGTGATGCTAACAAGTGGCATATCATTGCAAAAAGCCCCCCACCTGTTAGACAATATTAGTATAATTACCACGAAAATGCTGACTTTCTAGTTCTCTCTTCTGCAGGAATTTGACAAGAAATACAATCCCACGTGGCACTGCATCGTGGGGAGGAACTTTGGCAGCTACGTGACTCATGAGACCAAGCACTTCATCTACTTCTACCTCGGCCAAGTTGCTATTCTTCTTTTCAAGTCTGGTTAGAACCGTGGACTGTTACTGAAACTTGCACCTGTGTACAGGACTGCACAGTGACTCCCACCTTCAGCCTTCCTGGGGAAACAGGCTTTGATATTCAGGTCTTTTGTTGTATTGTTAACGGTCAGGGATTTTGCTGTAGCAGCTGGTATTTTCATTGTGGCTAAAAAAAAAAAAAAGGCAAAAATGTCTTCCTTGTATTTATTTTCTTTCAAAAGGTGGCTTCTTTGCTAATAAAACTGTTGAAACTAGTTTATCCTTTAAGAGTTTTCTTTACCCTCTGCCCTCCTGCATTACCCTCCTTATTGCAGTATGAACCAAGGGGGAACATCCCCAGCTCCACTTCCACCCTCCCAAATCCATCCTTCCTTAGGAAACCTTCTTATAAAAGATGAATTAGGTGGAAAAAATTGATGCAGAGCCCCTTTATTTCACAAGCCTTCCATTTGCCTTTGAAAGAAGGAGTTATAGGAAAACATCCTTAAACTCCACTTCGCAACAATCCATAGTTACTTCATAAAACCAAGTTACTTCTCACAGGTATAATATGCTCCTTAAAGTTTATTGGAAAAAAAAAAAGGCATCTTATTGGAAGACTTGTCAGTCTATTTCTGTATCAAACATCCCCTGGCAACTGACATCGCTTCACTCGTTAGCATTGCTCAGTTTTGGCCATGTCCTTTACACTGCACTTGAAGGGAAAAGCAAGTGTAAGAAACCACAGGAGTCACTCCTTCCATGTGTTTCTTGAAGAAAAAAAGGTAGCTGGTGTTCTGGGTCTGGCTTCCAAGCAAGTATCTGCTGCACAAGTTCTCTTCAGTCTCAATACTGTTAAAATCACACAGCTTTCATATTCTTCATAAAAATTACACTTCCTGTGTTTTGCTGCGTAACAGACTCACAGTTTGAAACCTGAGTGAATGGCAACAATGCCAAAGTTTAAATTCTCATAATCCACTTTGAAAAAGCCTGCATCTTCTATCATTTCCTTCAGCTCCTCCTGAAAAAGAAGTGCCACAATTATAACAACCTGAAGGCCTGTCAGCCACCTGGCTGCCAGACTGCTGGGATCATGTTTTGTGTGTGAATTCAGGGAATAGTCTCACCTGAGGGGGGAACCGGCGGATGCTCTCCACGAGATACTGGTAGGACTTCCAGTCACCAGCAATGACCTCACCCAGAACAGGGATAACCTGGAAACTGTAGAGATCATAAAGCCTGCGCAGACAGACCACAAATGCAAATTAATACAAACAAGTTTTAAACCAACCCCCTCCAACACGAGATTATCTCTGCATCATTGTGTTATGCAGCCTGTATCTGATTTTAGAAGTGCACAAGGAAGTGGCCTTAAAGTGTCTCCATCTCTTATTCTGAGTACAAATAAGAGAGCCTTGTGACATGGCATAAAGTGTTCCCATTTTCCTACCTGGAAAGAAGAGGGTTGCTGACATGGCTAAATTCCAGGCAGAGAAATCTTCCTCCTGGTTTCAGCACACGATAGGCCTCTTGAAGTGCCTGAGAAAAAGCACATATGATAAACTTGTTTCTGTAGAATAGCACCTGCTTATTATCATGGCATGTGATATTATCATGCAACTCTGATGAACTGAGGGAAGTAAAGAGAATCCTGACTGCAATCTGGAGTATTTAAGACAAAAAAACCCAAATCAACAAACCAAAACATTTGAGAAACTCAAAGCACACACACTCTCATTGTTACATGAATAGATTTATACAAGACTTTGTGTCAAAACCATGATGTCAGATTTGCAATTTTTATTATTTTTCCCTACTCCCAATTGATGAATGTTTGTTGGCAGAGCTCTTGTAATTACAGACCAAACCCAAAAGGAGAAGGTGACTCACCTACAAGAAACTCAATACAAAAAAGGCATGATAGATTTTTTTAAATCAAAAGAAAAGATTTTACTGTGAGGCACACCCAAAGGATTAAAGAAGGAATGATACTGGGTTTCGGATGAGCAATATGTACGAACAGAAAGGAAGGAGAAGGAAGAAGAAAATCTTTAGCTACTTTGAAAATTCCATCCTATATTCAAAATAAAATGCTTAAAAAGAATAAAGACAAAACTCTGTTTACAACTGTGTGTTCTTTCATGCAAGAGCACAGCAGAGTTGTACTCCAGAACATCTGCAGGTTGTACATCTGCATGGCTTCAACTGCCCTATTCCTAAGGGATAAAATACAAACAGTACACATGCAAGACAGGAGCTCTGCAAAAGAACTGGCAGCCTGGATGTGTATCAGGTCTCCAGGGAGCTCTGCTACCAGACTGTTGTATCCTTGAAGGCAAAGAGCCTGTGCTTTCGAAGGGTGTAGACAATGCACCAGGAAAAGCCATCCACATTAAGTTCAAAGGCATATGGTTCAAGGTGGTTTGGATCCAAACACTACACATTCCACAGGAGGAGCTTTCCCAAGGTTGTAACACACTCCAAAACACACACAACTAGTCCACCTAGCAAGGTGATCTAATCTATCTTCACCCCCACGACAGTTTGTCCTTCTCGAAGGACAGATATTGTTTAGAATTACTTATTCTAATTAAAATACTTGTTCTCCATAGGAAGCTCTACCACCAGCCATGGGCTGAATGGGTTATGTCAACAGCAGTGGGGGCAGCAGAAGCTGCTTCCCACTCTGCTCTGCAAGTTCTGCTGCCTCAGGCAGAGAAACAGAAGGGGACAGGAAGCATTGGACCTACTGTGGGTGGTATGTACATCAGGTGCCTCAGGAACATTTGAGACATGCAGACAAACTGCACTGTGCATGTGTAGATCCAGCCATGTCACAGGTCGGGAGAAGGTGGGGAATGACTGCAGCACCCAGCCCTTCGCCTTAGGCAGAGATCAAGTGACTTGCCAAGCTGGAAACATTGGGTGGAATTGGTACAAATCTATCTATTTATGACAAATGTGGGGCATTTAATTGCATTTTCCATTCAAACAAGTTGCACGCTATATACCACTTCTTTTAAATGTTTCAGGAGTAGACGACTATCTTCCTTTATTTAAAGGAGTTTCTCCTTTGCTTTCTCTGTTGAATAAAAACCCCTCAGTTAACTCATAAGGACCTCATGTCAGGCTACACTACAGCGACTTACCAAATCAATACGAGTTACATTTCGGATTCCAAAGGCAATTGTGTAAACATCAAACTTATCATCATCAAAGGGCAATTCTTCAGCATTCCCAAGTACCCAGGACAAGCCTGTAGTAAAAGACAAGTCACAGAACTGAACTCAGACTGCTACAGAAAGACTAGAACTTACCTATTCTAGAAGGAATGGATTCTTTCAGAAGTGATATTTAAAACAAATGTTTCCATTTTGCATTTTTGTTGGAGGAAAGACACCTTGGCCTATACTCAGGAACCTTCCAAGGCCTTGTACTATACCACTCACTGTCTTTAAGACAGAGCGGTTAATTTTGCAAATCAGACAAAATATTGTTCTGCATATACATACATGTTGTGCTCAAAAAGAGATTTCACCCAAATCCTGCATCATAATGGAAAGTGTTGTTGGCTGCCATTTGTTTGCAGCTAAGCTGTAAAAAGAGAATCTCTGGTCAAGGAGTAACTATAAACAATTATTAATGTCTTGCCATCCAAAAATGGCCAAAACACTTAAAACATTTTTCTAGAAAGCTTCCACAGACTGTGGAACATGAAAAGCCACTCTCCCTCCATAAGCACTATCAGTATGTGATCCAGTTGCAGCTGTGTTGCTTCCCAGCTCCCAAAGGATCAAGACCATGCCTATCTGTGGAGCATGGGTATCCAAGTTGTTGGTACCAAAAATAAGACTGCTCAATTTAGAACTAATAGTTCTTAAAGTCACTCATTTTGGTAACTCAAATGCAAAACAAAAAAAATAACGGGAAAAACAAAAACAAAAACCCTAGAAATCTTCTGCAACAGTTTCAAAGGGCCCTAAGCTAGAAAGCCATATGGAGAACAAAACACAACAGAAAACAACAGTTGTTGCCAGAAAACATTAAAATTTCAGTTTTACAAAATATGTATATTTATAGTTGTAGTATTGTATGAAAAGACACATGCAACATTATTAAAGCAGCAATTATTAGTGCGATTTAAACGTACACATTTTGAAAAAACACCTAAGAAGTGACCAAGAAAAGGCTGAGCAATAGGAAGCAGTCCCTCAGAGTACATTGTAGTAAAAATCACAGCCCAGGAGTTTGTGAGGTACATAAAAGGAACTGTGTCCAACCAGAGGAGCTAGGGCATGTTCAGTGCAGCCCACCACTCCTGCGGACAAAATGCACTATCAGCCATCTCTGCCTCTCCCTTACAATTTTAAGAAAAACAATTTTTAGACATAAGACAATCAAGTGATAAGCAAGCTCAGCAATGAGATTACTACATCAGGGAGGAATTGCCTAAAAAACAGCAGGTCTGACATATCGAATGGGTTTGTGCTGAACAAGGCAGTGAAAAAGAGTAAGAGGTCAGAATTGTGGCACAGTGGATCATAAGGCAACACAGGCAACAAGGCAACAACTGGGCTTCTACAGCTATGATGCACAGAGAAAGAAAATTAAAAATCATAAATACTCATTTTGAGAATTTGCTTAAGTCACAAAAAAACCCTATAAAGTGTAGCAAATTAAACAAAATGCTTTATTCATAGTAGCTGTGAGGCAGCATCAAAGCTATATTTCAGGTCCTAAGATACAGCTGTAAAGTTTCTATCTTTCCGAAGTTGGCACAGTTCAGGTGTTATCAAACTATGATGCATAAAAAGAGCTCTGGAGAGCAAGCTGTGCAGGTAAGTGTGATGCACACAGCCTGCCAGAGCTGGAAAAACCAAAGCTTTCACAATTAGCTTGTTTTTTAAAGAAAGGAGAGAGGCAGCCAGGCAGTGGTCCTGGGCTAAGGGAACCTATGTTAGCAGTCTGTCTTTCAGCCATTCTTAAAATAGACACTGTAAGATCTTTAGTCGTTCTAGAGCTCAGATCTTTTTCATTATGTGCCTTAGTAATACCAGATTTGTTAGCACAGATATAAACAACAGGTTTGGATTATTTAATTTTGAAGGACAGCTGGGTATCAGACCTCATGGAATTTCTATGTATGTATTTCTGGAAGTTCAAGAGTTATTCAAGAGGATCATTGTACACCTGAACAACATACACACAAACTCAGCATTGGCAAACACACAAGCACAGTGATTATACACACCACGGCTGTATAAAGTATTTGTAATCCTGAAGTGGTGATCACCTGGTGGTTATCATGCTTCAAATTCTTGCTACCAGGCACATACTGACACAGTACAATGCATGACTTACCTTCAGAGTAGCCAAGCTGCTGTGCTTTCTGCTTCCCAACTTTTAACATTTCTCTGTTAATGTCACAGACTACCACTTGGGAATCCCCTAGAGAGTTAAATTTGTCTTCTTGGTAACTGTCAAAAATTTCCTGCCATGACAAATTCTGATGGTGCTTGAGCTTCCTCTGGAGCTGTTGTTCTCGTACAGAGCGAACATAATTAATGAACCGAAAGGCAATGTCACCTGCAGTTGTTCCAAAGGAAAGATACATGTTTTGGAATGTTTTCTGACTCCAGGAAATTGAAACATAAGGCTTTGAACATCAATCTGAGTTCATATTTATTTCTGATCCTATATATTAATAAAAACAACCCCCCCCCCCCCACTATATAGACACAGAGAGTGTCTATATATATATAAATATACAAAGGGAACATATTAAAAGCAAAGAGTCCATGACTTTCTACAAATTCCAACAGCTTTCCACAACATATCATGTTATAATACATGTACTGTAACACTTTCAGACCCCTGAAGCAAGGTATTACATAACACAAAGAAGTTAACTCTCAACCCTTCTCTGGGAAAGTCAAAAGGATGCTTCACTTGTTTTAAACACAGGGAACTGAAGAAAAAAAAAAAAAGCTGGGCAACTTAATTCTGAACAGACTCAAGCAGATGAAAACCACTGTGGTATTGCCATGTGGAACTCACCCAAATTATTTACCTGTTCCTCCAGCAACATCAAGAAGAGTAGTTCCTGGGGAAGGGTTCATTTTATGTACAAGGATATCCTTCCACAATCGATGAATTCCTAGAGTCATAGAATCATTCATTACATCGTATTTCTTGGCCACACTTTCAAATACCTGGTAAACTGCAAGGAAAGGACATGGGAATTAGATGCCATTTACTTAAAAACGCTCATGTTTTTAATGTGTCCTTTACTGCCTTGTAGAGGTGAAAAATATCACTTGAAAACTCATTACAACAAATACGATCGCATCCTACTGTGCCTGCTGCCTGACAAAGGTGTCTCTAGAGAGACACAGCCTTCCCGAGCTGAGGGAAGAATGAACCTGGCGTAACAGTGATATTATTCACTGAGATTCCCGGTAACGCCGCTGCCCCAAACACGCCCCCACCACCCTGGGGACCGAGTACCGGCTGCGGGAGCCTCGCTCGGCTCCGGGCCCGGCCCGCCCTCTCCTGCCGCCACCCTCACTTTTCTTTCTCCTCTCCGCCTCCGTCACGGTCTGGAAGCCGAAATGCATCTCCGGCCCCGCGGCAAAACCGCGGAGCGACCGCGGAGCCCCGGGGGGACGGGAGAGGAGCGCCCGGCACGGGCAGCGGCAGAGCCGCACCGCCGCCATCTTCCGCC
>WEIV01023358.1:2191-12914 GCA_013390005.1 Calyptomena viridis
TGAAATTGCAGCGTAACTTTCATTTAAGAAGTTTAATCCAGTTTCAGTGTTATCTCATATATTGGCTTTGAACTGACCAATTAAACATTAACATTCTTATCATTTTTATTTTTTATTATAACTGGCACCAAAACCAAATGCAAGAAGATGCTGTGTAAATTCAGTCTTTTGCAAACTTTTTTTTTACATTTTCATTTCTACCACTTAAAGATACGCAAAAACATTCAGCCTCTCTGTCTGTTGTCTTTTATCTCCCTTATTTTCACCATTCATGATAAGGGGGAAAAAAAAAGGGCCACTTTTGCCTAAATTTTACCTTTTTCTTATAACTGCACTTTTAAAAACTGAAGTAGAAAAATGGAAGTGTTTTCTGCAAAGAGAATGGAAGAACCCATGGCCATTCCAATACAAGTGAATAAAGNACGTTTTCTGTTACCTCAAAGTGCTTTCAAGGAGTGTATTGGAACACTCCACTTCCATGCAAGGCAGAATTTTGCCTAACTGAGAAAGGCAGAAGAAAGCCATTAGAAAACTCTTATGAGTTCACAGTCCTTACAAGCAGGATCCACTTTTAGCCTAGGTATAGACGAGTGAAGAAAGGACCAGACCATATTTCAGGAGAATTTGCTGAATACCCTATGTGAGGGGACATATTTCTTTCTTTCAGCATTAAGTCTGTGCTTAGTGATGCACCACACCTTTGGCACAGCTTGAACCAAAATTCCCAAGGCACTAACTTAACACAATTTCTTAGAAGAACCAAAGATGAACATTAAGGGTGGAGTTGCAGCGAAGGCTGTAAACTTTAGATTATCTGATATGCCTCTTGGGTAGCATCTTACAGAAACAGACCAGATGATCTTCAACCTTGTATTTGGTGAAACTGACTCCAGATACAATTCCTGTGTATTAGTTTAAACCTAACTTAATTAGATCAGCTAAACCTTTTGCAGAGGGGGCTCTTAAACAACTTTCAGTGCTATGAGAAGTACTTTTGCTACCCACCTCCACTAAATTCCTGACTCCTCATACCTAATATTAAACATACCTTTATTCTTGAAAACATTCACTTTAATTTCTAACTTAAATTCATCTTCCAGACAGTAGATCTTAGTTGTGCTTTGTTCAACCATATGATTTCTTTTTCCAAACAAATATCTTCTTTCTTCACAAGATCCTTCAAAATCATGAAATTATTTCAATACTTTATTCAACAACAAAAAAAGGATAAGCCTCTCTAAAAGGGCTAAAAACTTGCCTTAGATCAATCCTTTAGCATTTCTCCAAAACTCCAGTTTGTTAAGTTCTTCAAATGTATCCATAAGAATTGAAACTGCTGCTTCTACAGGGGAATATTAATACTAATAGAGAAAGAGATAATGAATCTATACGTTCTATACATCTATAAGGACTGTGCAACTCTTCTGGTCCCCGCATTAGCAGCTGATACCCAGTCTGTATATCATTTTACTATTTTCTCTATTAAAGTATGTACAACCCAGCTCTTCAGGCATCATATTATGTTTTCTACTTCTTTGTTTGTGAGGGAAATTGAACGCTTTACTAACTTAAATGCTGTAATACTAAAAAGTCTATTAAAAAGTAGAGGTAATAGGAATGAGAAAAGAAAGTCTTATTTCACAGTCACCTGCCTGCTTTGCTTATGTAAAAAAGTTAAAACAGTTAAACAACTATATAAGAATACATTAGAGAAATATCAAGCTGGTTTGAATCTGTTTATTTACAATTTCTTTGCTTTGGTGACTAATTTATCTTAGACAAAATGTGAAGGAAGGCAATATTCACAGATCTAAGGAATCATACATAGTAAGTACATAGTGAGGGAACGATCTCAGGACAATTAGGACCTAAAGAAACAATAATGAACTTCAGGTATTTATATATTCTCAAAGTAGTTCTGCAATGTTTACCAGTCCTTACAGCACAATATAAATTATAAGCAACATATTATAATCTACATGCATCTACTGAACTTTCATGAATACTGCTTAATAACAATTTCCTCATTTGCAACACAAAACATAACTAAATTCCAGCTCAGCTGCTGTTACACTGGTCAGATACTTAAAATGTCTGTGAATACATTACAAGTCAATCAGAATGTCAAAAGAGAAAGTGATCTAAGGGCAAAATTAAAGGATCTAAGACAAAAGATTTACGAATGACAGTAATACTCAACACAGGAATTACTTTGAACAGAATTTCCTTAATTTTTTTTTTCTTTACCAGATTCTACACTTGCCCATTTCTACAAGGTTCTTTGAAAATGTCCAAAGAAACTGCAATTATTGGACACCACAGACACTGTTCATCTCTGTGCAAGCTCTTCATACCTCACTTAACTTCTACGCTGTCCCCATAAATTCAAAAGAGAAAGTCAATTCTGTATATGCTGAAAGACTCAACAACAGTGGATGTAGGAAGACCTTATAAATAGCATATATTCCTCTGGTTTTCTCTGGCCTTGAAGTCAGTAGAGATTACAAACCAATGAAGCAAAGAATAGGCAATGGCAAGAGCTAGTTGGACAGTTTAAAGATGAGATACTCTTGGGATGTTGGGAACAACAAGAGAACAAGGCTCTATGAAAACAATTACAATTCTTCCTATTTACATAAGGATCGTGTCCCGGTTTCAGCTGCGATAGAGTTAATTTTCTTTTACTATTTGTTACAGTGCAGTGTTTTGATTCAGTGTGAGAATAATGCTGCTAACACACTGATGTTTTGGTTGTTGTGTAGTGCTTACCCTAAATCAAGAATTATCCAGTGTCTCATGCCTTGGTAGCAAGCAGGTACACAAAAAGCTGGAAGAGAGCACAGCCAGGACAGCTGCCCTGAACTGGCCAAAGGGGTATTCCACACCATAGAATATCATGTTGAGTGTATAAACTGGGAGAAATTGACTGGGAGGGACTGATCACTGCTCAGATGGGCACCAGTCAGCAAGTGGTGAGCAACTGTATTGCGCATCACTTGTTTTTCTTGGGGGTTTTTTCTCTCAAATTTTATTATTTTCTTTTTCATTACAATAATTACTATTATTATTATTATTGTTGCTGTTATTATTGCTATTATCTTTGTTGTAATTATTGCTATTGTTTACTTTGTTTCAATTACTAAACTGTTCTTATCTCAATCCATGAATTTTACTTTTTTCCTCATTCTGTTTTCCTGATTTTCCTCCTATCCCACTGGTAGGGGGTGCAGGGAGCAAGCGGTTACATGTTAGTTAGTCACCAACTGGAGTTAAACCATGACAAGAGGGACAAAAAGCAAAGATGAGCAAGTTTGACTTTCTATATGCAAGCCACCATGAGCACATGCAGAAGGCACACACAAAAGCTTTGAAAAATGCCACAAAAACACCAACAAAACCACCACAAAAATGGGATGAAATACCAAGATGACACAATTCTAGCCTTCAGCAGTTGTTAGTCTCTCTTTCTCATACAGATGTACACTTTTGTTTGCAGCTTACTTGTATCTCTCTGCATAACACAAGAATGCATTTTGTACTCCAAAACCCTTCACTGAATTCAAGTAAACTAAAAAACGTCAGTCTCAGGATGGTAAGCAGTTTGGCACAGAATGAGAAGATACAACCACACTGCAGAAAAAATGAAAAGGCTTCAAGTCCTTTCAAATACGTGTGGGAGAAAACATCTCCAGGCCCCACACCCAAGCAGCTTGATGCTGAGATGAGCAACAGGACTGCATTTTAAAAAGTGTCCTCTGTAGTATCTAACAACATTGATCAAGGTCATGTCATGTCTAAAAAACAAATAAAAATTGCATTCAACTATTTTTAGGAAGTTACAGTTTATTTAAATCCACAGCCATAAGACCTTGTCAGATCTCTGTCAGAACCACTGTTAAGTCCCAGCTTTACTGACATCTCTTCCTTGTGCAAGTATCTTTTTCTATGCAATACTAAAGCCATTTCTTTATCACACATGAACGAACAGCTGTCACTCCAACAGCTTAACATTATTTTCACCATCCCCAGGATCATTTTTGTTGTCCTCCCTTGAACTCTACCCAGTTATTTCAAATTCACCTCACTCATGGGCACATCATACTCTAGCATCAGTTCTGATTCTGCACAAGTTCTTCTGAGTGGATCATGCTCCTTCTACACAGTGATGTTCTCACTGAACCTTCAAGGATATCACGTCGTTTGCCCCCATGCCACAATGACAGAAGCAAGTCACTAGGATGACTGGCATTTTTCTGGTTTTCAAATCCAGCTCTTATCCCACGATAAGTATCATTTGCCTTTCAGGCTCATAAACCAACTATTTTACATCTAACTATTACAAAATAAATATTTTTGGACTTTGACCATTTAACCCAGAATCTAAAATCACTCCATAATGTTACTTGTTGAAAGATCACAAAGTTTCCTTTTACTTCTGGGATTATTTAACTTTGCATCTGCCTAATTACCAGCAACATCTCGTCTCAATGGAGTACCAAAAAAATAGTTCAAGTCTTTAATCAAGGACTAGCTGCTGGGGAAACTACTAAAAGCATTCCTATTTGAAATTCCTATTCCTTTGATAACAACTATGTCCTTGATATCTGCCAGTTAGCCATCTGACCCATGCCTCACTAATCACAGACAACAAACCCTCTTAAAAGAGTATTGTCATCCAGCTTCAGATATCTTGAGGAAGCGGGATGAACACATCTTTCTGCTTCATTCCAAAAATACTGTACCTTTTTATATGTCCTAGTTATAAGGCTTTAAAAAGCCTAAGTCCCAAACGTGAAATAAGACCTTACTTATTTCAAAATTCAACTTTCAGAACACTAAGAAAAAACTGGAAAGGATTGGGTTAAAAATCACATTCCATTGACTTGAAATAAGATTACGTTGGCAGAAGTTACCTTGGTTATAGCTAAAAACTACATTTTATAATGATCCTTTATTTTAAAAGCTTTATTATTTTTAACTCTGTTAGCCACTTATAATGGACTCTTTCATCTTTCTGTATCCTTTGTATTTAGCTAGTACCTTATATTCAGCTCCAATTTCTTTCCATCTATTATATAAATGTTTTAAATTTTAGATTTTTATTAAAATATTCTATATAAATATTTTATCACTGATTCTATAAAAGAATTTAAAAGTCTCTAATACTAGCTTAGAGCAAAGGTCCATCTGGCCTAGTGTTCTCTATCCAAGAATGGCCACAAGTATTAGTAGGAAGCGGTATGATCAGGGTAAACATGTATGATACTTCCCCCACATACATATTCCTTGACTCCAATTGTTTTCATTCGGGTGTACTTCCTGAACCTGGTTTTTCTCATTCTGTAGTAGATTTTTCTTCTCAGTGCTTGCCTTCTCTTTGAACTAATCTGAATTTCTTGCACTCGTATAGTCTTCCAGTACAAAAATCCATCATTTAATACCTTACACAAAGAAACACCTATTTCTGCTTGGTTTGACTGCACTTCTGATGAGCTTCATTTTTTAATTCCTAGTTACTACATTAGAAGACAGAGACAGCAGTCACTCTCTGGCTACACTCCCTATGATGATAGTGTAGATCTTTCTACAACACCTTTGTGAATTCTTAAACACATTTTGTCTAGGCTGAAGATTCCTAAGCCTGAGATCATTTGTTCCTCTACTTGAATTTAATCATCCTTGGTGATTTTCCAGAACTCTTCCCACAACCCTGCTTGTGCCCGAGCTAGATGTAACTTAGGGCAGCGAAGCAGTTGTGCGGGCACCAGGGCAAGAAACGTCCCTCCACAGGAGGGATCGGTCGCCCCGGCGACTCAGGAGCTTCTGGCCAGGNCCAGGACCAAAAACATTATTCAAAGTATGGGTGAAAAAAGGGACTTACACAGATGTATAATCAAGGATTTTTCTTCTGTTTTCTATTGTTTTCCTAGCTGGATGCAGCACCATTCACCATCACACTCTGGGCCCAACCATCCAGCCAGTTCCTGATCCAGCAAAGAGTGCTCCTATGCAAGCCATGAGTTACCAACTTTTCCAAAAGTATACTATGGGAAACAATATCAAAGGCCTTTCTGAAGTCCAAATAAACAACATCCACAGCCTTACCCGTCTACCATCTACCAGGCGGGTCACTTGATCGTAAAAACAATTCTCATCATCACTATTATTATTTCCGTAAGAAAATTCCAGCAAAATATACTGAATTAAGACTGAGTTGTAATGTCCAGGGGAAAAAAAACTTAGCATTTAAAATGCTTTCTTAAGAATATTTCTAGCCAACTTACCAAGGCCACAGATTTGTGAGGGGCAAGTGTAGAAGGCACCTGTGTAGAAAAGCACAGTCAAAGCAGAGATGTTGGCAAAACCATACAAGAGCAAGACTTTCAGAATAACAAAAAGAAATTTAGTTTAAAATACTAAGGAGTCTTTATAGACCATCATTTCAACAAGCAATTATTCTTTCCACTTCTAGACAAAACATATATAAAAACAAATGTAATCAAGGAAATCCATAACAAAGAAAGGAAAAGGAAATAAGGCAAAAAGACTGCTTATTGCTAGCCTTTGGGTAGCAGACTTCTTTTAAAAGAACTATCATTAAAGAAAAGGGAAAAGGGAACAATTTTTTTTAAATGAGCAACTAACTTAAGAAGGGAGCACACTAACCAGATTAGAACAAAAAGAATGCTGAGTGTCTATGGGGACATCAAGGTTAACTGTTGATAAGAAAGATTAAATAGCTTTTAGTACAGTGCTGTTATCAGACCTTACAAAAAGCATTTTAACACACAGCAAAAGCACTACTTTATTCACAGAGTTCAGGCTTCTCTGTTTGCATTCAGAAAGCTGTTAGCTACAGGGGACTGCAAATTGCCAAGGTCATTTGGAGCAATTACCCTAACATAAATAAACTTTGCTTAGCAATTAAAAATATGTCTGCTTGTAGACAAGTGAGAGTTGCATTAATGCATGTGAATAAAATGAGCCATGTTTTCTATCATCAGGTTTGATATTGCTTTAATATCACATAAATGCAACAGTCCTTATGTATCAGTGCAAAACATCTACTGAAAAATCTAAAATTAGTAATAATATTCTATAGGGGTTTTTAGGAAAATTGTTCTAGGTCATACCTAGAGCACTAAGCACACATACCCAGGCTTAAACTATTACTGATTTGCTGAAGCAGAATCCTAGCATGGTCCTAAAAATGGTTTGCAAAATGAACACAGAAGAAGAAACAATGTAGATCCAGTGTAGCAGTGAAACAAGCAACAAAATAAAATTAAAAGAGTAGCAGGACATCCCCTCACTTCCAGGTTTTCACACAAGCTAAGTGAATGCTCTTGATGTAACAACCCACTTACAAGGCATTTCAAGCTGGTCACACAGAACTTCCAGCCTCCTCTACTCTGATAGTGTTTGGAACAAGTATTCAGATTTATTATTTCCAGTATGAGAATGCACTTGTGCCTCCACATTTCCTGGCATATTTGTAATCAAAATAACAAGCTAATATTAAATGAATCCCATCCTGAGAAACACATTCCACCCCCATGACATGTTACTAGAGAGCCTCAGGAGAATGCCACCAACCACTGGGCTGGCAGAGAACTGTTCTACTTAGAAAGGGAAGGCACAACAGAACATCTCACTGGCAAAAGTGGCCAAAGATGACTAACTTAGATCTCACTTGGAAGTTACACCACTTGCCTCCAGAGAAGATATCACTCTACAACCCATTCATGGTTTGGATAAAGTTAAGAGGAATTTTGCTGTGAGGGCAAACTGGTTGTGACTATCTAGATTTCTTTCTTCTGCTGGGCATCAGCAGAATGAGAGACACACAGAAGCTCAGCTTCAGTTTTCTTGGTGGGGTTGGAGATGGACAAGGGGAAGGACGGGGAAGACTCCAGTCTGTAGAACAGCCAAGTCACAGACCTTGGCAGTAAAGGATACACAGGGTGAGATACATGAGGAGATCTTGAGCTATGATTCTTCACACATTAAACCCAGAGCCTCTTTGGTTTTCATGTAGCATGTAAAGTTACAGCTGATATTTCAAATCCAAGTGTCTGCCACCTATTCATTCTCTTTATGAATCCACATACATTTAACTGTGTATCCAGTAGGACCGAAGGTAATCAGCACATAACTTTCCTCTAAAATCAAGAACTTTTATGTCATTTCCATAAAATTCTGTATAAAATTGATTTAACATGTCACATACACAGGCACACGACGCACATTCAATTTTTTCAAACAGGGACTCAGATTTGAATTCTGCTTTGGCTCTGTGAAACTGTGTAATAACTATTCTGATTTCTTTCTCTTTCCCTCTCTCTTCTTTCCTACCTCCTCCAACTTTTTTATGAAAAATAGGGCTGCAAAGCTTTTCCAGTTAGAGAGATACATAGGCAGCACAGAGACATAGCAGCCTATATCTGAAACAAGTGCTCCACACAATAGATTGTCACACACTCAGAGCAAATAAAAAGGGTTGTCCTTGTTTCTGTTATGAATGTCTTTCACAGAATTACAGAATATGCTGAGTTAGAAGGGACCCATCCGGATCATTCAGTCCAACTCCTAGCTCTGTGCAGAACACCCCAAGAATCACACCATGTGCCTGAGAGCACTCAAACTCTGAAAGGCTCTGAAGCAAAAGCATTTGTGAAATTTCAGTATCTTTCAAAGTAAAAAGTCAAATCCTTATTGCAACAGGTCAAATCCAAGATCTATGTCCACATTAACGTACTATTAGTACTTTAATAGTACTAGCCATTAGTACAGTTATTGATGATAATAAGACTTTTAACAAGGTCTTTAAGTTTTATACTGTTTTACATATTCTCGCCAAGAAAGGAAGTACAATTACCTGACTTTACAAAAAGCTGCATGAAACCAACAAGGCAAGGAATTTCTCAAAGTCTTTATTCACCACATGATCTTTTTTCCTCAATAACCATTTTTTATAATCTTTTATCAAGCAAAAGATTGTAAATCCTTCTGACAAAAGTTTTCCATTGGTATTTTCTATGTTCTCCAAAATTTCCAACACGTCTACCATTTTGCAGATTTTTATATGCCCATATTGAAAGAATCTGAAAATAACTAACCAAAAGCAGTCAATCAATCCCTGAAATCACAAATTTCATAATAAGGACTACTAATGATCTATCAAACCAGGTATGGCATCCACAGAGAAGTAGTACAAAAGAATAAGGTTTATGTATTAATTTAGAAAATATGGCAATTTATTCAAGAATTGCAAATCCAGAGATAGGTTGAAGATCAGCTCATTGCACAAGTAATTCAGTGAGTTGTGCTAACAGCAGAATGATGTTGAAAGGCTGAAAGATACCAAGAGGAAATACCTTGAGGGCCTGATCCGGATTCATTTTATTAATTTTATTAGTGAAATATGGTTGTAAGTAGGATTCTCTATGTAAAAGTTATCAGGTTTGAGGTCTGCAGTAATAAAATGGAATTTAACACTACTTAGTGCAAAAATATGCTCTTCAGAGAATTTCTGCTGGAAATTATAGGTTTGATAGTTGGAAAGAGATGTATTTGCACATCCAAATCCATACATGTGACTGCAGGCCACATAATAGCCCTGAAGAAAAATGCTGAAATTAATCAGGAAAGGTATTTTTAAAATTTCACAATAGCATGAAAAACAGTTATTTTCTGTACTCAAAAAAAAAGTAAGTTCCCACCAGAACAGGTAGAGGCATGACTTTTTGGAATAGTGAGACTTTTGCATAGGCACATAAAAAACTACTTACTTTTTCAGCATCATATAACAAAAGTCTGAGAATGACTCCTCTCGTAACAAAGGCAGAAGCGCCATGCAAATAAAAAGACAATGCTCATACACAGACATAGCCCCTCCACAAAGAATTTTTTATGCAGTTTGGATGAGGAGTTTAGTCTGCAGCTGGTGAAGTTACAAATTTGTCTTCAAAAAGAATAGTTTAAGCTCTGATTAGATTAATCTAGAGTTTGATATGGTTTTTGAGAATTTTGTGTGATACTCCCGCAGAAGAGAAGATTAGATCTGAAGACACAAGACACTCCCTCTTGTACTGTTTCCTGCATTCCCAAATTACCGCATTACCAAATTTACACACACAAGTGAAAACACCAGCAGCCATAACATTCAGCTTTCTACCATTTTCATTACAACTTTGAAGAGTTTTCCAACGGCCCTCAGCAGCATTATCCCCATTTTGTAGAAAAAGAAGTGAAGTAGCTTGTCACAGGCAACAAAGAATGCTATCAGCAAGGTCAGGAAAAAAGAGCAGACCTCTCAAATTCAGGTGTAATGAGCTGTATTGCCCCATCTTAGTACAAACCAGTGATGGTTGATCCATGTATTTAATCATGTGTAAGAGAAAAAACAATAAACACCTCAGATAACACCTGGATAGATACTTAGGGTCAAAAATCTCAAGGCTCTCAAGATTAGACTCAAAACATGCATGACAAGATATTGGGAAGCAAATACTGACGACAGCTGAGGACCTGACTTTGTGGCCCTTACAATGGAATGTTCCTAGCTGGAGTGGGTCAAAGTGCTCATTCAAGAAGAAACACTTCATGAAACCCCTTTCTTCTCTCCAGCCAGTTCTTGAACACTACTAAGAAGCAGAACTGAGCAAATGGCCCTGTTTCTGTGCAGTACTCATCTGAGAAGAGAAACCAAACAGAGCAGGAT
>WEIV01023358.1:23641-78274 GCA_013390005.1 Calyptomena viridis
ACCTCCATTGAGACATAAAATAAATTCTATAAGTTTGGTCTAAGTCTTCAGAGGTAGGATCATTGGTGGCAGAATACCAACCAAAATCCAACCCCCTCTGTCAACCCACTCTCCTTCCAATCCTCTCATGATTTTTGTTCCTCACAAGGTTTATATTCATAGCATAAGAGATTCTTTAAAAAGTCAGAGCACTGTGCTAATTTTCATGTATGCTGCAAAACTTAATATCAAGACAAAAAAGACAATATTTTAAATATATTTATGCTAATTAACATCTATTATCATGAGTTTTATTTTTTTATTTATCTTCATCAAGAATATCTGCACAGTTAACTATGCTCACTTACCCCTTCAACGTCCCTAACTTGGAATGTCTGTCAGCTACACACATAAGAAAAGAAAAACAACTCCGTATTGTTAAGACTGGATAGAACAAATCTATATCATTAAGACTGTGTGGTTAGAAATGAATAGACAGGAGTGGTACATGCAATCACCAAGGAAAAAAACCGAAATAAAACCACTTTTGAAATTTGAAAAAGCCATTTCTGGGTCTGAAAAGGCAGATAGGTATATATGGTTCAGGAACCAGACAGTATCATAAATTGTGCAGCAAGGTCTTCTGCTAGAAGAGAAATTCCCTAGATCCATTTAAAAGTAGAGATGGGAAGAAAGCTCTTTCCCATGTCACAAAGCTACTTATTTGTTTTTATTACCTCCTTTTCCTCAACAGAAAACCCAATATGCTTTGAACAAGAGAGAGAGAAAGAGCATGCAAGTGAGCTGTGTCATACTATTCTGTAGTCTGATGTTGAGGGTACTGGGCTTGGGAGATCTAATTAAATTTCCTGGCATGCCAATATCCAAAACTGAGCACCATAGGCCTGCTGCAGGGTACTCCTCTCAAGCTCTCCTAACAGAGCAGACCCGTGCAGGGTATTAAGTGTTCATCAGAGCATTGCTCATTTCATCTCTTTGATGAGTTCCAGAACTAAACCACACAAAAGAATCACTCTTGTATGAGGAAGCTATGTAGGTCATGAGAGGACCTAATTTAGGTTCCTGGTCTGAAAAAAAAAAAGCACAGCTGACTAAAACCAAGGACTCACTGAAGTTTCCCAGATCCCAAATGGAAGTCCTAACGGCCATGCTTTTTGCCATTACGAAGAATACATGTTCTTCTCTTACAAACCACTAATTTCAGTTAGCCCCAGCATGAACATAAGAGATGAGCTTTTGTTCTCATCTATGCACAGGAGCATTTGCACATCACTTAAACTAACTGTCCTCTCCATTGGCCAAGGTTCCACAAAAGCCCACATTTTTCACCTCAGAAACCAGCTCTGGACATCAAAATCTTAACTAATCAATGCTTTGGCAAGAATGATGCATCCCCATTGCTGTGAAAAACTAATATTTTTCAATTAGCTTTTTTTTTTCCCAGTAATGTCTCAACCTTAAAAACATTTTTTCTTTCAAGTAAATAAATTCCATCACTTTCTTCTGATCATACTTACACTGGGCATTTCTGATGCCATGTTGTTTTATTACCATAGAGAATGATTTAAAAACATTTTCACAAAATAATCCATGGGGATTAGATCTTGCAGCAGAAGAATGACCAGAATTAAAGTCAAGACAAGCTAATAGTATTGATTCTGTACCACTTCTAGCTCACACTAGTTCTTACTATTTCACACATATCATAACTTGCACTATGTATCACCCAATATTCCATCATGCGGTGACTTAAACATGCTACAAGGAAATAAAATACAAATAAATAACTTTCCTAGTGAAAGTTAATCAGTAAGACAGTAGGAAAAAAAAAAGTACATCAGGAAAAGTCCCATTTTTAAAAAACCCACTCTTGTAAGCTAATGAAATATGTTAAGCTTTGCTATTTGCCATTTCTTTCTCATCTTGCAGAACATTGTCTTGCATGTATTTTCTTTTAAAACTCGGCATCAAAATTTCATCTGCTTCTAGGAAACTCCATCTTGCCAGTTATGCTATTTTCAACAGTCCCTGCTAAAAAAGAGACAAAACTGTACACCTTATATAATTTATATGTAAATAAAACATTACAAAAGTATTCTTACTCGCTGACAAGTTTATAATAAAACCAAAAAGTGTCAAATCATTTTAATAAAGAAAGCACTCTGAGCATAGCTGAAAACTGGAGAGGTGAACACACATTGCCAATGTGCTGTACGAGTTTGTGGTATACAGTTATACGCACTGCAAAATCAATCACTAAAATCACATTCTTCAGTCACACAGACTTCATCAGAAACATCAACAAACACACTTAGACACTACATCTACAATCACATGAGGTACCAGTCACATACATTACTGATTTGTTCCTGAGTCCTTTTCAGTCTTTGTAACTCGGGTGTGTCGGTCACGATACTGAACCCTCTTCCTTTGCTTTCTTCAAAGTCTCTTTTGTATTTTACCTACAGAACAGAAAATACAGAAGAACAGGGTTGTTTTCATTTTCCACAATGTGCCCCTAGCAATCTAGCAATTCTTTTTTACTGTAAATATAGCACTTGTAAAAGGCTTTCAGCCTTTAAAGGAGAAGCCTGTCTTCATCCACTAACAGAAAGATGCAACAATCAGACAAAATTTCCCAGTGCCCAAGCAACTGCTTCCTCCGGGGATGTCATGGGCTCACCTCCACACACACTGCAACTATGGAAAGATCACTTCCTGTAGTCATTTCATTCTCAGAGCAGTTACCACAACTGTACATGTCAGCACACCACGAAACAAGCACTTACTCTCCCACAAAAAAAATACCTCTAACTAAATCTGGAGGTCTTCTAATACATAGCTTCATATTGAACCCTCTCACCATGATTATTCTACCAGTCTCTTTCCTGGTTGAAACATAAATTAAACATCAAAAAAATACTGCATGAAAAGAGTATTTAGAATACCATGAAGTCAAACATTGGTAAGTTAGGGAATGGCTGCCTACAAGTACAAGCTTAATTTGTCCCTCTTGCACATATGCATTCAGATATTGTCTTTAATCAGCTACTCATACATTATCCTTTGACAAGACCCCTGCTTTATTCTGTACATAGCAGAGATGGTTCCATGTGCAGTTGTATCCTTTTTTCGGACCAGACTATTCAAATCCTACCATCAAGGTAGGAATATTAGTTTTATCAGGGCCTTTTATATAGCTCTTATCACAGCCATTAATCAATCTTCATAATAATGTACCCTGGAAAGTGGAAATGGCAATATCCACACTTCTAGGGCAACCTGCAAGATGAGGTGATATAAGCTTAATTTCTAAAAACATATAGGGGTCTCAGAATCTTCACTCTCAGATTCCCAGCAGTTGAATATTGACATTACGGACTTTGAGTTACAAATACCCAGTACTTCTGCAAATAAGTCGTGAGGATCTCAGTTTCAACATAAAGAAACAAAATTAAATCTGCAAAATATTAAGTCACTGTTAAGCAACGGACAACATTCTGTAGCAAAAACAGAGTTGGGACACATGTCTACCCAGATGGATTCAGCTACCTTACCCATAAAAACTTCCTTTTACTTCCTATAACCCCTGCTTTATACCCTACACGCATCCAGACTTTGCAACACCTGGGAGAGCAGTAGTACAGACAAAGCAGGATTCTCCACCACACAACTTATAACCAGAAAACATCCAGCACATGCACCAGTTTGAAGGTTGGCTTAGGTTTATTTCACAAGCAAGCACTTAATGTGATGATGGTCATACACAGGAAGAAATACCTCTTGATCACAAAAGTTAAGTTTCACAAGGTTATAGAATAGAGTTTGTCCTCTCCATCCTAAACCTTGATGAATATGTTAATAATATTTGTCTTTTCTTTAAATGCAGTTTTAGCACATATCATTCACATAGCTCACATATAAGCCCATCACACAACTCCTGGAGACACTGCAAGCAAACGACCACATCAATGAACTACCATTATTCCTGTTTTCCATATTAAGGCTAGCTGTAGATTTCGCACAAGTATAACCTCTTCACACCACCCCGAGACAAAGGAAACAGCACTTCCACTAGGGCTTTTGAGAAAACCATGGTTTGATTAGCCCATGCCTTTCTATTCATCTCCCCCAGGTTCAACCCCTCTGACCCTTTCCTTCCATTTGACCACAGCATTCAAGTATCACTGTCACCTTCTCAGCTTCTGAATTGGTCTAGTCCACCTCTCCATGGCTTCTTGCTAAAGACCTTTACCCAAGGCACTCTAATTTTCATTGCCTAGTATCTTCCTTCCACCAAATGGTTCTGCATCTTTGCACTGACTCTCAGAGGCTTCCTTAAACATAATGGGTGGACATATTATTCCAGGACTGTCTGCTGCTAAGAAAGAGGTCTTAAGAGTATCTCTGAACTTTCTTTATTTGAAGTCATACAAAACTTTATCGAAATTGGGCAGACTTCCATGGTCAAGGACATATGCCTAACACAAAAGACTTCTATTTCAGCAAGCTTCAGCTAAGAAAACTGAGCTGTTCAACAACTAAAAAAACCCGAACTATTAGTAATTCCATGTAAGGGAACAAAAGCTTATCCTAGTCTCAACTCTGCAAACTGCTGAGTATTTTGCATAAAAATTCCACTTTTGGCCCAAAGCAGGCAGCTGAAATGGAAATGTTCAGACTTACTGCTTGAAGTTTACCAGAATTCTGAACAAGTGAACACATCTTATAACAAGAAATGGGCTTAGCCCTGCCTACAAGAGAGACTACCTATTCTTAGAAAGAGCATTTCCTGTTATTAGTTTCAAATGTACTAGCCATTAACTTCAAATGACCTTTATTCATCTTACCAAGGACCAGAAGAAGAAGGGAGGGAACTAGATAATTTAATACTATTTTAATCCTTCAGTCAGATAAAGAGGGCTTCTACTCTCTATTAATAAACCACTTCACAGGAGTAAGGTTAACTATAGTTCTTAGCAGCTAAAAAAAAACTATTGAAAATATTAGCCGAGCCAATATATGCATTATTGGATTTTGCTATCTAACTTCAAAATATAGTTTTGAGTTAAAAAAATCACAGAGAAATGTGAGGTTTCATGAAGAGCACATCTCTGTGAAATGTGGCTCACTAAAACTATTAGTTAGTGTAAGCTCAGATAAAACCGCGCAGTTTTCAGAAAATGTCAAATTATAAAGATGCCATCAGTCATTTAGAACTTGGATCCAAACAAAACATTTATTTAGTATCAAGAATGATTATAAATGAGGAGGGGACAAAACAACTGCTGACTGACCTTCAATTTCAGAAAACTTAAAAGTTCAAATTTTGCTTAATCAGAAAACTTTTAGTAACTACAAAATCTGGGATTAAAATGCAATATAATTGCTTTAAATTGATTTACAGTAGAAAAGAATATTCTTTATAGCAGTTATAAATATCACTATAACAAGTGATGTAACTGTCTGGGATGGAGTTAACTTTCCTCATAGCAGCCCATATAGTGCTGTGCTTTGTATTTGCACCTATAATAGTACTGGTAACATACCAGTGTTTTTGGCTATTGCTGAGCAGTCCTTGCACAGCATCACCCTCACCTCACCCAAAGAAAGACCAGTAGGCTGGGGGTAGGTGAGTGGCTGGGAGGTGACACAGCCAGGACAGCTGACCCCAACTGACCAAAGGGATATTCTATATCACAATACACCATTCTCAACAAAAAAGCAAAGGGGAAGAAGGGACATTAATGATTAAGGCATTTCTCTTCTGAAGCAACTGCTATGTGTTCCAAGGCCCTTCTTCCCAGGAAATGACTGGACGTTGCCTGCTGATGGGAGACAGAGAATAAATCTTTTTTTGCTTTGCTTCTGTGTGCAGCCCTTGCATTTTTTCCCCAAAAACTTGACCCATGAGGGGGTTTTTTATCATATTTTCTCCCTCTGTCCTGCCAAGGAGAGGGAGTGAGAAAGGCACCTGGCAGCCAGCCAAGGTCAACCCATCCCAAACTGGAACCCTTAAAATTTGGTTTTGAAATGGAAATGTCTATAGGCCCTAATGACTGAATCATAAATGCAGTCACTTCCTACAAAGACGATTTTCAGCAACTCTTCACCAAAATCCCAGCCAGTGGTTCATAATGCTTCTCCCTCTGGGCTCCAAAATTGAGTGCAGTCTCACAAATGCAGAACACCCTCTGTGGTGGCTGCCCTGAAAAATTGATCCTTTGAGAGACAACGTGTGGCATAAGCATTAGAAATAAAACTTTAATAAATCACCATAAATGAAAAATTTTTAAGTGAAAATACTTCATGAGAAGTAATTCTGCACAGACCCACAGTGAAAGGACTAAGTGATCCAACAGATCTTTAACAAATCAAACTTCTCAGATTTGTGACATCACCAAGAGATCTTTTAGAAACCCAAAGACAGGCTTGTGTAAATACATTCACGAGGTCAGTGTGAAGCAGCCAGAGGGTCCATCTTACTCTGTACATAAAATATTATGCTGAGAAAATGCTGCTCATTTTTTTCACAGGTACATTTGGCACTTGGCAGCAAAGCCACCTATTAGCAAAACAAGATTAATTTTTCCTGGGAAAAATACTCTGAAAATATAAATGGAGCCTAAAAAACTAATTATACTCTTGGGGATTTTGGTACCTACCCTTAGTTCACACTCATTTGAGATACCAGAAGCATGTATCAGTTGAACAAACAACAGAGGAGTCCAAAAACATCAAACAAAAAAAGCAGAGCAAGAATTCAATATGGTGGATCCTCATCCTCTTATCATCCCTGGAAAGCTGTGAATAATACCAATCTCAGAAACACTATTCATTACATTCCTGCCTCAAAAAGTTACTCAGCCACTACACAGCAAATATTAAATGCCCAAAAGCTAAGGCAATGTTAAAGCTAGTTTCCTGTACAGTCCCTTCTCCACTTCCCTGTACAGACCAAGCAGCTGTGTAATTAAACCTCCTTCCTTATTCTGATACACTGCATAACTCCACAGACTGGCATCACCATGCCTCATGTCCAGCAAGGAAGGAGTAAGCAGGGTAGAATGCGAGGATGGGACCTCTCACACCCACATTTCCCCTGAGAGGAATGTTCATAGACCTACGGTCTTTACCACACCCTGAATATTTATGAATTTGTTTCAGTATGTTATGTTTGAGGCTTGCCCAGAGCCATCTGCTCCTTCTGTGCCCAATACACACAACTACTTCCCAAAGGTCACCATCTGCTAATACACTGGTTTTCACAGACTGGCAAGAAATCCCCTCCCACAATACAGGTCCTAGAGGCACATCTTGGCAAAGATGCCTTTGTTTGGAACTGCTTATTTCATACAGCATGTAGTCTGTGGATTTTGCCTTGATTTAGCTTACTTCCTACAAAATTAATGGCAAGGCAAAAAATTTTCTCTGTAAGTTAGGTTTTTATGAACATGACTAAAACAAATGTTTATAGGTAAATCAACTGTAAAGAACAATTCTAGACTAAACTCAGTAAGACCTCTGTTTAGTTGACTAAACCCTCTTATGAAGGATCCCAAACACTATTTTATTTTACAAAGCTAGGTTTCAGTCTTCGTGGTATAGTTTGCCTTCTAACATCCCATTAATCTCCTGGTCATATTAGAGTTACATTTAAGTCCCATCTAAGACCTAATCTGCCCAAGCATTGCTTCTCCTTATGGCAGTAAAACACGGTCTTCCCACTGTCATTCCATTAAAACTACTGTCCACAGTAAATCTAAACAGCCATCTGGAGTGCAGAAACTAAGAATGGCCCATAGGGCAGACCAAACTGTCCTTAAAATTTTTATATGAACTGGAAGTTTTAGGTCAGGCATTTTTTAGAGAAGTCTAGGAGCCATTGACTCCTAAAAGGCCATGGATGAATAAGTTTTGCTGGAATAAGGGTCAGCAGGGTTACAGATTTCACCACTGTTCTAGATAAAACAAAATAAAAATCCAGTGAGACTGCCTTTTGCAATTTTTTCAATTTTTTTTTTTAGAATGCACAGAGTCAAATTTTAGATTTTTTTTTTCTTTTAGTATAGACAAAAAAGCCATTTTCACAACTCACAGCTTCTGCATTCATCATAACAGTTGAAACTTTCCGAGCGAAGAAAGTTACTCATTCAAAGACCATTTGAAGCTGAAAACATCAATATTCCAACACAAAAAACCTTTGCATCTATATAGAGTAAAAAGTTTCAAGTGACATCACTATCATTAAATATTCTGTCTTTCTAAATGTATCATTCAAATACTGGGCAAGTCCGTCTGTGCTACCCTATGAAGTACTGCCTCAGCAAGTCTCCAACCATCTGCAGATCTCTGCACTGTAATTTCCTGAAGAACTTTGCAGTTTTACCAGGGAACTACTTCTAACAAACACAAATCTTGAAATCCACGTCAGAAAGTTAAAATGTTGGAAGGGTGCAAATTAAAAAGTATAAATAGTAACTCTGGAGATAATGTCTCTATAATGTGGTCTCTTTTTATTGAGGATGATGTGAGTGGCTCAGAGAAAACGCATGGGCAAAAGCGTTCCATACCCCAGGCTGTGCAGGCACAGGAAATTGGAGGCAGTGAGAGATAACAATTTCAGAATGAGAAAAAGATGGAGTCATCTATTTGGATGTATCACAACAGCATGTGAACAATAGCCACGACCCAAGTAAAATTATCACTGAAAAAAGTGCTATCTAATATTATTTCAATAGGCTTGTCACCTAGGCTCCATTCCATCAAAAACCATTTCCATTGAAACTACTTATGTACTTCTGCACAACAAATTATTTTCATGCCACTAAGTATGCTCTCAAGTGCCTTGCACCTTGTTTTGCTATTTGGCAAAGTGAAAGTCAGTGATATCCTTTTTTATTAAAATATAACAATAATGTTCTTCAAAGCCTGCACACACAGAGAGGACAACATAAAAACAAGCCAGTCTCAGAATAAGCTGATTTTCGCCCACTTTCACCAGTGATTATCACCCATTCCATTTGTGAAACAAACTACATCCACATTTTAGAAGCAGTAAACAAATTCCACGAAGATATATCTCCAGCTGAGGAGATATAAGGTTATAACTTCATGACAGAGACACACCATCGTATCTTCTGTCCACTCCCTATCACTTGGTATATGTTGTGTTTGCATTACTTTATCTCCAATGAACAGAAGTCTGAGGTGGTGAGGGGTTTCTTACTCTACCACAACAGAAATAGATCTGACTTTACCATATCTCACCTTCAAGAAGAAAATGAAAGATTCATATATATACATATATAGATATAATCCAAATGCAGCCTGATAAATTACCACAAATTTTAATAATACCTTCAAAAACTGAGTCAGTGACAGCAAACTCCTCCAAACAGAAAGATGATTATCAGACACAGGGTGGGGGGGAGCCAGACATTTAAATGTCTCGCGTATAGATAGATTTGCTAAATCCTGGAATACTGGTTTTATCTCCAGGGTCTGAACTAAACATACAAGTCCCTGTCTTGCTGTTTTCATCACTGGAAAGGAGAATAGTCAGGCAACCACTAGGAAAATTATGAACCCATGAGCTGTGTTACCCTGAAGGAAGTATGCAGTAAATCACAAGCACATGTGAGCTTGCTATGTCTATGCTCCAAGGTGGACAGAAAATACGTAACTGCTGGTTGGTTAGGTCATCGACACTGAGCTAGCAAGTCCTGCTGAGAGGCAGGATGTGTTAGCTCGAGCTCAGCGCCACGTACACCACAGTCATACAGCCTGTAGCTGGCTCACAGTACTAGCAGAGCTCCAAGGCATCTGCCCACTGGGTACCAAAAAGATGTAACACAAAAATGCGCAGCCACACAAAAGGCAGGCAGCTATAACAGCAATTCTGTGGGGATAAAAACAGAAACGGCAAACATTCCTTTCCCTGCAAGACCCCACCAAATAAAATCTCCCGAAACCTACATAATAAATCTTCCAAATAACAGAAGGGTCATATTGGTCCAAAGAGTGTATAATAATCACACAAAGAATCAAGCCAAAAACTGAACTAAAAAGTACAGCACGGCATGTAAATAAGATTGACCCTAGAAGGGATGTAAAGAAGATGGATTTCAGAAAACTCTAATACAGACCAATGGCACAAGTTGTAATCATATGCTACAAAAGATAACCAAAACAAACATTAACTTGCAAGAGAAGCCAGGACATGAGGTGTGAAGAAAAAAAAACACTGTAAAACTTTAATGAATAACTGTCAAATAAATCAGGGAATATTCACAGCTGTAGCAGAAAAAAGAGGCTGAAATGAGTCAAACTGAAGGCCACCAGAATGCAATCCAGAACAAAATGCAGAAAAGGAACTGGAAAATCTAGATTTGAGCAATGCCAACGTGCAGGCACACAAGAGTCACAGAAAATAATGGGACACAATGCAATTATACCCTCTGGCCTCTGCTAACAGCTTAGCAAACTTGGGGTCTTTGTCACTCAAACACCATGAAACTGGTACCTTATTTCCCACTCATATTAGTAACTATCCTCTTGTCTCATTACCCTACAAGCTCCCCCTGTCTATTTCCATGGTAAGGACACGACATCTCTTATTTCACAGTTAACAGATAACCTCCAAATCTTTTACCTCTATAACTAGAAAATGATTGCACTGGTAAATCAACCTCATTCACAAAGAGGATACAAGCTCATGACTCCAGAGTCCCTGGCTGGAGTTCACACTTCCCTATGCTCATTGGGAATTAGACCCCAGTCCTGCCACAACTCACAAGGAATGACATAGATTGTCCTAGGTTCCTCATACTACAAGACCCAAGGGATACACATGAAAAAATCTCAGTCACGTACTCAAAGGTAAAAGTCTTATAGTGAGAACCCCGTAACTTGGGGCTAGTTTTGCATTGTTGACAATACTAGGGAAATTAGGCCACTCCATCTGTCAGTTATCTAAGTAAAATGGGCAATAAAAATATATCCAGTTCCCTCATCCCACCACCATCAAAAACATTTGCTACTCAGACTTTCACTTCAACATCCTTAAACTAAGATCAGACAATTAAATCATCCTCCAAGACAGGCCTTCAATTTTAGGATCTTCTTTGGGAGCCTCAGCAAAAGATTGTTACAGTTATTAGGAAACTTCTAACTAAATTCAGTTCATCCTTTAATACCATTGCCCCAGAGAACTCCTCAGATGGTAATAACTGGCCAAAAACAGGTGGCTCATCAGACAAAAAGCAGATGTTACCAATACAGACACCTACACACAACCTCATCAACCAACTTGCTTGAGTTACCAATTTACACTGAGTGGTGAGAAAAAGACCTTTTTGGAGAAAAACTCAGTTCATTCTGAAGAAGATATTTAAAATACTTGATATTTAAAACATCTTGAAAATACCTTAAAACGTAAAAAAAACCAACTTAAAACTACCTAAACTATCCTTATGTATCTTGAGAAGGTATCTAAGGATATCTTAAAAAAGACACCTAAAGCCAGGTGAAATGAACTCCATCCTGAGCTCCAATGCACTCCATCATGTTGTCTATACATCTTCTGTGATGCTGTATTTTTGTGAGTTTCTTCATAATAAATTCATGACCAGTTTCCTAAATCTTCAGAATTCCAGAGCTGCACAGAGATGCCAGTACTGAGTCTGGTGTGGGATCAGTTTTCAGCTGCACACAACAGTGTTTTTTTAATTGAGAGATGAATCACCAGATTATTTCAAACTGTGCCTGTAGAGCAATATGTAAAACCCAACTAAAAGAGTGGTTATTTATGATGTGCAAAGGAACGAGAAGGGCAAGGTACCCTTTAAATACATCCATTATTCATTCCCACTGAATACACATGACTTCTGCTTCAAACAGCGAGGGATACATTGTGAGAGATGCCCTTCTAATAAAAACAAGGCAGGAATGTTAGTACCAGAAGGTTCCCTGCAGGCTAAAGAGTGACAGTTGGCTGGGCTAGGATCAGAGCAAAGAGTGGGGTGTAGCAGCAGGGCCTGCTTACACAATAAAAAAAAAAGTGTAAAGAAAACGAAGGGTCCACAAATTTGAGAAATCACTTCAGAAATGAACTGAAAAATGTTTGGGAAAAAAAAAACAAACAAAAACAAAAACAAAACAAACAAAAACAAACAACAAGCACAACCGTTTCAGAAAAGGAAGACCAGGCATCCCAAAGGAGCACTTGAGGCTGTACTTTCCATTTCTTATCAGAGATGTTAGTTAACAATAATGAGTGAGCAGGAGGGGAGAGAGGGAAAAGAGAGAACAGTTGCAAATCACCCCAGCTGTAAAAACTGCTCCCATTGCTAAATACCCCTTAGTGAGTGGAGAGAAAGTGGGAATTTAAAGAAGGGTCTTTGTTATTTAAATGGTATCCCGTGCTGGTTTTTCAAAACTTCCTTAGAAATGTATAGTGAGATCAACTATTTTTCAGTTCCAAGCACTAAAGGCCACAGTCTTAGGGTCTGAGGTTGGGAGTTTTTTCTTTACTGACCAGGGAAAACTAGGAGAGAGGTCATTACCTCTTATAAAAGAGACAAATGACATTCCTATATCTGACACATCCTACCTTCTGATTGCTTTTAAAGTTTTGAAAACATCTACATGGATGAGCTTTATCACTATCATAAAGCCTTCTACTTGTGAAACAAAGGAGACTGATTCTGTAAACTTTGTCATAACTTTCAACGTTGTTCATTTTACTTTCTCACCTTCAATAAGAAGGAACTTGTCCCTCCCAGTACAATTGAGTCTTTTTATTTTAGGGGAAGAAGAGTAGTGACAGAGAGAGTCTGATAATAGTGATACAAACTGTATGTGACATTTTTATGCAAGGAAATCGGAAGACTGGTATACAGTTTCAAAAAAAAACCTCTGAAAGATGCTAATTTTCTTGGACACAACATGGCTTGCATATTTTTTTACCTAAATGGAAAAAGTCTTCAGCCAGCATGCTATATCCCCTTTTTAATATCTCTGGAAACCTCATATCCTACAGGTAAGATGCAACAAGGATTCTGGTTTGCCCTGCTCAATTCATCTGTGCAGGGAGGTAAATACAGAAGGCAAATACAGCTTCTGTGAGTAGTAATACAGCCAGCCTGCACAAATCAAACTGACTAAATAAAAGATGGATTTAAATGCCCTGGAATGTTCATTAATTGCAGAAAATTTCATCCAAAGCCTGCAGGACCCCCGTGCGCTGGCATAGTAAGAAAAGACAACTTCTTGCAATTACACTGTGTGGTTTCCAAAATACTTTTCAATTACAGAGATTAGATACAAACTTCTCAGATTTCAACAATGACTGTCCTTTTCCTTAGCAATGTTTAATATTTTCTGCTGTGAGGAAATGTAGCATTAAGTTTGATCCTTGGGTCTCCTGTCAAATTGAATTCACAGATTTTGAGAAATGGTAAATATTGCTAAATTAGTTCTAATATAATACAGAAAAGAAGTTCAAAGACAAACACTGTCTCTTCACAATGGAAAAACCAAAGGAAGCGACATCCTTGTCACTTCATGCATCAACCTCTGTAAAGCACATTACGTCTTGTTGCTTAACCAGACCAAAGAATAACAACTCTGGGCAGGCATTTTAAGGGCATTATTTCCACCATAATATTGTTTTTACATTATTTCCCTATCACAAAACTTAAATACACACTATAATTCCTGCCTGATGGAAAGATGCAAAGTATTTTCCATTTTCCAAAGCACGGGAAGTTTGGAAAGGAGGTCACTCGGACATATTTTCCCTGAAAGATCTCTTGCCGCTGAACTGGTCTGTGTGTGTTGTAATGGGACTGTGTCCAACCTGTGTAACCAGCAGAAATGTGGACTTCTCAAAACCTGGCTTCAACTGCAGTCCACGTTGAAAGGGACTGCTTCGCACGATGGCTTGCAGCCATCTAGGGAGACCATGTTAGCAGTGAGGCAACATTGGTAGAGCAATGTTGCTCTACCATAGGAAACCTCATATCCTACAGATAAGATGCAACAAGGAATGCAACAAGATGCCATAGGAAAGCTATCTGCCTTTCCTGATGGCTGCAAAACATACTGGAAACAGGTATGTAACGTAAGAGAGTGAGCAAAGAAATAGAGACACCATATGCTCAGCACAAGACAGACAGCTCTGAAAAGAAAGTTCAGTGCTGCCACAACCATTGTCAGATCACAGCAAGAGGAATCATAAGAAATGAGTAGACACAAGTACATTGTACACACAGAGACAGCTATCTGTTACACTGCTGAATACCAAACTTATTATTGCTTTACACCCTTCGTCTGTTTACACCCTTCTCCTGATTCTTACAGGTGGAGTTCTCCTCAGGCAGATACAGTTTTTTTATGTTGAATTAGTACAGCTCCTAGCAAAGTGCTCTAGGACTAGAGCCACTAGATACTGCAGTAATCTGGGTATTTGCTGAGAGGTGACATAGTGGCAGCTGTTCTCTCTGCCACAATTCAACCAGGGTATCCAGATGAACACCTACACTCACTGAGCCACAGCACACAGGGGTTCACGTCAGTGTCATTCAAGGTATTTGGGATCTACCAACCAACACAGTCCACAAAATCAGCTACCAAGGCAGAGGAAGGAAAAAGACGCAGAGGATGGGCAGCAGCTCCATTCCCTGACTCAGACCTGTGTCAGTATGGTGTGTTAACACTGCTTGTCTCAAAGATGTATCAATACTGACACAGGCACTGCCTATACCAGACTTTTGAAATGTGTGAGAAGCACAGATTCAAACAGCTCGTCTGTCACCACACACATGGTGCAGCACATATCAGCATACGGCACTGGCATGGGGAACAGAGCGTGGATGTATTCTGTACTGGAGAAAAAATATTTTTGCTTAGCTTAGTCTAACTTCTGCCACTCTGAGCAAACTGTGCACTGTGTGTGCACTATTGTATCCTCAGTCTAAGATCATGTCAGTCCCAGCTCACACTGTCACAAACCCATTAGTTCAGATTTGGTGTTCAAATCAAGAAGGCATCAGATGGCAAACCACAGGCTGCCACATCCCTAATACCCTGCTCTTCAGAGTGGTTTTTCACTTCTTTGCTACACGCTCCTAATAGCCCAAGGGCTGGGAAGAAGTTCCTGAAGCACTCCTGGCAGGCTCACCCTGTTGGATTTTGCTTGCAATGGGAGCTCCTCATCCCATTCCAGCAGTGCTGGTGGCTGCAGAGGCAGTGGAGCAAGCAGTGGTCAGGGTCAGGCCTTCTTCACCTCCAGCCTCAGAGGCTCCTCAGCTGAGCAAAGTCTGCAAACCACCAGCCTGACGGCCAGCAGTGTGGAGCTCAAGTGGTACAATGGGATGAGAGCATGAGAGAGTTACCAGAGAAAGAGGAGAACAGTAGGGAAGACACTTGCGAGGATAAATTTCACAAGATTTGGGATATTCTTCTGGCTGCATGCAAACATTCTCAAGACCCTCAAAAAATCCTGGACCTGTCTCAGTAACTTTTGAAAGAAAAATGGAGGGGAAAATATATTTGGCATTGCTAGAATACCAGGTGGCTTCACTGTTTGGTAACCATCTGGTCTCAGTTTTCTCTTTGTTAGTAGCACCAGCATCAAATGAGACAGAAATAGGAAATATTAACTATTAAAATATACACAATTAGATAAATAAAAGCTATAATCAAGAAAAGAGAAGCCAGTAAATGGACAGCAGTGTGAAATGCATGGCAAATCATTTTAAAAATAAAAAGACATGGCCATCCTAAATTATGATTAAACAGCAGTTACTTTAATGCTTGTAATATTGCACATGAATTATGATATTTTTTTCAAATGGTTTCTCGTTGTCCTCCCTTCCAGCTCCTCCACAAACCATATAATAAAAGAGCAGCAGAAACAGACAGAAATGTTCAGATTACAAAGAAGGCAACTCAACACAGAAGAGAAAAACTAGTGGAAGGAGGGAAACAGCAGAGGTGCCGGAGCTGTAGATTACTACAAAGGACCAATGCAAAGACCCACATTTATTGATATATCATTTAAAATTAAATTAAAAAGAAACCATATTTGAATTTCACATGGAACTTTTTTGTCAAAGATAGTGGTAACTGAGCAAAGACTTTAAGTCTTCTCTGAAGTTTCATTGCTTCAAGGTAGTGGTTATCATCCCAAAGAAAGATCAGTTATTTAAAATTTGAAGTGTATGAAAGGCTAATTTTTCAGATGGGAGGTAGAATAAAGACTATCTGCAGGTTCATTTGCCTCCACGAAAAATCTTATTTGCTCACATGCAGTAGACAATTACATGAAGTTGTTTTTGCCCATTACTAATCTACTAATTTCACAGGAAGAGCTTAAGACTCTGGCATAAAGTGTTTGCTTTTTTATTCTAGAACTGAAATAAACCATCAAGTAGAAATGGAAAAATAACAATAATAGCAAACAAATCTAACTTGCAACTAGAGACACTTCTGTCCTCCGTCACTTGACTTCATGGTCTTACTCCAGCTGTCAGAGAAAGTAATAGATTAAAACATGGTGAGAAGATTGAATATTAAAAAAAAAAAAAGCAACTATGTCCCACAAATGCCAACATGTGTAATGTAATCATTGTCATCAAAGAATAGCATCCATTTATCATGGTATATGTGCAGAAACTTGTCATCACAATCATATTGTGCACTAAGAAGATTAAACAAGACTGCTACAAGATAACTCTTGAGGAGTACCTTGATTTTTTTCATTATTTATTTTTATTAACTTCTTCTTCTTTTCATCAAGACTGTATTGGGTAAACTTGCTTTGCCAATTTCCACCTGCCAGCTCAATTTCTGACAAATACTTTATCCTCTGAAATTATTAACTACCGGTAAATGCCAACTGAGGCTGTTACTAGTTCACCCTAATAAGAGGAGTCCTGTTGAATGGAGATCGAAGGACATACCAGGCACAGAGTGAGAAAGAACCTCTGATAAACATCATGAACCCTGAAAATACAGCAGCACTGATACTGGGCTGCACCTCCAGAGAATCCATGGGGAATCCAGTTCAAACTTGGTATTGAGGACTCTGCACCGGCATCTTTTACCAAAAGCACTATGTGTTAATTAGAGCACCATAGTGTCAATACCCTATGTACTCAATTCAAACCATAATCACACTGTGGAAACACTGGTTAACAGAAGACCAATGACCCTGTCTCTTCTCAGTCACTCATCACTTTGCTACATGAGGAAAAAAATTAAAATTACGGCACAGAAAATATGTGACTAAGTGATGATGTAGACAGCTCAGTAAAAGAACTGAAAATTACCTGAGAAAATTATTTTACACTTCAAACTAATCTATTAAATTTCATCTCCATTTCTATTACTCTTTAACAGTCAATATAAAAGATACTCTAATTTTCAGAGAAAAAGTTAGACACAGATCTGTGTTGCCATAACTGTTACCAAGTACTTGAAGACTTAGAATTAAAGGTCCCATCTAAATTGTATTTTGGCAAAGATTTACAGAGAGTCATTTTGGCAACATGGAAATAATTGATACATATCAAAGATGGATTATCTTACAAAAAACTCCCTATTCTGCACACTTAATGTCTCAGAGTTTCTTGCTTCTGTTCTCTTTGATGTGATAAATATTAAAAGACTATGAGTAAAAAAATTCTTTGCAAAGTGTTTTCAAAGTAGGGTCATGTCATTCTCTCAGAGCTATTCAGGCCTGCCATTATTTTAAATGCTGAGAGTAGTATGTAAAGAAATCAGACAGGATGAATTCCAGGAACAAGAATACTTGAGTTTTTGCAAATATATTTGTTACCAGCATGCTGAGTGTTAGTACTGTGCTTTGGCTTAGGAAAGCCATCCTCATTTTGCTGAAAATATTGCTTTTTTTAAGTGTAAGTGGGTATTTATATCACAGTTCATCATAATCATCTATAACAGTCTCTGTCTCTTTAAGAGTAAAATGTATTAATGCAATTTTTCTTACATTTTTCTACAAATCAACCAAAAACTGGCAATTTCACTAGGAAGTCAGGCAATCAGTTCAGCAAATATGGTAAACTGTTCAACATTTCTGTCATTACGTGCAATATATAGTAGTGACTGTCCACATAAACCATCACAAATGTCATAAACCAGGCTGAGGCACAGCAGTTTCCTGTAACATTTCCCAAATTTAAACCTTAAATTTAGAAACAAACAAATTCAAAAAAACTGTACCAGCTGGTGGAAGGAAAACACAAAAAGATCACTTTCTGGTTTTATCTGGAAATGGGAAGGTAGTGATCAAGCATCTTGTACTGTAGAGTTCTCCAAGTCCTTGACTACTAATTAAATTCAGACACTGACCAGTGACACATTTCAGTTTGACCTCAGCCACCTAATGCTCTGAAAAGAATGTACAGGGAAAAAGGTCAAACAAATTCCAACTTAGTTTTAACTACAGCCTGAAATCCTCTATGAATTCCACACCACATCTTGCTTCTTTAAATGTCAAAAAGCTTCAGCAGAGCTCAGAGAAACACCATCTTTCCCATGAACCTTTTTATGATTTTTTCAGCTCACATTAAAGAAATTCCGTGACTCCAGTCATTACATACATATCTCTCAATCAAGAAAAACTCAGTAAGCAAAACAGGACACTATTCTTTCCTTTCAAGAAGAATGCAATGGTTGCCCAAGCGCAGTATATATTATCTACTCCAAAGAGATATACAGTCCTTAAAGTTAGAACTGATTTTATTGAGAGTTCCATAACTAAATCCACATAAATCTGGTGTTTAGGTCAACCCGTTCCTTTTACCATAGTGCGATGGAAGTGCCAGGTGCAATACTAGCTGATTCAGCTGGAATTCCTGCCAGGAATTCGAGGGAGTGTACACGGCTACAGATGCTCAACCACATTTTGAATGGATTCAGTGTATGCTTTTCACATGCTTAAGCTGCTCTGCCAGCCAGAGCAACAGAGTCGGTGCCACAGTCCCAAACACACGCTTCCTGCTTAAAAGCAAATACTGCCAGATGTGCTACCTCCATCCATATTGAGATGCACAGGAACTCCAGATGAGATTGAGAAAAGCTTCTCAGACCCCTGCTGAGCCATCAGTCACATCATTAACTGACTCTCAACATGGAGAAAGCAGAAGGCAGGAGCAGAGTTTGCTCCTGGATACCTTTTGCAACACGTTCTGAAATACCGTCTATTTATTATTTTTATTTTGCTGAAAACAATACAGACATAGTGTTAAAAGCCACACTTAAGAATGATAAAAATTCTTATATTTCACTTATCCATTTCCAAGTCCTAAATGTACAGGTTAGAAATGCATATGCAATGCTTGGTCTTCCCTTATCAATGGCTCATAGCATTAACCAATTACAATTATAAATGATACTCATGACCCAAAACCTAACACTGCAAAGGGTTCAAAACCCTCTCTACTAAGCCAGAAACACTACAAGCATTTTTAATATACATTAAGCCACAAACATCTGAGAAACTGGGTGAATAATGTAAGGTGGTTTTAGATCCATTGTAGATATTTCTCCAGTCTCCATCACATTATCACAAAATGATTAGAAAGAACAAAGAACATCTTCTAAAAAGGTCTGTTTGCTGCAACCCTTCAAGGCCCATTTTCAAGGTGTCTAAAAGTTTAAAGTTTTTTCTTCTTAACCTCTTCTTTCTCCCATACTCTCCTGCTTTTTTTTCTCTTTTTCATCTCCCTTCCCCCTGTAACCCATCAGCAGAGATGGAGCCTTTTTCTTTACGCTCATAATCAATCCTCCCAAGCTGGATTCCACTGCATCTTGACATAACAATCAATTACCTTCCACAGCCAAGGGTTTCCAGAGGAAAAAGAGTCCAACACAAAGCTCTCCTTATTTGTTTTACAAAAGCAAACATGAACCTTTGAACAAAATTTTAGGGATGAAATAGCTATGCATTTCATAGATAACTATGTCATTTGAGTACATGCAAAATTCTTTTTAGAAGAGATCAGATAAGAAGTAAAGACTGAAAAGTGTGATAAGGGGGAAATGTGTAAAATGAAGGCCAGATCATTAATAGAAGACTGCCAAAACAGAAGGAAACTAACTGAAATAAGAATTAACAAAAGGCAATACAAACAATTTTAAAGGAAATAAATAAGATACACCATGTTCAGAACCTACACAGCATCATTTTCATTTATGAGTATCTTTTCCCTCATCTACTTCACAACTCAAGCTTTTATTCAGTGAGCCAACTCACCGCAAGACTGTAGAATAAAAACAGGATAATAACAGGGGCAATAATGTGATAGAAAATGTTTTAAAGAAGAAAGCAAGATCAAAAACTCATGGATCCACCCATTTTTATGAAAATCCAAGTACTAATATGTAGTTTCTTGGCAAAAAAATACTATCTGTATACTGCCTGATAAAAGGAAAATGAATTTGAAATCCCAAGTGAGTGTATTTATAATGCGGAACAAGACAGCACTATGGGTTTTTCTTTTCTTCCTATATGTTAGCAAAAAGCCATCAGTATGTTATTTCATAACTGCAAGATATTTTCTCACTTATTTTATTATATCCTGAAACACAGGAGGTCAGCACTGCACTATCGTAAGAGTTTTCTGATGTCAGCTGCCACAGAATTGGAGAAGTTTTCTTATTTTCAAACATATGGTCTGATATATCTCTCAGGAGGGAAGAAGGCAACAGTTAACCCTCTTCCTTGTTCTTTATTTCTGTTTTGTGACTAAAACCATTTTTTTAAAAAAGAAGTTGCTTTAATCTGGGCAATGTTTTTTCTTTTGTTCCTTTCTGAAATACTGCATCTTGAGCCATATATTTTTAAGTGTTCCTGTACAATTATTGTGCTGCATCTGCATAATTCAGATGCTTTAATGCACAGAAACTGATCTATTTTTCCTGCTTCAGTTTATATTTTAAAATAAGACAAATGTTTACAGCACATATTGTTCATGAAAACATGTGATTGTCATGGAATCACTTTGCCACAGCTTTTGCTTTTAGTTTCTCCTGTTAACCCACCTAAACCCATGCTTTTATGTATGTGCTACAATAAATGCCCCCCATCTTTTGAAGGAAAAAAATCAACACCATGAAATTTTTCCACATGACACTCTCAGTGAACTCCAGTGAACTCCTCCTCCCTCTCCTGACAGTATTTGTATGATGGTTCTTGTTGCATTCACAATCTGTGCCCTTTGAACAGTGCTATCTCTAACTGCAATCCAAAAATCAATACATATCTATCAATATCAGGAATATCATTTTATTGCCTGATTTTATTGACTCTTTCAAAATTTCAAAAATAAATCTTTTTAAAGCATCATTTGAGCAATCTCCCTTCAAATTAATTATAAACAGCTCCAAAACTTTTACATAAACAGAAAAATATAGACCTACAACATAAGTCCTAGGAGAGCTTGTATCCTATTTAATCTTTAAAATTAGACTATTTTACTAGGCAGAAAAAACCTAGAAATCTTTCTGCTCTTTAAACACCAATATATTTCAACCCAAAACGGCCTTGTCCCTGAGGAATGTCTGCTAAATACAAGAAATGCTTGGCTAAAACAACTAAACAGTATGACAAACAGCACTTTTATTGTTAGATAGTGGTTTGGGATATTATTCTTCTAGTGTATTAAAAATAGGACAATTGTCCTCATTTTAGAGATCACAAAACTAATGCATGAGGAGAAACTAAGCACCCCAGTTACCAGAGCAGTGAGGAACAGACCTTAAAAGATCATGATTTAAATCACTGTTTACTGAACTTTTTTTTCCTTTTCAGTTGTAGGAATTTCATTAGGTTTAAAATCCCAAATAATGGTATCATATGTATCCATTACATTTCAGCTGTGTTCAAAAAACTGTTTTTTTAAAAAATCACCAAACCAACAGTCCTTGTTTTCATAAAGAATCATAGCAAAGCACGGTTGAGATCATCTGGTCCAATCTCCTGTTGAAAGCATAGCTTTAGACCAGGTTATCCAGGCCCTGTCAAGCCAAATCTTGAATTTTTCCAGCAAGGGAGATCTCACCACTTTCCTAGGCAACTTATTTTAACAGTTAATTGTTTCCATAGTAAAGATGTTTTTTCTTATATCCAGGACAGATTTATCCTGAAGCAGCTATTCCCATTGCCTCTCCTCCTACCACCCATGTAACCTTGCTAAGTGAGAAATTCCACTTTGTCTGCAGCTATCTTCGGACATGAGAAGATTGTGACTAAGTTTCCCTTTAGTCTTCTCTTCTCCAGGCTGAGAAAATCCAGTTCTATTACTCCTATTTCAGACATCAAGTTCTCTTTCCTGTTTGACATCTTTGTGGCTGTACCGCAACTGGGTGCAATGTAGTTATGGTGCTATGTTTTAGATTTGTTACCAAAACAATAATAACACAATAATGTTTTGATCGCTGTTGTTGAACAGCATTTTCATAGCTTTCAAGGTCTTTGATATTTCTCAATCTGTATGCTCAGTAAACAGTGCAACAGGTTAGGAAGGGACATAACTAGGCAGTGATGGCAGAGTACTTATTTTAAGACATCACCTATTCCAAACATAATACTTGATTTTACAGAAAAAATGACACTGCCTTTCATACATAGTTATCTTAGGACTGCTTTTTAACTTCTAATTAACCAAATCCAGGGGTCAACTTGTATCAAAACTATGGAATGGGATCATTAAAACAGAGTTCTTAATGGAACTGGTTTGGATTTTTTTTTTATTTTTGAATTACAGCCTTAGAACATGCTTTGCAAAAGGATATTATGTGAATTAGAAGACTATATCTCAAAAAGCAACTTAACCATTTGAATCCCCAAGACCGATATAAATATTCAGGTGTTCCATTTGTAATGAAAATACATTGGATTCAGGCACCAGGGGGAACTGACTCTTTGGTTTAGAAGTCAGAATGTAAAGGAGCCAGGATAAAAGAAAAATTATGAGGATTGAAACACAAGGTTAAGGTTAGCAAACATAATTTTTATTCCTGTAGAAGTTCTTCCATCCCCAAAAAGACTGCTTGTAGAATACAAGCAAAGAAACACAATGTTTATTAGTTTGCCACTTTCTGCCATTTTCCTAAATTTACACTGTATGAAACTAATAGCTTAAGATATTTGGCTCCTGCAGTTTACGGACAGTTTCCTGCAGCCTAGGCTGAAAATTAGGTCATCTTAATAGACGGTCATAATCTTGCCATTAGGTCATAAACTGCAGATTTGGCTGCTCTAAATACAGCATTTCACCTTCCTATCTGTAAGCTGGAGCTCTGGGAAGATACTGGCTTTCATCCATTTGTGATACTGTGACTGGAGAGATTCTGGTAAAGAAGTTCAGGTACCATCTCACACTGGATGGACAGAGGCCCTGGAAAGATGCGCAGCTGGACCACTGTGAAGCTAAAGTTGTAAAGGAATCATTTTGGTTTTGGAGATGAATTTAATTAATTTCAGAGATGGAAGCTTCCCAAAGACAGACAGGAAAAAGTGCTCCTGCTTCTTGTTTGCTGTTGTTATCTTCAAAAATAACAGAAAACAATTAAAAGATGGTGCCTGAAACCAGGAAACGGAAGTTTAATAAACTTTGTTGCAAGGTGGTATCAACTATTTCTTACTAAGTCTCAGATCAGGTGTATAAACATGACAATACATTAGCGCTGAACATGAGAAGATTGACATTATTTGGAATTCAGAAGAGGGCAATTGAGATGGTACAAAAATCTCAAAATGTGCCCAGACAGCCCTTTGTTTCTTAATGATCACATCTGTAAGTGACACCTAAGTTTCAGCAATAGTCAGGAGTTACTTAGCATATATTTACCAGGGGTTTTAGGATTTTATTGGGATCTCGACAGTGATCATGCCAAAAGCAATGGGTAGAGTTAATATAAAGGATATGGGCAAGAAGGCAGCCTGCTTTCTAGGGGCTATGCAACCAAGTCTAAGAGAAAACTAGATGTCTGGGAAACATGGGGTTAACTCTGGCACTATAAACAGGATTGGAGGAGAGCCTTCTGAAAGAAAGGTTAGGACTGGGACTGCAATGCAGCCACACAAGGGACTCATGAGCAAAACTACTTTCATGAAGGAAAAAAAAAACAGGCACATTTTGAAAACACAGTAGTTAGGGCTCTTTCACTTGCACTGGATTTTCAGAAGGGCTACTTCTTCCAGCTTTTTGGCCTCTTGCAACAGCTCAAAAGGATCAAAGCAAGATGCTGTGCTGGCTCTGGCAGTCATGGGGACAATTGCAGCTGCTTCAAAAGAGGAGAAACTTATGTTAGAATGTCAGGAGATTTTTAAAGGTCTCCTTGAACTCTATTAGAAAGCAGAGGAATGGCATTCAAGACACATTATATGACTTTAGGCCCCAGCGTAGTACACACAGTTAACAAAGGGCGAACTTCAGCATAAGATTCTGTCCTCAACTGACATCATATTAACTTCCCCTGCATGTACCAGTGAGTTCTTGGCAGTGTAATACTAATGTGGCACTACTGCATAAGGTTCAGCACATGTTCTACAGTTCGTAAAAAGTGCTTGTTTTTATTTGCACTAATTCACAAAATTCAGTAATTGGCAATAGGTTGTTCCCAGCATTAGTGCAAATTAGCAAGGTTCCACTTAATTCTTTCTAATTACTGGACTGAAAAGGATGATCATGTACATTGAGAGATAATTAGCTAAGTGGGTATTAACTGGGGGTTTTTGTGTGTGAAAATCTCCAATCATTCAACTAGACACTGATTCAGGCATTTCCTTTTGAGATAGATGTTCCCAATGAACCCCATTAGCTCCCCAAAGCTGCATGGTAACAGCTGGAAATCAGCACAGGCAACACTCAAAGAAAAATGGGCTCGAACAGGAGCAGCTATTCCCTTCTGAATTGGACTGCCTCATACTAATTGAGAACAACTTCACTGGGCTGACAGAGCCTGTAGTTCCAACATGATAAAAATGATGTTTACAGTCCCCAGGGGTCCTGAGTAGAAGTCTGCTTTCATGCATAGGAAACATTAGCAATTGCATCAGTTGTGAAAAACAGCTGCCTGATCACCCCCTGACAGACCAAAAGGACTCGACCAGGGCTGTTAGTTCAGGAAGAGTAAGAACAGCCACACAGTCGAATAGGAAATATGCACAAATGAACAGCTCTGGACTAAGAGGCGCACGAGCAGGCAATGCTATGGTAACAGAAATCAGATTTAATTGAAAGCGAGGTAAGAAAGAACTAGGGCAATAACCTCTGTCTTTCAATAGCACACATTCCTACTGTAATTGAAATATACACAAAGCAAACACCCTTAAGACATAATATGCTTCAGTAATTTATTTCCAAATCAGGGCCAGGACAGCAGCTAATATTTTTTTTCATTTCTGCTGCAAGAATATATGCCTCAAAGAACAAAAAACTGGTAAGTAAAGGAAGATAGGATATAAAGCAATTTTAAATCACCTGTTTGTTTCTGATATGCTCTTTCAAATAAAATAGCAAGCAGGAAATACATTTTCCCAACCTTTCCTTTCCCAGTTGAAATATCTGTCTGTTCCCTTAGACAGACAACAACTCGTCATTGCTGTTGTAGCTCATTACCAAGGTAGTAACAGCTACTCCGCCATCTACACAGCGAACATGAATCAGCCTGGCGAGCACAATGAACCTCGGCCATCAATTCAGTACAGAAACAGAGTTTGCAGATGAATAATTTACTGCTGTCATCTCAACGATTACAAAAAGGAAATGGTCTATTTATTTGTAAAGCAACATTATTGATAAATGTCCAGTTTAACCCTGGGATTATATTTTCTAACTTTTTTCTCCTCAAAGTGGGGAAATTTCAGTATAAAGCTGCATTTATTTATTTTTTCCTTACAATATTCGAGTATTTACCATTTAATAGCCAACTGGCAAAACAAAGACTTGACTTCTTTGGTACTGCATTTCTGAGAGACTTCTAACAGCATCAGCCTACAACTGAAAAAAAAAATCTCTAGTAAACCAGATATCCAATAAGACGAAGTTCCTGCATGATATTTTGATTTCAGCCACTTAACTATGATTCCAAGTGAAGGCTTTTGCAGTCAATTTATTGACACTCAGTGTCTGCATTGCTCCAACCAGCCTCACACAGAGATACCCAAGACACCGAAGCAGTGCTGTTTAACTGTCTTTGCAACACAAACTACTCCCCTGAATAAATTCACTTACTTAGCTGAGGGCCCGCATTAGAGCAGCAGCTATATTGCATCTAGTTCCCAAGCAGCTACAGATGACTACACCCCGTGGAGCGAGTTCCTGCTGTGACTTTATACTATCAGCTTGTTTCAGCAAAAGGATATTTTGCTTTGATTTCAGTAAAATTCCAAGTTCTAATTCCCATCATCAATGATGCACCCAAAGCTTTGAAGCAGAAAGAAATGAATGAAAAATTAAAACCATGTTACTTTAAAACAAAATACAAGCTTCCTTCAGGGTATGTTAGAAACAAACCTGACCATTACTGAAACACTGCATTCTAGCCAAAAAACTTTTCTGTTTTAACTGCATAAAAGACAACATTTATAGATACTAAAAATAATTCAGTAGACCAACATCTCGTAAGTTTATGTGACCTTCAGAGTCAAAAAAGCATTTGATTAGAATGAGTAAATTGATCTCTTATTTATCTTATACTATCACCATTAAAAGTTGAGAAAACTAACTTTCATATAATAAGCTTTATTATCTGCCAGTGAAGAAGTCTCCAAAGTACATAAACTCTCAACTAGTAAAACACAATTTTCTTGCAAGTAGACAGGAGTAATGAATCAGAAACACTTAAATGCTTCAAGCATTGATGCTTATGTTAAAGCACTACCAGCAGCAGGACGGGACTTCCATCAGAAAGAGGAAGTGGCCGGATTGCATATCTCTGCATATCCTATGCTTCTATTTAAAATAAATACCTTCAATATCTATGGTCACCAGGAAGATCCTTTCCATCCTTTCTGAACAGAAGGAAGTAGCAGAGGTAAAACATTAACCAAAAGAGTTTTTGGTGAGCCCCATCACCATGTTTCTCAGGTATGTGTAACTGTATATGGTGCTATGAAATAAGATGATCAGCATCATTTTCCACAACTTGCTGATTCAAGACAGCAGATGTTCTTTTCACTAGACTTCTGATGTGCCCTATCCCTTTTTAGTCTTTTTTTCCCTACATTTGACTCCAGCCCCCTGAAAAAAACAAATATGGTCTAGTTATCATGTCAGTCACTACCCAAACACTGCCTGCTAGGTATCAAGGCATTATCTACATCCCTGCTGTAGAAGGCTTTTATATGAAATAGCCACAACACTTTATACAGTGTTAATGGGCAGAATCAGGCACTTTTAGGGGCACTGTTCATAAAACCTATTTTAGCTATTCTGATCTATCCAGACTGCACTACATCCCAGGTTGCAGAAGAATACTACCCTACGGCTTTGGCATTTATGAAAACAGGGAGTATTTTAAAAGTTTCCACCTGCTAACAATCTACCATCAAAACACGTGTATGTGTAACTGTAACTCATTCAAGCACAGGAGTGACAGCTCTCTGGAGTCCTGCCCTCCACATCCCCTGCTACCCAGTGGCTGCCGACCCACTGGGCTCTGCCACCTCTAGTGCTGTGCCCTACTGACAGCCTTCCAGAGCAGCAGCTCCACTTTTCATTGGTATGACACATTTCAAATATTCCAACTACTGCATGCTCAATACACATCTTATTGCAAGAATTTGTCAGGTTAGATCACAAAGCAGAACTAACCCAAAGTAAAAGCAAAGACCAAAAGCAAGAGCTGGGTTTAAGGACGTACAATAGGATAAGAGATTGAAAAAAGATGGAACTCAACTGAAGGAGTTAAATTTAAAAGAATGAAAACGGAAAAGTAGCTTCTATTGCAGAACATGGTGGAGACAGCAGCAGCAGTATCAAAAAACTGCAGAGTTCATTTTAGTCCATATGGAGTGATCACAGGCTCAGGCTGGTGGCAAAGGCCAGCATGTTCACAAGGCATAGTACTAACAACACAAGGTTATACAGGCCAATGGCATACCAGAAAGCCATGACTCAAGTCAAATACACCATTATTTGAGGTTATTTTGATTCTTCTCTTATACACAGACCAAAGCCCTTTCCTTCAATCAAAACAAGCGACGTATCCCACTTCTCATTTATCTCAAACGGTGCTGCACTGTGTGCCCAGCCTGGCTCTGTGATGCATGCTTGCATTCCAGCCTTATCACCCCTGCATGGGGGCATCCTGTCCTCAACACACTCTCTTACTCCCTTGTTAACAGGGCTGAGCAACTTGAGCCAATCTTCTGGCCATATTTCCACATTTAAGTTTATATCAACAATTCATCTACTGATCATTATACTACACTACTAAAAAGTTATCTTATGTTGCAGAAATGAGCACAGCTCAATATATAAATGGTAGCTACATTCACATTTGCATCTCCTAAAGCTTTAGAGCAATTTATCTACACTTTCTGAAAAAATTTTAAAACAAGAAACTTATACTTCATTTTACCCAGCATAATTATTTTCATTCAAGCGAAATTCAACTATTTCAAATTCACAAGATAACATAAATAACATATTCAAGATAACAGAAACATAAAGATAAAAAATAACATATTAACTGTAGATATATTTATAAAGAAATGTTTACATTTTAAATAAAACTGAACTGTAAGATTGTACAAATACAAAATATTAAAATTTTAGTCACTGCTAGCAGTAAGCAACAAGTCTTCTTTTTTGCCTTTTTTTTTTTTTAATTAAAATAGCTGATGTATTTTGTCCTTCGAAATTTACAGTCTAGTAAGCTACTGGAAAAAAATAAAACTGTGCTCCAGACAGATTCTAACATCAAATCTTTGCCCTCCCCCTAAAAAAACCCTGTTTCCACCAAATACCTTCACAGGTCTAACATGTGGTGCAATTAAAGCATTTAGTATTTTCTTCAACTCACTTTATTTTGGGCAAGGTTAAACATTATACTAATCCTACTCTTTTTCCTTTCTCTTTTTTTCCTGAACCTTTCACTTGAAAGCCCATCAACATAATCTCCTGCAAGCATAGCACTACCCGACAAACTATCACCCCGAATAGACCTCAATCCATCCTTCGAGGCAGCAGTTACAAGAAATCATTGAACTCTGAATGGTCCCTGCACCATCTGAGAATAAATCAGGAGGGCAATATATTTCTTGGATCTGAAACAGCCCCATCAATAAGTAACCTAAGCATCAGGAAAATGACCAACTACAATGCTGACGAACGTTCATGGCCTTTTATTGGGGTCAAGGGGTAGGACTGCCCAGGATCTCTCCTGCCTTTCTTCTTCATCCAAATACTCTGAAAGGCCTAACACTGTGCAATTTTGGATTCAAGTGTTGTTCTGGCCTTGCACCACCAGGCAAGCCAAGGCCGGTTTGTCCTTCTCATGGTCGCATGCACCATATTACAAGTGCTCTTTGCACCCAGAGCAGACAGCTCAGGCTACAGACGGGTCAGAAATTACCAGGAACTGAAAAAGAAACTCAAAGAGAGAGACAGGCAGAGAGAAACGTCCTCAAAGCTTCAAAGTGCAAAAAGTATGTCTTGCTGGAGCAGACAAAGCCCTTCTGCAGCTATTCAAACCCAGAAGCCAGCATACTATGTTCTGTTGGGAAACACAGGGAATGACAGAGATTTTGTTTATTCAGTTTTTAACTTCTCTGCTAAGGCTAAAAGCTCTTGTCATTTCATTTGCTTAAAGAGCCTACTTTGTAAGACTTCCAGTTAAGAGAATGCAATGCTTTCAACAGGGTTGGATTTCTCCTATTAAGCAGTTTTGCTGGTCATTTAGTTAAGGCCACCTCGAGAACAAATGCTGACCGGAAACAGAATTAATAATGGATTTAAAGGGTACTACTCAGTTGCCAATGCACACAATGGGAACAGCTGTTTAACGCAAAGTAAAAGTATGCATCTGGATAGAGTTTTTTGTTTCACTCAGGAAAAAAAAAGCCAAAGAAATAAAGAAATCCAGCCACTTTCAACTCGTATATAGACATCTTTAACAATTTAAAATCCTTTAGCAGGTACAAGTAACTGCTAAACAAAATGCATACTTACAAAAGCTCTTCAAAAGCAGACTTTCATCACAGTTAATCACATGGGAGAAGCCTGTGGGTAAATCAGTATTTTCCTTCCTTTTTTCTCAATATAGATCTAAAGACTGCATGCATTCCATGAAAAAAATAACTGTGCCAAATAAAAATAAATATCGTCATGCACATGGAAATGCTGTTCTCTAAATCTACACTCCTATCACAATACAAATATTTAACTAGTTTATGAGGAAAAATATTCAACCATAAGACAAACTAACAATGGATTTGAGGCAATTTGCAGAGGTATGTTACAGGATTTGATCTCTCAATGTATTGGTGAACTTAAATATATGTTAAAACTTTCAATTTGCTTTCTCTTTTGAAAGGGCGCTATTGATATCTGCCAATCAATACAACACTGTGAGCAAAGACCCCTCTCAAGAATCCCTTGAGCAACAAAAACTGACATAGAATCACAGAATCATTAAGGTTGGAAAAGACCTCCAAGGTCACTGAGTCCAACTTTTGACCCAACACTGCCATGTCAACTAAACCACAGCACTAAGTGCCACACCAGTTGTTTCTTGAACATTTCCAGGGAAGGTGACTCCACAGCTTCCGTAAGTACCCTGTTCCAATGCTTAGCCATCCTTTCAGTGAAGAAATTGTTGGTGACGTACTGAGATTGTAGCATCAGTAGGGAAAAAACCTCTAATGTCTAAAGAATAAAAGTGGCTCAACCTTGCAGAATAAAACTGAAAAAGAGGAATAAGGACCAAATTCAAAACGTTTTCAGAGAACCAATACAATTAAGAGAAATACAGTAATTTATCACATTATTTCAATACATAAGGTCATGAGAATAAGGACAAGAAAATATGAAGAGAAAAATTAACATTGCCTCTAGAAACTCTCCATCCAGACCTCTAAAGTTTATTAAGAAATTGCCACAGATGAACCAAAATTGGTTTAATTAAAACAAGATGGGTGACTAGCTTTTTATTCCTTGGTAAGAAACAGGTCAGTACTTCTGAAAAGATACAAGCTTAAAATGAGGAATTAAACAGAAACCACTAATTGTCACAATGTGAAATGCCAAATGGATTAATCCAATGCTTTGATGTACAAAGAATTCACTGTTATAATCTCACACTGGGAAAAAAAATGTTGAGCTGTTACTTTGGATGAAAGGACATTAACAAAAATACTCATATGCCACTTTCAAATTATTAAATATGCCAGGCATATTTAATAATTTTAATATTTAAAATTTGGTGGGGGATAAAAGAGATCATTTATCCCCGCCATGACACAAATGAAAGTCTAAGACAAAGACTAAGAGCTTCCTGGAGGAAGACACTAGCAATATTAAGAAAATAAAACAAGTTCACCTAATTCAGTGTGATGACTAAAATCACATTCCTAGAAATTTTATTTTTGGTATCCCAAGATGAATAAGTAAAGGCATGCTCCTTAGCTGTCCTTCCTTTTAATGATGACATTACCAATACTCCACACTGGATTAGAACAGTCACCTATTGAGTCAAGTCTCTTGCTGATCATAATAGGTATAAAATGGTTTGTGAAAAAATGGCAGGGTCAGCAATAGGAAGTGGGACTACACGGATCCCTTTTGATTGAATGTGGCAATCTCAAAGATGCAGATCTGAAGACCAGAAAGGAGATGTGATCTCATTTTCTGCCTTTGACAGATTTTCTCAGTACAAAAACTCTGCTAAACAGGAGAGGGCAAGCCAACAAACTCAGTACTGACAACCCCAACTCCCCACACTGCCAGGTGTGTTCCCCAATTCTACTGTACAGCCATCCCCAGAGCAAGACCCTGCACAGCTCAATGTCTGTTCCAGTGGAGGGAGAACTTCTGAAAGGACAGCAAGGACATGTCTGCACCAGATTTGCTCCTTTTGACCTGACCACTCACTGCACACAATCAAGAGGACATTAACCCCACAAACTCCCCATGTGCCATCACATTTCACAGATGTTCAGTTTTATGCTACACAAATGCCACTCTGATGGGCTGGTATGGAGCCCTCACACTGTCTTAAACACTATGAACTGAAAAAAGAAATATATCCATTATAGAGGGAGAAGGCACACACAGTGTGAACATAAGCCAGTACACATGATTTGTTTTTGGGATCAGGAACTTCCTCCTAGTCCTCTTATACTCAAACAGTATAGATATGTCCTCAGCATTTGACTGAAGTCCCTCGATGCCTCACTTACTATGACAATTGTTCTGTTCTCAGTCTTTACTTTGAATTCTCTAAAACTGAATGCATTTTTCCTTCACATGCTTTTAAATACTGTGCAGCAATGCAACAAAAACATAACTAACAAGAATCACAGCATCCAATTACCTGCAACACAGCTGCACAGAGCAACCATATAAAAAAAATCTAGTTCCAAAAAAAAAATTAGAAAGAAGCTCAAGAGAATCTGAAGCAAAACTTAACATGAAAAAGAACGTACTTGTTCTCCAGTCCTTCCTCAGCCAGAAAAAAAGGACATTTTTTTAAGATTATAATAGTGAACATTTTTAAATCATAGAAATTCTGAGAATGTCAATTTTTAAGTTATTATTTTTATTAATTCTTCCTCTAAAAAGTTATAGATATTTCAATACTAGCACTTACATAGTTAAGAATTCCACAACTCAACATACAAATAACAGCTATGAATTCTGTGGCTCTCTTTCATCCCCTTTCTCTTATTTCTGATTGTACAAGTAAATGTAGTCTGAATCACTTTTGATTTTATTGATGCTAAGATTTTCTGTTAAGGATGTCCCACTTGCTGTACATAGATTCAATGTCATAAGAAAGTCTATAAAAACAGGTTTGCTCCACAAGAACTCTATTTAAAAATCATGACCACTCTGCCCTCATCCTATCACAAAAATTATCTATATTTCACATAAATGTATTATCCCTTCACAGTTAAACATTATGTGAAAGAAAATGTACTATTTTTTCCCTTATCAACATATACTAGAAAAATTAACATTATTATACCAATATATTTTGCATCTTACTTTTGAGACTTGGCACTGGAAGACTTCATAATTTTTTAGCCAGCAGCAACAGTTTGCACTGCTCATTTCTGAGATGCTGCAGACATTGCTGAGGGTCCTTAAATGTAGTTCTGCTCTGGTTTTCCCCTATCAAATAACATCAAGTTTTCACATCACTGTGGATATTGACAACAGAACAAGCACTAATGCCAAGGAAAAAAAAATTGCTGGCATTTTTACTTTTGTATCATCAAATCAACAGTGAAAAGCTGAAAAATTAAACAGGTTGTTATTTTCCATAGCTGTTCATGTGCAAGTATGTCTTAAGTTTCTTCTGAATATTAGGCAAGTATTCATCTTTGTTTTGCAATGTGTTCCTTCCATCATAATCTTTGCAGACCTTTTTCCATAGAAATGAAGAAACAGTACAAAAAGAATAGTTTGGATCAGTTGTTTTGCTTAGACACTGAAACCTGTAATTTTGTCCTTAGATATAAAGGCATATACACATAATAACATAGGTTCAGAAAAAAAAAAGAAAAAGAATGTACTGCTTTTGTCTATACAGCTTAACTTACTGATTTATCAAGGTGTGATGTGACCCAAAAGGAAAACAGGAAAGAACAGTCAACATCATAAGAAAAATAGTTCTTTTTATAAGCAAGTAAAACAAAACAAAAACAAACAAACAAAAAAAAAAACTAATATCCCTACCACTTTATAAAAATAACATTTCCTACACTAACCAGTACATTATCATTGGCAGCTAGTTTAAAATTCAGTATAATTAAACAGGCCAATTATATTAGATTTTTAAAAAAATTAAAAATTTAGGATATGCAGCCATTACCAGGAATAAGATTTAAGACTTAGTCGTAACAACATAAAGCTAAAGCAAACTGCTCTTCTATTTCAAAAAATAGCTCATAATCATATCTTATATCCCAGCAGAAGACTTGTATTTTCACCTGTGAAATCAAAGAACTTCAGGGTGCTACAAATGTGTTAGTAACAGAAAAATGTATTCCAGAGAAACTCCTTCTCTGCTGCACAATCTGTTTACCAACTACTAAAGTACTACACACTGTTTGGTGTCTTTGCTTCATGTTCTGTTGTCTCCTGACCAGAGGGTTACAACATGTTTATCTCCACATGCTGGTTCAGCATATATAACAGCAAAGAGCAGCAGATAGGAAAGAAGAGGAAGCACTACTGTCACATCCTGAATCCTATGCAGGGTGGGGAAAAAAAATACTTCCAGAAACAGTGGTACCACAGAAACAGGAGCCAGTCCAGTGCAGACAGGATGTAGACAGAATCCCGCACATAATCGGCGAGATAAAAATCAGAAGAGGTGACAATCATTTTTTTCCAGAAGAGTGAAATTCATTCTGCCTCCTGCACTCCTCTCAAGCTTTGTATTATTCACATCAAGAATGATTTTTATGCCTTTGACTCATGCAGATAAAACAAGTCGTTTAAATAGTTTTCAGAGGGGAAGAAGGAACAAACATTTAGTAGGTAAGCGTGATTTACAAAATGCTGCTGTGAAGAGGCTCACGGGGAAGCAGGGCAGAGCTTTCTTCAGGCAGTCTGGGTTTATTTTAATGCACAAACCTAATTAACGAGTCCTTCTAGGACTTGTCACCCAAAAGTAATAGCAAGAAGATGCCTGAGAAGCCTGCATTCTTCTTGTTCTCTCACCCCTCTCCTCGTACACATATGGCAGATGGGATTCAGATCCTCAGAAAACTAAAGAGAGGAGTATATAAATAATCAGTGCTGGATGGCTACCTGGGAAAGTCCCATCTTTAAACTGTGTTTCAGGATTTTATTACAAAATCACCCATAAGCTATATCAAGGTCTCTCTGTTTGCTATCTCATATTTCTTCCTCCTTTTCTCAGCTGAAAGAGGGTATTTTTATCTGTGTGTCTAGCTCCAAGGACTGTTTTCTCCATGACTTCTCCAATGAGCTCACTCAGGGTACCCCAGGAAACCCATTCAATGTCTGCTTTAGTAATCCAACCAGCATTTCATTCCCCTATAGCATTCACTGTGGCAGTTCATTCCAAATACTTCATAGAAGAGACGCATATAAACTGAAAAGGCTTCTTTATCAAATCAAGAAAAACAGCTAATAAAATTAATCTGACTGGAAGTTTGCTAATACATACTTTTGGAACAGAGAAGCAAAGAGAAGAAGGCAAGAAGATGAGAGAAATGGTCAATAGGAATCCAAGGACAAACAGCACAGAGATGAATCACTGAATCTGAAAACCGATGAAGTTTCAAGGGAACTCTGGAGATCATCCAGTGCATCACCCTACTCAAAGCACGGTCTATCACAGAAGATTGCTCAGGCCTGTGCTCAGCCATCTTCTGATAATCTCCAAGGATAGTCACTCCACAATCTCTCCGAGCAACCTCTGAGAGTGTTCAGTCACTCTCACACTTCAAATGTTTTTTGCTACATATAAACGCAATGTTCTGTATTTCAGTTTACAATCATCATCTCTTGCACTTTAACAGGGAACTACTAGGCAGAGTCAGTCTCTTCTTACACCTCAATAAAGAGGAGTATGGCCATCCTAGATGCAAACATCTGACCATAAGGATTTTTTATTCCCTTTTCTGAAGTTTACTCTCTTCCAAATGCTCACTAATATCATGATTATCCTAGTGAGAGTGGGCAGATAAAGATACAAACACAAGCAATTCCTGAGAAAGTAAGGACTCTTAAAATATAAGATGATTATGATAATACCCTAATTCAGTTGGGGATGTCCCCTAAGAAATTATGGTACCTCTTGAAATCAAACATTTTATGAACTCTATTTATCAAGAAAAACTGCAAGGATGTTTCTTCCTACAGAAAAATATCCCATACACTTTCTGTTATCCAAGTTCCTGTAAGAGAAGTACAAGAAAAGTATTTTCTCCCATATGAAAAGAAGCACTTGGAGTTTCTAAGGAGACCAGCCTCAGGGTGTGTCACCAAAGACTAGGACAAAAAGGCAGTAAGATAATAGCTGTGATTTTGTATCAAGCTACCAAGACTTACCAGAAAGTACTTTTCCTCAGAAAGTGCTGGAGTATGAGAACACACCTTAAACATTAGCCCTCCCTTTGATCTGACACTTCAATATTCTTCCTGCCAAGAACTGCTGCAGAATGTCTGTTTCTTTCCGCAAGTTCAACTGGAGTTGCTGCTTTTGATGTACACAGCATTGCCACAGATGAGAACTAAAAGCCACAGAGCAATTTACACTGTCAAAAAGTTAGAGATCAGTAGCTAAGGTACATAAGGAAATTCCCAAGTAAACATAGGTGAGATGAGTGTTATCAGTAACTTCCATAGTTCAGTTCATTTAGGAGGAGCAAGTGCATGTGGAAAGTATCCGTTGTATGCTATGGAGTAAGAGAATGCACTAATCCCCCACGAAGACAAGGATTTTTCTTCAGAGAAGCATAAAGAAAAATCTTATTTGAGACACTATCTCTTTATTTAGAGGATGAAAGACCTTACAGCTCATTTTCTTCTGTCAGGAGGCACACTGGTATGGGGAGTTCTCCATAATGGAAAATAAACTTACAGCCTCTCCTAAAATGCACTGGATCTCCTTCCAACTACAGAGCTGAACAAAATAACAAAATAAAATGTTAATTTTTTAACAACAAATTTTTTCAAGTGTTCTATAAAGCTATCTACTTTGTATTGACTCATCCAGAAAACTGTATTTTGGTTTTGTTTGCTTTGCTCTTGCCATGTTATGTCAATACGACGCCCTGGCACCTGATGCTGACCTTAATGGATCCTTAACAGAGGACCCAGCACTGCAACTTAAAATGCCATCCATTGCTGCTTAAATGAAAATAAAACCAACAGATTTACAAAAACATGTGTCTTTTAGCTTATACAATATTTAATGGTGTTTCCTTTGCCAATTTCTTGCTGAGCAAAATAAACAACAGTTCATTCTAAAGCTACAGATTTTGAAAACATACTTGGAGTCCTGCAGTTAAACACAGGGTTGTGCCTCTTCAGAACTGAAAGCATTGAAGATGTTTACTTAGAAACTGGGAAGCAGCTATTACTGTAGAAAAGCATTTTTCCTTATTCAGAAGTTAACATAATTTTTTACATTACCTAACACAGAATTTGCTCAATCCCAAACTGTCAACTGCATCAGCAGGAAGGTGAAGCAGCTCTGACAAATACTGGAAGGTAGAAATAATGTGACTCTAGCCAGCCAAGTTGGTTTCATGTGAAAGGCTTTACTTGAACCCTGCAAACGCTTTTTTCTACTGCAACAGCACTGAAACAGAATGCGAGCTGAACAATGCCAAACTATATGCCATCTGTTTGTTTCAGTTTAGACTCTTTCAACTTTCCCTGAAAAGATATGACAGCAGACTAGATGGCCAATGGGATTGACTCAGGATGGCAATTTCTCCTTATCATCTTCAAAGCATTACAGAAACTATTCAGAATTTACAGTTCTATTTTATGACAAGATTTAAATTGGATTAGGAAAAGTCCCCAGAATCTTTATTTCAGCATTGAAACAATTTACAGGTTAGGCTACTTAACACAGTCTAGATGTGAATCAACAACAAGGAAGCAAGTGATGATCAAAAACATTATGGCCTTTCTTCTAAGTAGGCAATTTTGTATCCTTATAATTTAGAATTATATTTGGATCTGGAAATCTTTTGCTGACTAATAATACTGGAAAAGGCACATTGTACGAATTAGGCGTTTCTCTCCATTTCCAAGTTTCCAGTGGATACTTATCTAACATTTTTATGCCAGTGTATTGTGAACAGTTGCAGCAAGTTTATTCGTAAGAAAACTCCAAGTTTCTTGCTGATACTGCTTATCTAGTCCTAGAATACTAAGTTCTCAGTTTACAAATAGAGAACAGTACCAAAACAAGTTTTCTTATGCTTCCACAAAGTGCCATGGAAGAATGTTTCAGACAGGTTAGGGAAATCCATTTCTCCTATATCGTCTGGAAAGAAGAGTAGAATTTTCTTATTCCCCTGAATCCCAACATTTTCTGTCAAAGCACTGAAAAAATAGTGGGCTCAAATTTATATTCTTTAAAATAGGCCTGTAGAAAGTACAGTTTATAAGTTACTCTTAACTTTGTAACAGAATGGTAACTCTGGTACACAGAACCACTGAATTAGAAGAATATGAAGCAAATTCCACTCTAGAATCCACTGAAGTCAAGAGGAGACGTACAGTTCATGAACTGTCCCCTTTGTAGATGGCAGAATTTCAGCACAAAAGAATTTCTCCAAGTTTTACAATCAATAACTGTAATGGCATAAGGTAAAAAATTTTTAAAAATGTATACATGCTAAATATCTGTGCTACCTTTTCTCTTTAGCACTCCTTCAATTTTACCCATTAACCTAAATAGAAGAAAACAAGAAAGCTCTTGTTGTCTACTGTCTGTTCTCTGCTACAGGTTTTTATAACACTGGCAATGATAGCTATCAATTTATAATGAGAGACTGCAAATAAAACATAACCAATAAAAACCCACAGAACTTCAAAAAAATAAAATGCAATAACATAGTATCAATTGTCTTACACAGCCAGGCCAACTTCCAGCATTGTCTAAAACCAAACAACATCACAGTGATATTGGAGAGTGGGGGAGAGGAGGAATTTTCAGATATTAATGAATTAGTATCACTATTAAATATTCCATAAAGTTCAATAGAACTTTACATTATAGTTGTTAGCAAACATCATATTTGCATCACCTAAGTCTTCATTGCCATTTTCTTATCTTGTTTCCCCCTTTTCCTTTTACATTTTAATTTAAATATATTTCTTACTAACCTATGTAAGTTTTGATTGACAATGTACTTATCACAACAGGATTACAGACTGCCCCATATATCACAGAATCACACAGAATGACAGAATACTCACAATGAACATAGCAGAACCTTAAATTGATGTTGTGGTTTTAAGTAGCCAGAGTTTTTTATTAGCTGGGGGGGGGGCTAGGAGAGAGGCTTCTTCAAGAAGCTGCTGGAGTTTTTCTCTGCTCTAAGCTAGCCAAGGTCAGCCGACAATGCCTCTGTGATAACATATTTAAGAAGGAGTAGAAAAAAAAAGCTGGGCAGAACATCATGGCCGCTTAAGAGAAAGGAGGGTGTGCAGTTTGATTAGCACCAAGATTGGAGGGAAGGAGAAAGAGAAGATGCCTTAAACACTGAAATAGGGACCCAGTAATCTGTGAGGAATCATAGGAGCAAAGATTTCGTCTGAGAACCTGTGGAAAGACTGGGAGATTTTTCCACGCTGGAACAGAAAAGTGCTGGAAAAGAGAGGCTGTGATCCTGTGTTTGGAGCAGAGGGGCCTGATGGTGTCCTGTAGGCCATGAGAAGAAGAGATGCTGGAGCAGCAGAGCAGCATTTCCTAGGAGGACTGGTAGCCCGTGAGAACCTACACTGAAGCAGCTGAGCAGCACCTGAATGACTGCACCTATGGTAAAGTGACTTACATGACAACAATACCTGGAAAGCTGTTGTCAGTATAATAAAGGACCCCACGAAGAAAGCTGGGGTGGGACTCTCTCTCTCTTCTGAACAGAAGCAAAGACCACGTCTGACTGTAACCCCCCCACACACACCTGCCTTCCCGAGCTGCTGGGGGAAGGTAAAGGATCTTAAAAGGGAGGGGTGGGGGGAGAAAGGTGTCTGTAACAACTATCAAACTTCTCACCCTTAAACTCTTAAGCTCTGATTTTAGTAGTAGTAGTAGCAGTAAATACTTAATATTCTAAGTTAGAGCCTGTTTTGCTTGTGTGAAGTAGTTAATAAACAGTTGCTTGTAATCCTTATCACAAAAGTCAAGGGGGTTTTTTCCCCTTCTTCGAGTAATTTTAGATCTATGTGTGGGCTCTTGGCTTTTAGCCAGAGTCAAACCATAACAATTGATCATTCAGTCATTTCAGTATTGATAAATATTAAAGGCTTCTAAATATTTGCTAACAATAAATTCATTGTTAATGACACAGCTATTTTATAACTAAGTTTAATTCAAGCTAACAACAACAGTTTGTCTAAGGCAAATGAACCCTTTGGGTTGAGCTATAACATTTCAAACATTAAAAACTATTTAAATACTTTGCACACTACTGAAAATGATGGATTTCAGTGATGTCAATGGCGTCATAGTAGTATGGTAACTAGTATAAGTGAGATCAGAAATAAAATATTGAGTTTTGCAGTGCTATACCAACATAAAAGTATTCTTTACAATTACACTGGAGTGCTGGTATGTACAAAAAAGTGCTAATACTACTTCGAAAACTATAGAGAAGTGAACTAATAGTCTAATATTAACATGACAAAAGAAATATTTGATTTACCTGACTTTGCAATTCACTTTGTTGCTTTAAGCGAAGATTTTCTGGTGTATCAGCCACTGTGGTGAAGGACTGCTTTGGGTAATGTCTAGAAGAAGAAGAAGCACAAAGCCAAACAATAAATATTTGCACATGCTAGAAAGTCAAATGCATCCCAGCACTCTTTCTTAGAGTGTTCTACAGAATTTTCATAGTTTACTATGAATTAGAAGTATTTACTCTAAAAATATTGTGTCAGACATGATTTGCAGAAACAACATGAATGACTTCCTGTAATAAGTCTAAATCCCACCCATTCATCCTGCCCACTGACTTCAAAGAGCAAACAGTCAAACTTTGTTTTCAATAGTGAACTATAGAAAACTGTGTTTAACTTCATTGTCTTGGTATAGCCATGTGCCGAACAAAGACTAAACTAAAAGCCCTTAAAATGGAATTGTTTTACAGAGACTGAAGCTACACAAGAGAGCACAGTTGGAGAATCACTGTTTCTTAAATCCATTAGTGCAGAACCCAGAAGGATCCAGGCAGGTACTTTCCAGGTAGAGAGAAGTCAAATGCTTTAACGGTAAATACATCAATATAGTACTGTAATATCTAGTACCAAAGGCTGTGGTGTCTCAGAACTGCAATCTTTCAGGCATCTCTCAGTCCATTTCAAATTTTACACCTTTACAATATGTTCCTACTATTTGCTTTGGCATTTTATGGTAATGTGCTCTAGGGACCCTGCATGAGCAGGGAGGTTGGACTAGATGACCTTCAGTGATCTTTTCCAATCTTAATCATTCCGAGATTCTGTGAACTGTAGCAATCAAACCCTATTCATTTACAGAACCACTTTTTATTATCATGGATTTATCCTGCAACTTTACTGCCAAACACAAAGTTCAATTATAGGAAAGACCCCAAAATAAGAAAATAACACAACAAAACGGCACATCCCAAAATAGATATATTTGTATGAGCCAGGAACACTAGGACGAAACTGATTCTTACTAATTACTTTCCATCATCTTCAGTCTTAAACCAAAATGTTCACCTTACAACCATGTGAAGCACTCATGTCTTCAGTTACTATTCACAGCTTCCCATATCTGCCAGCTACCCCATTTGGGCCTCCAGCATTTTAGAGTACAAAACAACAGGAATTCAGACACAATAACATCTGCAGTGCCATTTCTACAGAGGTAGTAAGTAGTAAGTGTCTGAAGACTGAGGATAAGCAACATTAAATATTTCCATGTTCAAACTCCAGCCTATCTCTAATGTGTTTTTTCAGAACCTAGTTCAGTTGCTATAGCTTCATCATAAAATTTCTGTGCCATGTAAAGACAATACACATTTTCATTCAAAATCGTATTTTTTTAGAAAGTTTTCTAAGTTCTATTTCCATGAAGTGCATTGTTTCAGTAAAGAATTGGGGTTTTTTATCTGAAAAAATAAAACAACAATGAAAAACTAAGAAGGATTTCAGTTTTTAGCCAAAAGCTGAATGTTTCCTTCTCAGAAATTCAAAAGCAATACTTGATGAGAAATGCTGCCTGGACTTCATACAGCCGACTTTGCTCCAGGCCTGACCCCCAAATCAGATGACATCTTGCATTGCCAGACTTCTACACCATAGCATGATAGAGCAGACTCAGATACCAAGAGGTTGTGGAACATCCCCTCACTTATGGTGTCATTACACAGGGAAAACAGAGGAGAAATACAGGACAACCTAGGGATTTCATGCTCCCAAGGACAAATAACTGCATAGAAAGAGAAAAAAATAAACACCCTGATGAAAGAAAGCTTTTCCTTACAGAAATGTAAGAACCATCCCAGGTTGGATACTAGCAGAAGGACAAATGTCAAATCTTGAGTTTATGCTGAGATAGCTTCCCACACCCATTGTCAGCCAGTTGTCTCGAAAAGCTCATGTCAGTGAAAACCAGAAAAGAAAATTTCTAGGCATGACACTCTCCAGCCTATTCTTTTGGAGTTACAGACAATTCCACTCAAGTCCCGCCCACACTGGAGCTCTGGACATAGAGAGCACTGAGTGCTGCATATGCTGCTGCCTGTTCTCTTGGTTTTCAAACTACAGGCTCCCCCGCCACCACCCACCCTAGAGCCAGTCAATGCCAGTCAGCACAATGGTGTAGCCACAGCTCCAGCAACACACAGGGAGGCAGAACTAGGCTTTGCCTAGAGAGCACCAGTGGGAACCAGCTCTTGCATGAAGCAGGTGGTGTCAGCATTGTGTAATACCTTGGGACGAGGAAGATACTTCCAGGAGGGCTTCTCTTTTTGTTTCACTTCTTCTATGTCACCCTTTTTCCTTCTATATAGAGGCAAAAAAACAAATGCCAGACTGGCCACAAAGAGGGACATAAGCCCTTTTTGGAAAGCAGCAATGGACAGATGGGGAAGGCAACAAGCCACCTCACAGCCAGGCCTTGCTGATACCCAAGGAAGATTATAGCAATGGTGCATAATTCACACTTCAAAGCACTGCGGCCTTCCACATAGTAGCTATCAGATATCCATGGACAACTCCTGTAGATGACAGGATCCCCATCTCTGAAAAAACACCATCTGCCACACATGCAGTTAAAAAACTAGATTATGCACAATGAATGCTGAATTCCCATAAACATTCATAGCACTGCTTTACACCATGGCTACAAATCATGACCTTGGTACTAAAATCACAGCAATCACCTATATTCATTCTTTTCAACATGGAGAACACAGACTGTGAGCTAGTTCAGATGGGGTTTTTGGCCTGGTCCCCTTGTGAAATGAGAGGACAATGCTGAGGCAAGTGTCTCAACCACTGCTCCCAAGGATCCTGTTAGCAACAGCAGCAAAGACCTACAAACCCAGGCTCTCACATTAAACCTCTCTATTCTGAAGCATAGGAACATACACCTTGTCCCTATCCTACACCAGGTCCTACTACTGATCATTTGCAAAAGAAATGCTTTCTTCCACCATTACTATTCAGAAGCCCACAAGTATTTCAACAGTCCAAGCAAACCACTTCAGGTTTCTAAGATCATTATTTATTTTAGAAGCTCCATACTTCAAGTAAAAAAGATATGCTTAGTCTTGAACAAACAGTGCTTTAATATCCTTGAAAATACTATGTAAACTGATTTTATCAATGAAAAGTATTTACACTTGACCATGGAAGTAAACAATACATGACAAGTGAACAAAACTGCTGAAATTTAAATCGGCCTTTAAACGTACGATATAAACCATTTACCAAAATGTATTACAGTGACTAAAATAAAATCATTTAGCAAAATTAAATTAGCAGTCCTTTCTACTATGGGTTGTCATTTTAACTGCAGCTAATTTATGAAACCACTCACACGGTATATCAAACCAGAAAGACAAGGGTTTAGACACATCCCTTCTAATTTATGGAAATTCTTGCCTCAAATGCATTAAAGAGACTAGTGTTAAATTTAAATCCTATCTTCAGCTTTCCACATTTGTTTTAAGCTTACTGATAGCATGTCTTCAGGATAATTATCAGTATTTAAGATACTAAATTATGTAAAAACTATCTAAGGTACATTGTACTATTGGATGCTTTTGACTAAAATAGAAGGCTGAAACACAAGTGTTAAAATTCACTAATTTTTTTTAACTATCGCTTTAGGGCTATACAACATTTCATCAAAATGTTCTGAATGACTAACTGGATGGCAATAGATTTTAATTCAAAAGGCTGACAGTGGTCCCTGGTAATCCATTGCTCAATTTCGCTTTTGTCCAAGATGATGTCTGAGAAAGAGCCAGGAATTGGTTAAAGAGGTTGATCTCTTGTCAGCTATTTAATAGCAATGACCAAAGGATTTTTTTGTTTGTTTTAAGCCTTTGTTAGTTGCCTAAGTCTACTTAGCAATATGTCTTACCACACTAATGCTATTAGGATTAATCCTGTATAAAGATCTATACAAGAAGTTCCAGAACAAATCAGGATACACAGTATGGTGTCTCTGCTGCGGGTTACTGTACTGCCTGCTTCAGCTGCACAGCTTGATTAATAAATCAAACCACAACTCAATCTCCAGCTCCTCATGAGGAAACTCCTTCACTTTCAATATTTGAAAACATTATCAGTAAAACCTCCAAGAATTCAGGAAAGTGCATGAGAGTTTCCTAGCTTTTCCAATTACTAAACATAGAAATTTTCCCAAATATTTATTTAGCTGTAAAGTTTTCATCAGCTTTTCCACATTTTCAAGCCAACAAAAAAAAAACCCAAACAAACAAGTTCTGAGAGAATGGGATGGAGATTCAGCTTTCTCTTTTTTGAAAAAGGTCAGAGATAAATTCAAGTATCTATTGATATTAACTTGCCCATTCCTCACTCCCACTTAATCAACATTTACAAGATGACTAAGATATTTGTGTGTGTGTGTGTATTTATGACTATATTATTAACTTTTACTGTTCAAAGTTACAGAATTACACCTTTTGTCAGAGTTACTACATTTCTATTGGGTTATCTCTCCCTAACATATCTATTCAGTATTTGCCTACAATATTGAATTTGTGATATCTTCTAACAAGAGAACAGGCACAAAATACACAAATTAAAATTATTCTCCCAAGCAGAGGGTCAGCTCCATCACATCTTTTCATAATACCAATCACCTTCACTGGCTGCCACACTAGGCTATTTCTATCCTCTCCTAAACATTGTCTGAAATAACTGTTCTCCTAAGTTAAGCAACTCTAAATGATAGGGAGGTTTAAAAGAAAAAGTTTAAAAAATCACTTATTTTCAGTTGCAGTAATACAGAGTGGAACAAAATAAATCTGAAAAACAACATAATAAAATTGAACCAATTTTACAAGAATTACAAAAAAAAAATATAAAAGCTAGTTATGCTTTTAAAACTTCAATACAGTGCATGCAAAAATTGCAAATTGAAATTAAATAGTGAATAATGATGCAGCAGTTTGGATGCAACCCAAGCTCACAACAACTGATGGACAGGTAGGGAAGCTCCATCTTGGAAATGCAAGGGTCCAACCTGCTAAATGTTATCTGAGCCCACATCAACAAACAGCACAAAAACACAGAGAAGAAACACAGGAGATCTCCCATTAAGTCTCATATAAAGACACAAGGCAAAATAATTTATCCAGGATAAAGGTGACAAGGTATTAAGTTGTGCTCGGCTAGGGAGCATTTAAAGTGGCAGTTTGAAGAGACATGGGACTGCTTTCATCTCCTTACCTTGAAACTGTGCCATTCACAGAAAGACATGTAAGATGCGCAACAGCACAGAAAGAAGCAGCAGGAGGGAAATCTTGCTCACAGCTGACTATTTGATTTGAAATTCGTGCTCAGTTGCACTTACTGCTCTGAAGCTCCAGGAGGGATTTCTCTGGGTTTTCTCTTTTGTTTTGAGCTTTCTGTGCAAGATCACTTATTTGCATGCAATTATAAAGGCCTTTGTAGGAGAAATAATGAGACTAGTGGATAATACAGCTTTTTTTTTTGTATAGCAGCACTTGTCCCAATGAAGTGGACAAGAAATATATCACAATTCTCCAGAAATTACTCTGAAGATGGCATTCTCTTTGGCTACTGGAATCTATCCTGCTGTATGTAGAACAGGTACAATGGCTGCAATTAGTTTGCTTCAGAAGGTATTTTTCCATCTTTGTTTTCTATTTTTCAACAACTACTTACTTTTTCAGGTATTTAATTTGTGTATCTGTATTTCTTACCTGAAGTAAAGGAGAAAGTTCCTACCATATGCTAGCTAAATACAAGTTCTCATTTATTAGAAAAATCCCCTAGAAAGATGACTTTGTATTCATTTGGAGGAGATTTAGCAAGCAGTAAGACCCACAAAAAAAGAGTGCTACAAGGATATTCCACTTGCTTGTTGGGGTCAGCCATAACATCCTTGCTCCTGGAGCAAGTGAAAGGCCACATATCACATAAACCCAGACACATGTTGGACATCATTGTGCTGCTGGACTTGCACTTGATACACAACTACAGATACCCATATCTGGGGCTCTCTTCAAAAGCTAAGGTTAGGGATCACATTAAATATTCTGACTACATCTGGCTCCAAGACACAGGTTAGTGCCTTACTGTTCTCTGGCAACAACTGAAAAAACAAGCCATTTACTGAAAAGCAACAAGGCAGAAAATGTTTACAATTTGAATAAAATAGTGTAAAAATCAGGTAGCCAACGCTAATACCAAACGTCATGACTCTCACCATCTGAAATTCCACTCACGAATTCCACTGTATCAAACTAGTGAAGTAGTTAGCTCTGCAAATGTCATACATTGAGGAACACCTGAAATCACAGAGGAGACTACGCAGTAATCTTGTAATCACTGGCTAAAGGGGCAGTCATGGAAAACAGGTCTAGATGGAAGATCTGGAACTACAATAGCTTACTTTAGAATTTAAGAAGCCAGTCAAATTTTTTAAAAGTAGCAAAATCTTGTAAATTTGCAACCTTTTCACAGCCTATATCCAAAAGCACCAACATTCTCAAGTGGTCAGTATTGTACTTAAAATACCAAGATGACCAAGAAACCTACTCCAAAAACATTATCAGATAATGAGTTGTCTGAATTTCAAGTGGTCCCATACTGATATTTTCATTTTGACTAGCTCCCCTGAAAACTGCTCCAAGCAGGGTTGGTGAAGACAGAAGGACAAGTGCCACCAGGCCAACACCAGCACTGTCACGCAGGCAACTAGCACATGTTCTAACCACCAAGGACTGCTGTGTTCCTGCTTCTTCCCAAGAACTGTTTCAAAATGAAAAATTCCTCCAGCTCTTATGTGACACTAATGTTTACCTCATTTCTTATATTTTTCTTTTAACTCTCTTTTGCAATTTCATATTTATTATACACAGAAAAGATACATTGTTAAGGAGACGGGCGAGTCTTGCTTCTTGAGAAATTCAGGTCTAAACATCTTCATTTTAAAGATTTGAAAAAATACAGGAGAAGCAGAACACAGCTCATATTTAAGAAACTTTTCATACAGTACGAAGAATTGTTACAATACAGATCTCAGCAAAGTAGCATCCAGATTTAGTAAAAAGATCAAAAAGAGTAAATCCAAGCAAATCCATTTCAAAAGTAGAACTGCTAGAATTTTCAGTGCAGCCATGCATCATCCTTTCAATAATTTATCTATTCCTCAGCTATGGGATTCCAGTGCTTGGGGAAAGAAAATTAATCAGTAGCAGACCAAGAACTACAGGGTAGCCTGGAGCTGTGCAGGAATCCATTGGCAGCACACTAATTGGTATTGACAACAGATCAAAAGGTGAGAGCCACTGCTTGAGAAGGATACACAAAAGATGTACAGAAAGTTCAGGGAAACTTGAAAGGTGGAGGTAACTGTGGCAAAACAACATAATAAACAAAAAATCTGACTGCAACAGCAAAATCTGTTGAAGACGCACATACATCTTAACCATTTGCCACTGCTAGACTGCTCCCAGGATATCACCCAGAGAGTTCACCCAGAGCTCATCGAGGTTTACACATCACCTAGACATGGAAAACCCCGAAGTAGTTTAAGAAAACTTGGCTTTTAAATATTTTTGAAGTAATCACCAGTAGCATAACAAAAGGCTGATGACTCAATATTTCCAAATTATTTTCTTCCAAATACTGTGATTATTGTCATTTCTTCCAAAATATCCAGGAGACAAAAGTACATGAATATGAGCAGGAAAAAACACAGACTGAAGCTGGGTTTCTCACCAACTTCACTTCCTGGTTTACAGCATCAGACCTAGCAGAGTAAAAAAACACACGGTATGACCCATAGTTCCTATAGTCCATGTTTTTTACCCGTTTAACACCTTGCTGCACTCTTTTAAGGATGTCAGCAAGAGCATACAGAGATAGACCACAAAAGCAGTATGTTTTGCACAGGTCCAAATGTTTGGTCTGCCTGCTCCAATTTAGTCCTGACACGTTACATTGATACATACATACAGATACTTATCAAACTTCTATGATGCAGGCTGTTCAGGTTCTAGGTTTCACTGTGATATATTTCATGCATATAACAAAAGCAAGTTCTCTTTAAAAATTCCTAAATTTTCCTATTAATTATTATACCTTCAATATATCAGTATCTCAAGTGCATGACACTGAATTATGCAAGTAGTTTCTAAGTTCTGCTCTTACTTATAATATTATAAATGTGTTCTTCCTGCACTCATCCCTCCTGTCCAATTTGGCAATATTTTCAAAAAATGACCTTTATATTAAAAAAAAAATTACTTATGTAACTGCTTTCTCTGCTTACCACAACCTAGTATTTCAGTACATAACTCCAAGGATTCCTATCTTACATACCAAGACCTTGATGGGTTTACCCGTGGAAGTTTTGTAGTTTCCTCTCTTTCCAATTCTATAATTCCATCACCTAATATGTGATCATAGGTATTGTACTTAAATAATTCCTCTAAGCTTTCCAGGTAACAAAATAAACTTATATTCAGACAATATATAAAGACTATATACGTAACGTATTTCATAATTTCCTTACCAAAAGTAATGCCACATTACATTAAACTGCATCTTTACAAGTAACGTAGCTTAAGCGACATTCTTTCCCCAATGTTCTTGTAGTACATCTAGCCTATTCCTATCCTTCATACACAGTAAGGTACTTTTAATAGACAGCCATCATTACATCAGAGCAGCAGCCTGATGCTCCTCACACAGCCTCCCACAGTTAAAGCAAAAAGATCTCTCTGTGCATGTACAGCAAGTCAAGCTGAGGAAATGTTACCAGTAACCACATCATATAAATACATAGCAACCAAATCAGGCAGCTTCAAAAGCTCCTAGGCAATTGGAAGCACTCAATATGGGGATTTAAATACAACATCTAAATGGATGTCTAAACATATGGTTTTGTGACACTAGGACCAGACATAGGCAGAAGAGAAGTAAAACTTGAATCTATACTAATAGTGCTTTCTTCTCTGCCAGCTTTTCAAATGCAAGAAATGCAACTTAAGTTAGAAGTTTCATTCCAAAATTCTGAACATCAAAAATCTACTGACTAAAAGAGTATTTGCTACTAAAAACTGAAATTCTCATTTATTCATTCATTCAAAACCTGTTAAGCCTTATGGTCCTGGATTGCAGCTGTAATGAAGCTACTCTACTGAAACTAAACGTATAAGCCAAAAGCTGGGAAACTGAATATGGACTAGATTTTCTTCTAGCTCCCAGCTTCCATGTTTTCTACTTTTCAACTCTTCCATGTAAGTTTACTAGTTTTTAATCTTTATGCTTTTCTTCATTTCTTTTGCAAAGCTAAAAAGCCAAGCTTCATTGGGCAATTCATTAGTACTTCTGAATTCCAAAGTCATCATTCAAGACATAGCAAAAAGGACCAATGGGACAGTAATAAGCTACCTGTAAGACCAAAGAGAAGTAAGTGCTAGAAAGACATCATAGGTTTTCTTGACCTCACAAAAGCTACTATTTAGATGGCTGTCAAGAGAGTGGAAAATCTAATAACCCTAAAAGCCAAAAGGCATCTGCCAATCAGTCTCCTGAGCTTGAGTCATAACTGACTGACCTCCTCCAGAGCTACAGAGGTCATCCTGGAGACCTCAGCCAACTCCATACTACTCCCTTCAAAGGGACTGTTTCTGTAACTAACTGTAAAAGCAGACCACAGATATTGTAACTAAAGTAATTTGGACACTCTTAACAAATTAGGGGAGGAGACCAGAAGGAAGATGGAAACAATTCTTCTCCAATGTCTTCATATTCCTACCTCTTTAACTGTAACCGCAGCGTATTAAGTATTTGTCCTCTAAAACTGTGCCAACATCAGCAACTCCAAACTAGAGCAAAAAAAGCATATTAAACAGTTATGTTTACACGTGTGCTAGAGGAAAAAAAAAGAAAAGCTGGGATTTTGCCAAGGAAATTTTACTAGTTGCTTATTCGCATATTGTAAATTTTAAGCAGTTATGTTAACTGTACAGCTTTATAAACAGCTTCTCCTTTAATGTATTCATTTCTATAAAACTAGTATTAGCAGAAAAAAAGGTATAGTACGCAAGTATTTTACAAAAGATAGTTGATGCTAATTTAGTGTATAAGATTTCATATAACACCACGTTTACCTATACAAAATCATTAAATCATACATTCAGCTTTTGCTCACAAATGAAGAATAATCTCAGTAGAGCCTGCTTTGGACTATTTTGTTGAAAGAGTACAAGGATGCAAAAGCAAACACTCTAAATTTAATGTAAATCTTTGGCCAAAGTCAATGTACTATTAAAGTAACTTAATACAGTTCTATGTGACACTTCACAGGCCCCTCAAAATGTGGTACAGGATGTCATATTTCACAGAAGTTCCGGTCTATAAGTACCAAATTCTAAAGCCTATGTAATCTGATCAAAGCACAGGTTCTTTTTTATGTATTTATCACAAAAAAGCAACAACCAGGTAACATTTTCAGTAACATCCTGCAAACACCTCCAGAATTTCTGCATACATTATGCTCTCTGCTCCTCCTGTTAATTATTTTGACTAGAACCAGGTGCAGTTGCCATTGCTAATTAAATGCTCCATCAGTATTGCTACAAAGACTGTCCTCTCTCCTCTTTGCTTTCTCTCTTTTCCCCCTGCTTGAAACTATAGCACCATGTATTTCGTCATTAAAGTACAGGGGTTTCTGTCACAGCTCTTCGTATTTTCAATTAAAGACTTAGGCAAATGAGTGAGCTTTATGTAATCTGTAGAGCACGGGTTTTCTCATCACTTTAGTGGACACAGACCTTAAATTCCACCCAACTACTGTTTCAGACACTGAAGCAACAGCACCGGATGGCATCCAGGATGATTTCCACAAGTCTCCATAGAGAAAGTTATTCAAACCACAGAATCATAAAATCATAGAAACGCTTGGGTTGGAAGGGGCCTTAAAGATCATCTAGTCCAACCACACTAACATGGGCAGGGATGACACCCACTAGATCAGGTTGCTCAAGGCCACATCCAACCTGGCCTTGAACACCGTCAGGGGTGGGGCATCCACAACTCCTCTGCAGACAAGGAGATCTTGGTAACATCTCCCAAGCTTTTCACTCCTTTAGCTGGAAGACTCTCAACAACTTCAGATCAAAAGGCAAAGAAATTTTTTTCATCTCCACACCCAGGACAGAAGAGAGCAACTGATGAATGGTTGCCAATATCCTAACAAATTAATCCTTAAGGATATAAAATAGGCACAAAAAAAATCATCTTACTTGAATAACATACAAGATGAATGCAAGCTATTCCTAAGCCAATTTACAAAAATGGCCTTCCCAAAGCATAAATCGAATATTTTAACTACAACAAAATACAGAGAAAAAGCTATTTCCACAAGGTATGTAAAAATTCAGCCTGTAAGAGCAGATACGTTATCACACTGCCAAATCAAATGCACAAAGGTGAATTATGGGATAAATGTAAAAGAAAGGAAGTCACTGAACTAATTGTGATAAGACGTGATATGTGTGAGATGAAAGAAAAAGCTCTTGCTTCAGATCACACGGCTTAGTCATTAAATACCTTTTACACCACAGGAACACAGAAGACCTGCAAAGGTATTTGTAATCCTGGGGGGGGGGGAAGTGAAATATCTCCTAAATCTCCTCCTTATTCTTAAATGTCGCAGGCCACAGACCTGTCAGTTGTCACTGTGTGAGCCTTTTCTACACCTATCACTAAATTCCTGCAAACCCACAAGCTAGATCCTCCATTGCCAGAGCCTTCAAAGGGCAACTGAATCCATTCAGAATAAAACTCAGTATGTGTCTTTCAGGAACAGATAAAGAGAGAGGTGATGGGAAATGCAAAGCAAACTATTTGTAGCTGCAATATTGAAGTTCAGACTGACTTGCAGAAAATACATTCACAACTAAAGTTTGTACGTGAACACCTAAGACTAGTCTTATGGTTGAAAAACTATTATTTGAACTGTAAGTGCATGATCAGTACCACCATCTGTTTGCTAGCATAACAGAAAGTAAACCCATTAAACTACCACCTTAAGTAGTTGCAAGACCTCAGAGATTCCCTTAAACTGATAAAGTTTATTTCAGCTGGTAAATCATTTTTTGACAAAAAATGCTATTTCACTACAGTGCTAATGACTTTCTTGCTAAATTTTGTTACAATTACACATGGCTTATTGCTAAGAAAGCCTTCTACAAAGGCAAAAATAAAATACGTATTTTATAAAAATGAAGGCATTAAATTATACTGGACCCAGTATCATATCTTGGGGCATACCTCTAGTCACTGGATACCAGCAGGACTTTGTGGCACTGATAACATCACCCCAGGCCTGGTAGTTCAGCCAGTTTTCAGTCCAGCTCAGTGTCCATTTATCTAGCCACACTTCATCACTTTCCCTAGGATGATATTATGGGAAACTGTCAAAAGCCATACTAAAGTTGAGATAAACATGCATACACAGCCACAAACCTGGACTAGAAATGTCTATATAAAACCAATCTTCCTTATAGAATGAAAACCATTAAGATTGAAATATTTTGCATTGAGATTTCCAAATTAATCCACTTTTTTCCTTTTTTTTTCTTTAATTTTTAGGGGCTACATTTCCAAAAAGTAAGGAAGGTAATGCTTTTCTTTTTTCGACCTAATTGACTGGCATTCTCTTATGGGACTAGAAGAAAAATTCCTCTTTCTTCTTAAATTAAAGTTAAGAATGAATCAATAATTCCCTTCTGTGTCATCCCCATTTCATTCTCCATTGCAATTTTTTGAAGATCCCAAATAATCTAGAACTCCATTTGAAGAAAAGAATGAGTCATTCTCAGTTTTCATCTGTTTATACAAATGTTCATAGTTTGATTTCACATGCATGATAATGACACAAGGCACTTAAAAGCTATCAGACTATACAATTTACTCATATAAACAACAGATAAAATGGCAGAAATTACAATAATAACTACATACTTTTCAGAGACACTTGTAGGTACCTACCCTCCTATTCACAATTCCTGGACTTTCTGAAATGTTGCCACACCTTTGTTCTCTTATGCCAGGATAAAAATTTAAAATATGGCTCAAAATTCTATTTTTCTATTAGTGGTTTAAATGAGAAAGAAAAAGACACATACATTTAATATTTAAACAGTGAAATTTTGTTATGGTTGTTAGTTTCTTGTCACTACTACTATTTACCTTAATGGTAAATTTCCTGCTACTGAGATCTCTTATATATAAATCATGTTGATTTTTTCTTCCTATAGCAAACAATTGCCAAGTAAGGTAAATGAGAAAATCACAGCTGCAAAATGCTCATAATCAAAGTAAAACCAGTAGCGGAATGAAGGCAAACTCTTTCCAAAGGCCAGCACTGCAGCTAGCCAGGGAAACAAATCTCACTGTCTCACTGCATGTCACTTCTTATCCCTTTGTTTTGTTATTGACCTCTTCTCAAATGTCTACCCTTAAATTCTGCTTATTGTTTCTTGGCTGAAAGTATTGGGAAGGAAGCAACAAATGGAACAAGGACTCTGCCACGCCAGAAAAGGTTTCCATTTCCAACATTAATTCTTGCACAAAGGGCCTGCAGAATACAGTTCTCCCTTTGTGGTGCTGCATACAATGATAGCCTTGCATATGTCCCACCACAGGTTACTCCACCAACAGCCTGACAACAGCTGGAGGCTAAGAGAGACATACCACGGTGACATACTGATAGCTACTAGAAAGGCTCAACCATCTGCCTCCTGCTACTTGCATCACAATGCAAGCTGCAGTTTAAAACACCCTTGTTATCTTAGATAGCCTTAACCCTCTCTGCTTATGCCCTTTGTGAGCAACACAGCTTCCCTTTACACAGGAGGAGGCTGGGGCTGTATTAACAGGAATACAGCTAGGAGATTGAGGGAAGCAGTTATCCCCCTCTGTCTAGCACTCATTAGACCACAAC
>WEIV01023358.1:84189-140786 GCA_013390005.1 Calyptomena viridis
TTCAGTAATTTTTGTTCAAGTGTGACAGTGAACTTTGGAGCATTGCCTTTAAATGGAAATACCAAAAAACACATTAACAAGTGAAAATTTTCTTTTTATAGCTGTTGACACTCTAGCTGCAGAGCTACTGCACAGGGGAAGTGGAAATATTACTGTTATTAGAAGCAGTGAGATTTTAAAATCAACTAATCTTTATTATATAAATGTTAATATGTTTTATAAGCTTCTGACAACAAGATACCTCAAATTGAGAAGATCCAAAAAAGTACTAAATCAAGCACACCTTCCTAGAAACAACTGTTAGGTAACTAGAGAAAGGCACTGGATTTTGATTCATGGTTTTTAGTGCAGCAAATACTTAGGAGTTCATGTGCAAATAATACAAATATTTGCAAAGTAGTACAAATAGGAGATTTTCGGCTAAAATTTCTACATCAAGGAGAAAAAACAAACAAGGTACTTCCTTCAACAAACCATTCCCAGCCTTCACCAAAAATGGGAAGAAGTTCAGGTAAATGGCAATCTATCACAAGTGGCCCTGGAAAGCCCAAAAGTTACTGAACCTGAATGAGATAGTAATGAGTCCTGACACTCCTTCCTAAGCAATAATCTTATCACTTATGCTTGCTTTTTAACAAAGAACACTGATGCACAATATTATTTTGGTTGCAAACTGAACCTGAAGAACATTATACAGCATATGTTGCCTGATCTGGAAAAATCTATACCACTTTCTAAACATGGGAAAATTACAGTCCCCATCAGCAAAAAAGTATCAAAGGCCTATTGTATGTCTAAGAATATATTTATATTTCCTTTCTTGTATGACAGAATTCAGGTTTAAGAAAATAAAAATTAAAACATTCCGTATTTATACAGATGTTTTTAATAAATCAAAAGACTAATCAATGTTTTATCTTTTGTCACACTTCTGGAAAAGGTTTTCCAAATATTTATGTTTTATATCAAATATAAGTGACTATAAAGCAATTCTTATAAAAAAAATGCAAAGAAACTTTTCAGGACAATGATTGTTTTCTATACAGAGAATTAGGGAGGCCTTATCAGGCATTTCATATGGTATCTTACAGCTTTCTGAACAACTTCAGTTAATTTAAATGTGTTTTTTTCTGATAAACCCTTCTTCTTTTGACTGCAAGTTGGGTAAAAAGAGGAACAGGGACAATCAATTATGGTAATTTCTCTTATATTCACATCACAGAGAAGTGAATCATTTTTTTTATTATTATTATTATTACTATTTTACTCCTATTCCAATATGCAGAACAGCCATGAAAGCTTCCAGGGTACTAGACAATACTACTGTATTGCTCTGAAATAGTGCAACATGCTTGATATTTAAAACAGATTGAAATTCATCTATTTGTAGGTTCATATTACCTGCACAAACATCACAAACTTTTATAATAAAGCTTTCACAGTAGCAAAATTTATGTTTGGTTGATGGTCACTACAGTTTTTATGGCTGTAGTCTATAATTTTTTTTAACTGGTTTCTCCAGCTGGAAGTATGTGACTATATCCACAGAAGTTCTCTAGCTCCTTTCATTTTTCACACCCTCTGTGAAGCTGTCCATTATGTTTTAGCTGTGAAAACACTTCTGGGAGTATTTTTTTAATCTATTTATAAGAAAATCTAACGAGCGTGCAGCCTAGAATGGGAAGACATTTTCATAAAAGATTTTGGGTCATAATCAAAGATGAGCAATCAAATCATCCTTGATTCTGCCATCTTGCAGTCACCCAGAGCTTATGACACCTGATTTTGCTTTTGGAGACATCACCTAGGGTGTTGGGTTTTCTTCTTCCTCACCCTCTAACCACACTACTGGAGCTCCACTGAGGAGTTTTTTCCCAGGCAGCTGCCACTTCCTTGTGGCAATTTAGCAATTCTCTATCTTTGGCCTGTTTTTGTCCCTCTCTCTTCACAACTTACACTTGCAAGGAAATTTCCAGTCTGCCCAAAACTTTCAGCTGTGACTTTGCTGTCAGGATCTAATCGATCAGGGAGGGGGTTCAGCTAATTAGATTCACCTAATCAAACACAGACATCTACAGTATATGTGTCTGCATCTGAGACTAGTCTTCTAGGCTCCATTTACAGTTAATAGAGAAGCACTTCTAAATATCTAATATAGATCAGAGGAGCCATGTCTGAGAAAGGACTTTTCCTATGCACTGATCACAAACAGATTTCAGCTGGTACCAATACCTACAATGTAAATGTTCAAAGTTTACTGTCTAAGCCCTACTCTCTAACATCTGTGCAACACTATTCAACTCCTAGCCTCCTTGTTACTTTTTCTGTTTCCACTATCATATTTACCTACCGTTTCTCATTTTATACTTACAATATTTATAATATATCTATAATACTTAACATTTGGATTAAAGCTAACAAAATCAGCCTATGACAGACACCTTTTTTCCCAAAATAAAGGTTTTGTCCCACAACAATCCAATGTATTGTTGCAACTTAGAATACTGAGACTAACTTAGCATTAAAAAAACACCTTTTCAAAGTTCTGTGCATACATCAGATACATTCGTGCGGACATACTGATATTCTAAAAAAAATACAACACCCATGTATTCTTTCTGCATGTCATTAGGTACTTAACTGGAAATAAAATATGGTCCATAATATATTAACTGTGTTTTTATATCCCCTAAGTAACAATCTGTGAACTAGTGGTCAGAGGGCCCTAAACTGAAGACATGTTTTGGTTTATGGTGCTTTCTTACAGATAAAACAGAAAACTGCATCTATTTTGCAAATGTTCCTTGATAACAAAACAAAAAACCAGGACACTCCACTTGAAATAGATTTCAATAGCAAAAAAAAAAAATCAACCAAATTGAAAAACTCTAATTAAAGCAGGCTTGAAAAATAATATTAGCTCTTAAAAATAATTCCATTCTCATTTAGCCATAAAAATAATTTAGGGAGTTTAGCCTATTTGTTTTGCTTGCTGGTTTTATATGTGATTTCAACTCCTAAAGTAAACCTGAAAGATGGGGAAAAAATACACTGTTCCACTACTAACAGCACAGTAGGAACACAATTTTTAAAAAGAAGGTATAAGCTTTTCTGTTCAATAAATAACAGTGATATATTTTTCATACTCTAATCCCAGTGCTTTGGAAGAGGAAGAAGCAGCAAAAAAAAGAAGAGCTGCCATAAAATCTGCACCTGCAAATCAGTATCTAAACGTGGGCAAATAAGAAGAGTGACTGTTTTAAATGTGCAACTGAGAAGCCACGTAGGTGATTGCTGTGGGTGCACACACCGCCTCCCTGGGAGTCAGCAAAGGTACATTTTGAAAGGAGTATGGAGCAGGTTAATCAGTTAGCATAATTCCTCCTGGAAACAGGCTCAGTTTCTCATCTAGAAATTTCTCTCCAACTTCTCCTGAATTCAGTGTCTTCCTCCACACTAAGTACTGTCTTCATTCTCTTACTTCCCTTACCATATATTATGAATTAGCTTTCAAATGATCTCAAGCAAGAAGGAAAAAAGTAAGCAAGCAAGGAAAGGAAAGAAGGAAAAAATTCAAATAGTTAAATTTTTCCTTTCATGTCAGGTTATCTGTAGTGTAGTAAGATATAAAAGAGATGTTTGAAAATTTAAAACCTGCAAGGGAGAGAAATCATTAAAAATACTGCCTAGACAGTATTTTGAATTCTGAGCAAAGCACAGTTTCCTTTCAAAAGGATTATAGTGTAAAGCTGACTTTGATAAGCAGTATAGTCACTGACTCTGCTTCAATACAAAAATACAGCATCCTGAAACAGGGGCTTTGAAGAAAGCTCAAGACACCTAGTTTGTCTCAATTCAGAACTGCAATACAACCACCCAGGCTGTTCCTGACAAACAATTCTTCAATATCCAGTCACTGAGATTTCATGGCTTCCCCCACCAGCATTACCCCCATAACCTATCCCTTGTACAGCTTTGTGTAGAAAAGGTGGGATGTAAAGGCATTCCCTAAGTTGTCAGGACTAAAGGACAGAGTGAAAACTCTCAGATTGTCCTTCATAACTCTGAGCCCTTCTCTGCTGCAACCTGGATAGCAGCCTACCATGTCTAAGATGGCAGTGTGGGTGACAGGGCAGAATGACTGGGCATCTTGAGTTCCAGCTCCAGGAAAGGTCTGGAGGGATGGGGGAGAAGGCCCAGCCATGGGACCTGACAATCACAAGGGTGATTGCTCTCTTTGACAAAGATCATCACTGCAATAGAGATGCTTGGTGGTGTGAGAGTTTACAGCCAATTGGAGAGTGAGGGGGAAAATGAAGGAGAGATTACTCTTTGTAACAAACTGCACTGAAATTCTGCTGCACAGGGGGTTTCTGTGATTCTGAAGCAAATATTCTGAGATTAAATACTGTTGTCATGCTCAAAAATGCTATTTTCCCACAAGATACAAGACTTTATGCTAGAAATAAATAATTTATGATGCCCTCAGTCATTACTACCTCTAAACTCAAAGATTCCAAAAGCAAAAGTTGATCACAAGAATCATCAATACAATACTCACTGCCTCAAACAGCAAGGATATAATGCAATACAATGTAATGATCTATCATGCACTATATACTAAATGCAGCATTAAATCCTGGCTTTAGTTTAACTCTTCCAAGCACTTCATGATAGTGTTTAAATTTATTTTACTGCTCTCCATTCAAAGTGCTGGACAAGCATTGCATTAGCACTTGTGGAGAAGATGATCTAAATGCAACCATGGAAGGAATTAGAAAATATTCACTTGCTTCCTTTCAGAACTGCTGTAACAGTCCCTTAGAAGAGCAAAAGGCAGAAATGACACCACTTCAGAGTGTTACACCTTTTGAACAGGGCACCAGCTAACTTGCTTCCTGAGTTCCATCAAAGAACAGAGCAGTGCTGCTCCACCTGTGAAGGACCCTCTCTTCCGATCACACCTTTCCTGTCACAACAGTCAGAATGTCTGAGACAAAACATGCTTATGGTGGGCCTCCACAGGATCATTGGCCTAAACAAAACTTAAGTTTCTCCAATAGAAACTGCTCTCTTTTATGTCCATTTCACAATGACCTTTCATGCAAATGTCATTATCCAGTGGGGTTTTTTTACTATCATTAGTTTAAAAATAAAGCTTGCTATCACCATTTTAAACTTTCCATAGACTCAAACTACTCTGAGAATTTAAGACAGAATCTAGACATATGTAAAATTACAAAAATTTCAATTAAAAAATTCAATAATCCATTTTGATACATCTTTGCCTATTTCCACTCACAGTCATTTTAATAAATCTCACGGATATCAGTCTTCCCATCTTACAAAAGAAAAAATGCATTTGATCACGAAAGGCAAGTATTATACGTAACTTGTTTTATATTTTTTAAATAAAGAAAAGGTTAGGTGGGGTTTTATTCAGTTCAAGTATTATTATCTAGTTTTAACATACAGGAAGCATCAGTGCCTGGGCTGCTAACAGGAACCTGGCCTTAGGAGTCCAGTTCTTAAAGCTCACTCTAGTGTATTGTACCAAAGACCAGGGGCTGGGGGGGCGTCAAAAACCAATTCATGCTTTCAGGGTTTTAGGACTGAAGTTTCCTATACCCAGAATAGCTGTGCTCTGGGAATTTATGTTAAACAAAAATCACCTCCAAGATTACTGCTGTTCCAAAGGATCTGAGCACTACTGGGGTTTCTCATACCAATGATGTGAATCCATGTCACATCTCTAGGAGTCTTCTGCCCTTTCAGGAAGAATTGTGGTTTCACCGAGTGTTTAAAATCTGCAGCACAACTGGGCATTTGTGCAGCACAAGGGAACTCTCCTTACGCCACAAAAAGTATTTCATTATTATGAAATCTCCCACCCAAGTGGCTTTCACTGGTCCTGTTCTCTTAAAATATATATCAATCTCTGAGGTAGTGTCTTAAATAGTCTCTATGTAAAAATACTTTGACACTAGTCTAACAGGCAGTTTTCACCTTAAAAAACTGAAGAGCTCCATGTTGCACATGCAATGCATCTTTACCAACACTTTTCACAGAGACTTCAAAGGCTTTGTGCAGGGAGTAGGACATTTGATATCCACTTCCAGCCACTATTAAATCAGATCTGGTCCTGAAATGCTAACAGTGTACTCTTGTAAATTGCCAAAAATTAATTTTCACTACTCATAAAAACCCACAATATTTATCAAAAGAAAAGTTTATACATCTTTATCCTATTTCGGAACTGGTTTAAGTTACTCATTACCAGTATTATTCTATCATATCTGCAGTAAGCAAGTCCCTTTATAGTACAAATTAACTTCACTTTTTCTGAAGTTCGATTCACCAAAATAGATAAATGAATGCACCACATACCAGAATAATCCATTTTAATTGAGAATTTTGTGCTACCTAACTAAATAATAACAAAACCTAATAAAAGTAATTCAATATTGGAGAGATAATAGAGGATATTGTAATTCAGAGATATCTACCAACTCCATCAACGCTAACTCTCCTACAAAACATAAGAACAGAAAAATAATTTAATATTCTCACTAAATATGAATTACACATTGTGCAATAGCTGAAGCTTCGAACTACTAAGAAAAGCCAATGAGTTGAATGATTTGATATTTTATCCAACACTATCCCACATTTAGATAAGAAACATGCCACTTCTTCAAAGTTTCTTCCCCTCATTCTGCAGTTAAAATTACTTTCCCCTAAGCATACACCAGATATTTTGTCACAGATTTCAATCACAACTTATATTTCTCACTCGAAAAAAATTCACATTACATACATACAAGAATATGTCAAAGGGCAAACAAACACCACCCATTCCATCATACCCTTCTGTGAAAAGTGCTTTAGGGTTATCAGCACTAATATACTCAGAAGTGTGCTATAGCAATGGCTAAAAAATACTTATTCGTACTATATGCTTTGCATACACTAAAAGCTGCTTCACAAAAAGTTTATTCAACTATTTATTGATCCACTGATAATCTCAATGCAACTCTCATTCTTAGATTCTCCAGTCACTTGTCTTTCACTTACTGGCCATAACGGCTACCCATAATGACCTCGGTGTGCAGAGGGTTCCTGTTGCTGTAAAGGCAACAGAACGTTGTGGGCATTGCAATGAAATGCAGTACCAAGACCTAAACTCAGAGAAGTCAGGCAAAGTTTCATCATCTCAGCCATTTGCAATACATCACATTGTTACTGAAACAAAACCTGGACAGTAATTAAGCCATTCCTAATCTGGCCACCTCACATTCTTAAATGTACTTTTGTGAACAGCCTTTCCTCACTCCAGAACTTAAAAGCCAAAACCAAAGCTAATAATTAACATGCTGATTAAATGAAAGCTTAACACCATCAAGTTATAGCATGCTACAGTGTTTTTTCTTTTCTCTCAACAACTCTATCAAGAATATTTATTCTTCAGTTGAATAACATTCACTAAACACTTCATCAAACAAAGCCAACAACACTACAGCCCATTAATTTTGCACTTTGGTCTAAAGCCAGAACTAGTTAAAATACCTCACTATCTTTCATCCTGCAAGTAATCACATTAATATGAGTCTCCCTTCCCCCAACCCAAACAGTACCACATACATACTTCGCATAGCTCCTTGGTAATATCTGTTCTCCCCAAGAAGAGAATAAATTAGGAAAAAAAACTCTCTCGAACTCTCAGAAATGAGGTCACAGCATCTCATATTATAGTCTGAATTCTACCAAGGCTTTTTTCAGCAATTAAGGAAAAGAACACGTAAATATTTCAGAAGACAGATTTGAGATTAAGTCTTTTAGTGTGAAAGAAAACCAAAGGAAAAGCTGGCAATAAAAAGAGTTTAACAGAAAAGCAACAGTGAAATGTGACCGAAAACAAGTACAGAACAGCTGACATTTGGGGTTCTGTAGATACAACTTTGGAAGATAATAACTCACACAGATACCCCGATATTCCAAAGGCAGCAAATTCAGGACTTTGCTTTATCATACACTTTTATCCCGGTCAGCTTTTACCCATTTTCTGTCTCTTCTCTGTGCCTTTCTGCAAAACTCACACAAACCCTCAGCTTAACTTGACCTTCCATCAAATTTGGTTGAAACCAGGCAAAAGCTCAACAGTTGCTGAGAAATGACCAGACAGACACACAGCATGTGCTCAGCATAACGAGGAGAACAGACTGCCATCATGTTTGTCTGAACAAAGGGAGAGCAATAGTACAACTAAAAAGTCAAAAAACTGTCAAAGTCATCCTACCAAACACAGTATTCTTGTATGTCATGAATATGATACATATTTGCAGTCCAGAGCAATCTCAAAGTCAGTTCTCAAATTAGATGACTTATTTTCTAGGTGCCTTTCAAATGTTTTCCAAAAAAGGAGTCTCCATGTCAATGCCAAACACTCAGTCTTTACTGTCATGATGTAAAGTTGTGTTAAAGACTTCTCTGAATGAAGTTTACAGATTTATTTTCAGATTGTCTTTGATTCCTTAAATTCAAGAGCTGTTTTCCACACGAAACAAAAATCTTTTTATGAGTCACAATAAAACTTTGAACAATATAATATAATGGTGGAGTGCTAGAGGAAGGACTCAAACCCTCAGCATCTGGCAAAGGCCAGGAAAAGCAGTCTTCCTAAAATCCTGTCTGTGAAAGTCACTGCAATTTACAGAAAAGTCCTTTAAGGCACCCGGCAGCGTACTGCTTCCTGCACAAACACATCTGATGGGAAAATTCCCCTAAGTAGGTCTTGTTGCCAGTTTCAGATGATAGCTCAAAGAGGAAATTAAAGTCATTATATTTACTATTATGCCAAAGTAAAACAAATAGAAATGTAACTTCCTATTTTAAAGATCTTTTAACACCTATACAGACAACTAGATTTTAAAAAATCTGCTCTTACATATAAAAATATTTTATATGCTTACTTATGTATATTTACTACAGTTTTAGCATAAATCAAACAGATCAAAGAAAACACTGGAAAAACTTGCCAAACAGTCAAGAACCTCTTTTATATTCAAATGGTGGTTTCATTCATACATGCTGCTGGTGGGATACACTTGATTATGTAGCAGGCTTAAATTGAAATTACAGTAAACTTCACTCTGGTGCTCAAAAAAAACCAGATTAAACAAACTACAACTTTTGATGTTTCTTTTTTGTATGACCCAAACACTGTCTCTTCCCAGTTATAATAATAACTGCATAATAATTTTTTCCCAGACATCTAATATACTAACTATTCTTTCCCTAGGAATTGCTCTGGAGGGGAAATAAATTATTTTTGTAGCTCTTTGACAAGATAGTTGATTGTTGTGGCATGTTTACTTCCAACATGAACTCCAAAATGTCATATTGTGCCTCATTCAGCCTTGCTTGTTTAAAACTGTGCCAACATAACAACTTGCATGCTTTCAGCAAACTGTTGTATTTCTCATGGAATTACTGCATGTGCACAGTCAACAATATTTTGTTTTTAAGTTGCTGACATGATTCTGTTCTGCTTTGATTAATACATGCTTGATTACATGTCATCAAGAAGTTACATTAAAGTGACAAGACTTTGAAATTTAGAGACACATTGTTCTGTATAAAGATCACATATTTTCACACTTAAAAATAAAATTTGTCAACCCTATGTGCAAGATACACTTTTAGTAACAAAAAAAGTTTTAAGCCATTTCTCAAAATCTAGAACTTTTATGTATCTAAATTTAAATCTATGGAGGGCAAGAATTGTAAATCTCACATCTGTAGTGACTTCCTCAATTGCTCTTTGTTCTCCAAGAAGCAAAAAACATCCTCTAGTATCCATGGAAGGCAGAGTTGGCCAAGGGACATGCAGTGGCGAGCAAGAACAGGGAGACATAACTTCTCTCTCCATCTACTTTCTATGATCTCAAAACAAATGCCAGTGTTTCTGAATATCATTAATTAAAGCACAAGAACAAAAAATTTAAAATTAGCCACTACAGAAATTAGCCAGACATGGTTTGAAGAAATGACCATACCCCTCAAAGGAAAGCTCAAAAATTATAATCACTTTGTTATTTCTATTATGCTATTAGCGATTTGCAGAGAATTATCATCTGCATCTCACTACACTTCTTGCTATGAAAAGAGAAGGCCTGTCAACAATCACTGTAAACTCACCATGGGTATTTTTAGTATCCATAACAAATCCTCAAAGCAAAAAAAAAAATTAATTATTTCACTGTTGTTCTAAATAAAAGGAATTATGTTTCCTCTCTGCACTTTCCATGTAAAATACATAAATAATTAAATATTTCAGGGTTTTTGGGTTTGCGTAGCCAAGATAAGCAGCTGTGACTTTTTCTCAAGGGAAGGGTGCTTCCTTCCCAGCAAAACAATCCAGGTCATCTGTCACTATAATGGCATCAACTCTATGCAGCAGTAATTTATTTTTAAAGACTTACTAATTCAAATGCACTGTACTCTGCTTGTCAACTCAGGAAAAAAAAATTCGAATTTATTTTTGTGACCGTTATCTTTTTTCAGGATTCCTATTCCCTGAAAGGCAGATTATACAACTCTTGTCACATCTCTAGTTCTGGTTCTGACGCTTCTATCTAGACTTAATACTTCAGTGACATACTGACAGTTGACAGCAGTATCAAAGAATTCAGAAATTTTGGGGTCCTGAAATACTTCAATAATGACTCGGACTTTTTCTTTCATTCTCCTGTTCCTTTTTTCCTATTAGAGCCTTTCCCTTCTGCCTTCGGCCTGCAGCTTTCATATCCTCCACAAAGAGCTATCCCCCAGTTGTCCAGCACAGCTCTGCATCAGCTGATGGCAGGCTGTCCTACAGCCTCCACACTCCTGCCCAGCCACCCTGTGGCTCCATCCCTTCCTGCTGGAGGATCTCTGGCACTTGAAGACAGTAGAGAGGAGATGCTGCAAAAGCCACGAAATGCAGCTCTCAGGGTCAGCTTCAAGGCAGCACTTAATTGCATGCAGAGTGCCATTGATTTCAAACACAGTGATTTTTCGCTGCTCCTGCTATCCATATTTCAACACCTGGACTGTGCATTTCTATTTGCATCTCTGCAAGGAGTAGACAAAAAGAGAAACAATTGACAATTACTTCAATTACACCTCACAGGTTTTATGTGAACACGGTTTGGCCACTAGCATATACAGACCCAAAACTTCTCCTGTTACTATTTACCTCTTATCTGACAGCAGAGTTAAGAGATACGGTAGGTGTTAAGCCACTGGTTATCAGTCATGAGTCATTCTGCTTGCACACAATGCAAATATGCCTAAATGTAAGCAATTAAGAGTATGTCCAGGTCCAGTTACAGCCACAGTGGGAAAAAAAGGATCAGAAAGGTACAGAAGAAGTGCATTAAAATTGTATCAATAACATCATCCAACTTCAATCTCACACACGCCACAATGCAATGCTCAGGAAAGGGCTAAAATTGCTTCACCTCCCTTCACAAGCAAAACCATTTCTGCTGGGTCTAGATGAAAGATGGATGACTTATGTTCTTTGACCAGACATTACCTGTCACTTTATTTCATAAAATTCTTAGCAACGTAATTTTCTTTTAACATAATTACTGTGTAACTCTTTGGCATACGTATGTGTAATTCAATGGAAATTATCTAACAGCCTATTCTTTTCCACTAACTCTGCTCTGCAGTGTAACCATAGTTCTCTACCACTTACCTTACTTAGTTCCTCTGCTGGGTTAATTACCTTGGGCAGATCTTTGTGCTAACACAGCAGTACTGCCTTTAGTATTTGAATAAGCTTGTTTAGGGCCTCTTGAGTGCCTCTCTGCACTGTGCCTCTGGGACATAAGCTGAGAGCTGCATTCTTATAAGCACCTTGAAGTTGTGCACCAGCTCCCTAAATGACAACTTTATGCCTATATCCATCCTCTAGGCACTTTTAAAACACCTAAAGCTTTGTTTTACACAAAATAATAATGATAATAATGGTTCTTACTTCAGTAGGGTGCAAAATCCTTAAACAGCAGATAAGGAATCAGAGTGAGGAAATTCCTGGAAAAGAGCTTGCCTGATACACAACCACTGAATCCACAAGTAAATACAAAGATAATCCGGGACCAAATTTTCAAAAACTTCATACAGACCCCTAACTCCACATTAATAATACAGAGTCGGTGCTGGAAAGGCTAGAGAAGAAACAACTAAATCTTGTGTAGGTGTTCTTGTCATGGGAATCCCTACTCAGCTTCCATTTACTACAGTGTGGCAGTAAATCTGGAACAGAACATAAAGGAAGCCAGATGTTGGATTCAACAAATTAAAAAGAAAAAAATGCATCCAAAACAGTTCAACCCAAAGACAGAACTTTAACTGAGGAAGCACCATATCACAGAGTGCTAGAAACTAGGAATATATGACAAAAATCTCCCAAGTTCTTGGCATATGTTACAAATAGGATACGCAGTACATGGAACTCTGGTTGACTTCTGGTTGCTTCTACGATTTTTACTCAACATTTTAGTACAGGCCACTAGAGAAAGAGGAATCCCAGGTTACAACACAGCCCCTCTTTACCTCTTGCAAGATGGTAATCCTCAACTCTTAAAGCAGAGCTTGGTGAAATACAGAAGCCAACAAACAAGGGCTTGGAGGCATTCTTCCCATTCATAAATATATCCATGTGGAAAGGATACACAGTATAGATAGTCTTTGTAAGGTAACAGACGACAGAAGAAAATACAGCTAGAACCTACACACAGCCTCTATTTTACTAACAGACAGCTAAGAGTACTGGTGTGGTTTAATACCTTAGCCCTGGATACAGGTTGCTGTCTCAATACAGTCTTCAGTTTCCATAAATTATTCACATCAGTATAATAGGTATTTTCACAAACTGTTTCTCACGGATGTTCTTAATTCTGAGTATAGTTCACTTATGTAACTCCTTTGGCACACAGCAATTTGAACTCTGCTCAGGTCCTTTCTGGAAAGAGCACAAGAGGTAATCTTCATTCAGACAGAACAAAGCATAAATCTTTCACTGTTGTGCAAAGCCAAATAGGGAAACAGTTTTCTTAGTATGAGACAAAGTAATACTGTACACAATACAGGGGTAGAATATAGAATATACACAATATAGGGGCAGAATAGCAGCTGATTTGAGTTTGGTTGTTTATAACAACAGCAGTAGACACGAGTCAACTGAGGCACACACAACATGCCACCAAGAGTTTCCAGTGGAGGTGGCATGAAGAAACACCAGCAGTGCTTTTTTCCCCTCCACCTTACGATTTTAAGTCAACAAATCAAAGCAATTATTTGCAGCTCTAAAGCCAGCTATAATTTACACCTTTTGCACAATTATGTCTCTCCTGAATGATGTAATTTCCTTTTTACTCCCTGCAAACAGAGCATACCGCTAGAATTATGCCTTCCAAAACAGGTGAATGGAGTCTTAAAGGAACAGCAATTTCAATTAGTGGCTCAGTTTCTTTTAACTATCAAAATTCAACTCTTCCTTTTTATTAACTGATTAAGTGATACTTGTGGCTGCTCAAAGAAAACAGAACACAGTCTCTAAAATTAGCATGTCTTTTTTGGAATGGGAGCATATCTAACTCCCACAAGCAGGAAATAGGTCTGGGAATAAAGTATCATTATTTTTACTAAACAAATCTCTCAACAGCTATCATAGGGCTCACTCATGGAAGATGCCAAGTACAATGAAGAGCCAAATGACAGCATGGAATTCAAGCTGGAATTATCAGCAAGATGTAGGAAGGAGAGGAAATGGATCAAAAAGACTCTGAACTGGGCAGCAGCTTCAATTAGAAAAGAGGGCCGAAAAGCTTAAAACAACACAAACAAAACTACACAACTCCAGCTCAAATAAATTCAATTCCAAAAGCCCTGTGTCCTGACAAAGGAATAACAAGCAGAGAAGAGGTGATAGAGAGGCTAATTTCCACATTTAGACAGTCATTTTGGTTGTCACTGGGAATATGTACAAGGATCATAAGGATTCATTAGTCACAGAAGGAAGATGTACTAGGATCCAAGCGTAAGTATCAATGGCATGGTTGTTTGAGAAATAGGATTTCTCCTTTGGAAATTTAACCATACTTCCTGTTCAAAGATATTTTGTGCAATGTTTTCATAATCTTCAATTAATAGCATGCTAGGGCACATGCCAGAGACTTACACCTGCCTATGCAAGTCATTAACAACAATCCAGTAAAAGACACTGACAGTTGGAGTCAAAGTACAAAGTTACAGAAGCGGACACTGACCTGTAGTGAAACAGAATTTGACACAATAGATTTAAAGTTATTGACATTGTAATTTAGACGACTGCTTTTTTATTCGCTTCACACAGCTACGTGAATGAAAATTTCTAACAGCTGCCTGGTATATATGTTTAGGATTATCAATTATACTGTTACCAATGTTAATGTCTCATCCTTATAAACAAAGGCATTTATCGCTTGCTATGTATCACAAAAAATATACCAAGTAGATACATATTCAAATGACTAACACAGTTCAGTGTATTTCAGCAAAAGTGTTTGCTTCTAATGCATACTGCTGCTGTGCCAAGCTTGCTATAAATAAGCAGCTACACTCAAACCATCTACTACACATTATGTAGGATGTATGGAGTGAATACCAGTTCCATGTCAGGGTTTCTCATCTCTTTTTTATAGGCAGCATTTGTCCCTTATGCACTTTAAAATCAGCAACAGCAGGATAGCTTTCTCCTTTCTCAAAACTTTTATTTTAATTGCTTGCTCTCCCAGCCACAACAACACAAAAAAACTCTTTGCAGGCAGAGAAGTGTTCAGAAGTCTAACAGCTGCAGCTGCTGTTGGTCCGGTTGTTTAGCAGTAAAAATTACCCATCCCATATTAATGAACAGTCTCTCCTGTCCTACTGCAAGAAAAATAAAGCACTTGCTGCTGCCATTAAAGAGAGTCATCAGTACCCCAGATAAATTATCAAATTCTTTAAACAAGATAGAGAAAGAGTTACACATTGGTCTACTATTTATTAACAACATTGTTCAATGATACTAATGCCAAGGATACTGGCTTCAGTTTGATGAGTCTGAAGAGAGTCATTAACTACTTTCCACCATAATGCTCAGAAAGGAAAGATTTGCTAATCAGCTTGAAGCCAATTTGGTTTGACATTTGGCTGAGTCACTAGTTGCAGAAAAAGCTGCACTCCCTCCAACCAGGAAAGGCCTCATAACCATTTCCACAAGCCTCTTTCAGATATCTCAGGCTGAACAAGGCAGTCAGCTTTAAGGTAGACTGTTCACTTCCAGCTTATGTTTAAAAGAATATTGTCTGGCTCCTCCTAACTATCCTAACAGGCCTTCATGATGTTATCATTTAAAACTCCAGGGCATAGACTCCCATGGCCAGCCTGGTAGCTGGGAATGAATTCGAAATTACACATTCAAAGTCCCGTCTTTCCTCCCTCCGAGCATAGCTTGGCCACCCACACCCAGAAAACACAAGACAGACAACTCCTTGCTCCAGTGCCAAAGAGCTCCACTTCATAGCAGCAAAACCCACCAAACACCAGTTCAGGCAGGTTGCCACATCTTTGCTCAAGAGAAGCACCAGAAAATAGTGAGTGGGAATTGAGCCACTCGATAACAGAATGTGTTTCAGTGTCTACACCTACTTTTACAACTCCTTTGGGAAAACACAAGACAGATGCTGACAAAATTTAACAGCTTTCATCACTAAGTTTAACAGGTCTCCTGTAAAAAAATTATTTGCAGAGCTCTCAAACTAGCACAATGACAGAGAAGAGTTAGACAGTGGACTGGATCCTACACACTGGTTCAAAGAAGCATTTCCTTTTCTTAAGCCTAACTTCTAAATCCATACATTATTTTTTTTATGCTGCATGCCAACAAAGTCCTTGATGCTGAAAAGATACAAGCAGTCCCAGTCCTGTCTTGAAAAGTCTGTTGCGTGAAGAAAGTTACTGAACTAGTGTCTCTTTCTCTCACAGAGATGGACACAAAGGAGTGACATTGGTTTCTTGTCTTTCCAGTTCTCCAAATAGCCTACTTCCTCTCCTAGAAGGTCTCTTTCTTGTTTGGTAGGACGTTAAGCCCAGTGGAAGTATTTGGAAAAACTCATGGCAGACAATGAAGATCTAATCTGTTATTAATATCAAGGATGGCTGAACACATATGGACAATATAGGAAATTCTGAAGGACCATTCCTACAAGACCAAAGTAATAGCAGAGCAAAAGACTTAAGAGGAAACAAGAGTCAAGCGGCAGATATTTCTTCCAGCATCACACATTTAGGTCAAGTACTAAACATTTACACTAATGAAAAGCAGAGATATACAAAGAGAAAAGCAGCACAGTTTGATTAGCAAGAAAAGACACTAGTCATAATCAGACTATCAGCACTTTACCAGTTAAACATTACCTTTCTGAGAGGAATGCAAATTCATGCATCACAAGCAAATACACTCTAAAAAGCAGATAAGAAAAATGTCTCCAGTTCAACAAATAGAAAGGACCAAGAAATTATAGTAGGTAATAAATTCAGGACACTGAAAATACAGTTCAGGAATACTATTCCAATAGTATCAGGATGGTAAATTTTAGGCCTTCCATTTTACAAGTAATTCTAGCAGCATTTAAAACACAAAAGCAAACCAACAGAAAACACAAAACTCATTGATTTTTCTTGCAAAACCATCTATAGTTACTTTAAATCATTCCCATGTTCTCAATAATAAATACTGCAATTCATCAAAACTGTAAGAAGACTGTTCACAGGACAGTAACACAGAATTTTTTTAAAAATCAGAAACCCAGACAAGCTATGAGTATGGAAGAAGAGCCCACATCTCTCATCACTGTATAAACACTTTTCTGACTATGTTACAGCTTGGTAGCAGTCCTGAGAGACCCATCCAATACAGAATTGTAATCAAAAAGGAAAAGTGAATGTGTGGGCCTGCATTAATCCTTCTCTTTGTTACATACTGATGCTATCAATTTACAATTAGTTCTTAGATTAGAAACTTAAGATTTTATTTCATAAATACCACTGGGAATTAGAAGAAACTGCAGATGGAATTAATTGGATTTGGAGGAGGAAAAAGGAGGATTCTGTCTAAGTTGACAGCTCAAAGCAGTGCCATCATCTCAGTGTTTTCCATTATAATTACTGCTCTTATGGTGTGCACATCTGGTCAAGTCAAGCCACAGTAAGAGAACGCAGGCCCATGATCTGGCTAAATGTTAGTCCTTCATAGTCAGAGTGTGTACTGTGCCATAGCTGCTCTTGAGGTTGACTGGCAAATCCTGTTCATCTGCTCACTCCACACAGTATCTCCTACCATGGAAACAATTCAGAAAGAACCACAAGCAATATGGTAGTTCAAAACCTGGTCGCCAGGTGGTGAGGTGTCCAACATATGCATTTTAAAAAAAAAAGTTACTCACTGCAAACACAGTAGATGTTTTCTGCAAGCAGGAAACGATTGAGAGGCACATTGAAATGAATAGCAGGAGGGCCAAAAAGATCACAGTGAGATCAGATAACTTACTTGCTACTGCTTTGACTGAAGCAACTTCATGTGTACTGAAGTTATCTGGATCACTATCCCACTTGAATCTGAGGCAGGAACCACAAGTCACTTACTCATCTCGGGTAAAATTACAAATAATTTAAATAAGTTGAAAATCTAGTTTCTTAATCAGCTGAGGTCAAAGGAAGAATCTAAAACGACGTTACCATCAAAAGGATGGGATCATCACCACCTGTGCTCTACCACCCTGCTGTGTAATCCCCATGTCCCTCTAGTTTCAGCACTGCCAATTGCATGGCCTCACATCAGCAGTACTAATTGCAAAAAGAGGGTGAAACAGTGACAGAAACAGCAGAAGGGAGGGCTGAACTGAGGCTTTCAATGGCAATGCAGTCTGAGATCAACTTAAACTGATCACAAAGCAACACTCAAACTAATGCCAGGACTACAGACAATTTGCTCAATGATTCCAGAACAAACCATACAGAGCTGAAAATTCCAACTTCATATAGTAAAAACTTTTAAAATACGTGTATAGATAGCAATTTCTGTAAACTTAGATGATACTTTTATAAACTAAGAAAAATAAAAATCTTTAAATAGTCTAAAGATAGAGATACTGTTGGGGAACTACTGTAAATGGATGATGCTATATTTAAAAGCATCACACAATTTAGCCATCTTTTATGATCTTTTTAAAATAACTATAATTACTACAAACAAGTCGTATAAAAGTGTTTTATTACTTACTTCTATGAAATAAGAAATCAGAAGCATTAGTCAAGATCCCCAATGTCAAACTCATTCAAATATTGCATAAAAATGCAACAATTATTCCATGAATGCAAGTAAAAAAAAAAAAATCAGTAAGCAAATTATCCCCCCTCCCTGATTTTAAAACAGAAAAAAAAAATCTGTTAGAGCTTGAGTGTCTTAGGAGTAATGTTATTTTCATTCCTAATCTATTAATTTTTTCACCAAAACCAAAGGCTGCAAAAATTGGTTTTTCATTTCAATAAGAGCCAATTTTTTAAATATCATTTCTGAGCACACTGCATGTAAATGTTTTCATTTTAAGAAACACTACCTCACCTTCTCAGATCTGTAATTTTCTTTGACACAAATCATTATTAGACACCATCTTGCCTTAACTGCTGCATCACTCAATACTCTGGAGAGGTCTCATTTAATCTTTCTCTCCTCAGAGATACCTAACTTTTCATGAAGTATTTCAATATTCATTGAGTCAGAGATCATCACAGTCAAAATGAGTCTATACTGGCATGTTTCAGACTTTCACTTGGGAAGCAGAAAAAAAACCAAAACCAAAAACGAACAAACAAAAACCAAACAAAAAACCCACACACAGTGATTAAGTATGAGAGCATGGCACTCCAAACCCCTAACGGTACCTAGAGCACACAAACAGTGAAATATGGTACCTCAGCTTGCTTTGAAACAGAAAGCTGGTTTCCAAAATCCTTCTTGTCAGGAATGGAAATTGCCAGGAGCGTAAGAAAGGAGCATCCCACCAACTTTGTCCAGTATCTAGCTTCCACAACTATTTTCATTTACTGACAGATCAAATTTGCAGATCTATTTCCTGGGGGTGAAATAGGGGTGAATCTTTATCAGAAGTCGCACCAAATCTTTTTTCTTATTTAAAATTCTCTGGGCGTATCTGCACAGGGAAAATTTCGAACACTGAGCCAAATTGACTTCAAGTGTGAGTTCAAAATGCATTAGTTAAAACATATTAAACCCCCATGTGGACATTTTCATTCATAAGTGGCCTAGTTTAATCTGATTTAATTAATATGTTACAAATTCACCTCCTTGTTAATTAACCTTCACTTTTCTGAGCATGCCTATGCAGTCACTCTGCAAAGGGCTGTGAAACACAAGCCCTGTGAGCTTCCCTCCTGGGTTAGGCATTAGGCTTTGTGCAAGCCAGAACCAGTGCAAGGGGACAGAATTGTGCCTGCATTTGGAGCACATGCCTGACAACAGGGGAACTGAAAGTAGGAGGGAATTAGGAGAGTTTCCAACTCAATGTGCAAGTCTTAACAAGCCTGGACAAGACACACAGGAACAAATCTGCTGTAGAATAACTGGTGTGATATGGTGTTACACACAGGAATAATTGTTAAGAACATGGAAGGATATATTACCTGAATGCTCAAGAAGACTAATCTAAACAAGTATTGCTTTTATTTTACCCACTTCTTATACAAGATTCCAATTTATCATGCTCTTTTCTACTTCTTTTTTTTATTTCTATTTGAATGTGTGCAGGACCAAGGAATTAAATTCAGGAACCATAACCAAACCAAGAGTAACACTGCAAACAAATCTGGAATGTAAATGCTAGTTCTAAGCCACAATGATCCTATTTTCTAGTTGCAGGTTTTTTAAAGCACTGTTCTACTCATAGCAAGCTCATACAAAATGGACAAGAGGGCACTTAGACAACACACCCATAAAAACTATTTTATTATTCACTTATTCCTTTACAGCAGCATCTGTAGTACTGCAACTTTAGTGTCTAAGGCAAAAAATTATTGCACACTGTAAAGACAAGTGAGCTAAACTGGAATCCTTTTCCACACTTTAGGATGTTTGGTGGTAAACCCAGGATCTTTCTGTCCTCTCTTTGCTCAACTGCAAACACCTTCTCTCTGCAGTGACATTAATTCACTACTCTGATGGTTGTCCTATGGTCTGTGTGAAAGAGTTGGTAGTTTCTGTTCCTACTGGGCAGGTATCCAAGCTGTAAAGCTACTGTTCACTTGTCACTAATTGAGACCCCTGGTAGTCCATTAAGGAAACTACGGAATGAATAAGCACCTCTCACTGGTAAAAATATGCTCAGGATATGGTAAAAAGATTGTGGCGCACTGGCAAAAGAGCATGAGAAAGGCTTCACTGCTACTCATGCTCCATCCATTCAGAAGATAAATAGAGGGCTTCATTCTTCAGATCTGTCACTTTGGCATCTTTCATAGCAATAAATTAGCATTTAAGAAAAAGCTACAGGAAAGTGAATTCTTCTTGCTGGTGACAAAACCCAATTCTCACACATAAACATAACAAAGGACAATCACTTCATAAAAAATCCTCTGGAAAATAATGTATTATTCATACACTGAATCATGCCAAATTTCTCTGACCTTTTGCGAGTGGCTTTTTCTGGATGTCATCAACTGTTTTATAACTTTCTTTCAGGATTTTTCATTCTTTCATCCAAATTAAGAAGAGATTTGATCTTTTATTTTAAATCATCATAAAACCATGCTAATAAAAATCTGAGAGAGAAGCACACTCACCTTTCTCCAGTCTCTCCCAATGTCTATGCATGCAAGATTTGCTAAATTGCTAAGATTTGCTAACAATCCTCTAGTTTCATTTTCGGCTTCTTTTGCATAATGTGTTGTTAAATTACATTAACTTAATGAATAAGCATTTTAGTAGAGATACTTAATTTCCTTTGTAACCGATTCAAACACGAAAGACAGAATACTAATTTACAGCATCTAACAATCTCAAAAATGTTCAATGCTAAACAGCTAGAAACAGTAATACTAAAACTGTGCCAAACATACAGAGACAATTCAAGCATTTAAACTGCAGCCATTACATTTGATACCATGATGGCACGTTCATAACAGACAGTCATGCTGTCTCACCACCACTGTCACACTAACCAGAATTTGCCCTAAAAGGAACATGCACAGTTTCCAGCAGTTTTGTACATAATTTTTGTTAAATGTGTAATGATAGAACTTTGCATCTTTTTCCAACGCAAAATGCAGCAGCCAATCTGGCCCATGCATCTAGTCACTATGCCAAGTCTGTAACATTATCTCATGGCTAAGAAACCTTGTACTCCTCCAACATCAGTTGAAAATGAGAGTAGCTGGAAAACGGTCAAATGCAGCTCAGTGAAATAACACTTACAATTTCTCATTGACACCCCCAGCCAGTATCAAGACATGAATTGTAGCAGTCACCATAAATCACAACCATGCAGCAAGCCATATTTAACACAAGTTTTCCAACAATACAGATGATTACAATTACACGCAGAATAATTTCGAAAGATTCACAGAAATAAGTTCTGACCGTGGCAGACAAAAAGTTGTGAGTTCAAAGTCATAAGCGTTCAAAGTGAATTTTAAAAAAAGACCATCTATTTTTACAAGAAAAAATATAAACAAAAGGAGCTCAGTTTTCATTTCAATGAGAGTGCCTTAGAAACTTTTACAAACGCTCTGCCTCTACTGAAATAATACATCCTATTGTCCTAACTGCTGAGGACCCAGCAGTAAGCAACACCCAGCAGGAACAACAGCTTTTCAGCTTCTCATAGCAGGTCAGCTACAGACATAAGAATATTTTCTAAATCTTTACCATACAAGGCAGCTCAGCCATTGCCAAGGCTTTCCAAGAACTTCCACTGCACACAAACAGTATTTAACCTTACAATGCAAACACCACATTCAAAAATGGAGTTAACTGTTCTCTAGTCTGCACTACTTTGCTTTGTCTTCTCTCCAGGCTGTGGTAACCTTAATCTAGGATACTAGAGGTAAAAAAGAAAATACTATTGCAGTTTTAAAGTCAACTCAAAATCACATTCAGAATGAGAACACTAAAAATCAAATGTAGAATTTCCTGACACCAAAGATAGATCTGTGCTTGTTACCACAGTCGATATGGAAAAAACTAGTTTCTATCATCTTTAAAACAGCTGATATTACCTTGGAGTACAATACAAAACTGAAAAACACAAGACTCTGAATGTCTTGGCTTATTTGAGTCACTGCTGGAAAATTCTGATTACCTACTAGGAATTCCCCTCTGGGTGTGCACTTCTTTCCATTTATTATCAAGATAAATAAGTAGGTCCTACATTTTACTGAGTCTTACACACAGAATGAATTTTGCAGGACTCGATCTTACTACATTTGTTTTCCACTATTCCACAATTAAGTTCTGGTAACAATACCAGCACAGTATTTCAATTATTCTTCCAAGATGGACAGCTCAATGAGACACAGAAATGAAGCTAATCTACATGTACATGTCACTTGCACAGTGACATCTAAAGCTACACCTCAGCCCGTCTGAGCACAACATATTGAAAGAACAGATCAGGCATACCCTGTGTAGGACTGTGAATATAATACTACTACAGCATGTGGGAGGCAAACTATTTCACTGCAAGGAAGATCTGACAGTGGAAATTTCCATTCCTTGCATACTTTAAAGGTAAACTTGGATCTTACACATGAAAAGTAGTTAAAACTGGAAAACAAATTCAGTCTGTGTACCTGCACTAATAGAAACTAAAGTTAAATCAACACCTTGATTTTGCCTTAGGAATTAGTGATACCCTCCATAACTTCAATGTAAACATCTTACAGTCACCACACACAGAACAACATGTGTTTAGTGTGTGTTTAACAAAACTATGTACATCAACACCGCTTATTGCAGATCAAAACAACTACTCACACGTTGCAGGCTGACTCCACTTCTGCCTGATTTTTCACCCGGCTTTTTCCCTATGCTATTGTTTTAAAGTCACCTCAAGTTTCATCTGTCTGGACCTCTGATACATGCATTTCACTTCTGCATGTTTTTATGCCTGAAGAGAAGGTGTGGATGACCCTTCCTGTTTTTATCAACTCCAGTAGCTTCCACACGCTTCATGAACCAGTTGATTTTTGTGGTCCTCTTCTGGCTTTATTCTGGCCTTTCTTGATGTCCTCAGTGTGGAAGCAGCCTTTCCCCAGATCTCTGCACCAGTCTTCCCAAACTCTAAACAGATACTCTATTTTTCAGTATGAATTACTGGTTTAAAACAAATACAAGTATTCAACCATATAATCAACCACTTACAATCTCATGTCCACATCTAGCGAGAACATTCAAACTGAAGTTACTGTGAATTTCTTCCTTTCTTGATACAGACAGAAAGTCAAATACTATTTCATACGGCACCCGAGGACATCTGAGTTCAATAATAGTTATTACATTTTATGTGATTTAGGAAAATTTGGCTTGCAAACTGTAACAGGGAGGAAACTGGATGAGAACATATTGCTTGCTATTAGCAGCAAGCTGAATTGAAAATTCTATTTATTAAAAAAATTCTAAACAACAAAAAGAGATTAAGATCAACAGACTTTCATTGCAAGGTGTATAATGCAAGAATTATTCTATTAGGTGAAGAAATTGCTAATGAAATACTAAAAAAAAAGAATCTGTCAAATGCTAAAATAAAATCTCGAAGTGTACTAAATTTGCTAAATCCTTGTCACCATCTTCTCTTTATAGAACACCCACAGTGTGCCAGTACTTTGCAAGAAAAACTCAATCCTTGATACATTTGTTTATAATTTACATAGACAACACAAAAAGCAGCAGTAATGAAGGTCAAAACAGTTGGAAGATAGACTAAAGAGGGATGTTGTATTCATACAAGGTTAGGAGTAGTTAGTTTTATGCTTACTTTCTTTATTTTTTGAGTCATTTTACTTAAAGGAAGCCTTAATGAAGATGCAACAGAAAAGCCGGGATTTAAAGGTCCCTTTGAACGCTTGTTCACAAAGGAAGGATTTGAGTAAGAATGGAATCAAGACCTGAAAGACAACGGCGGAATTGGAGGGAATGAAAAAGGAGTTATTAGTTACATACCATCTAGTATGACTACAGTCAAAACCAGAGACAAAATAGGACTGTTCCTGGTCACATTTAGAAAGGTGGGAAAGAGGCAAGAGATGGGAGATACTACATCAAGTAAATAAAAGGTGCCAAACTAACAATCAAAGCCAAGACAACAGATTCAAAACAGAAATGGAGACAAGGAGGACACTACTGGAGATGCAATGAGTGAAATGCAGCAGGAAATTGTATCAAGCTGAGGGAGAAAAAAGAAGTATGAAAGTTACATACCCCAGTTTTGATTATGCAGGACAGAAGACAAAGCCAGTGGCCCTCAAAGAAGTGTATTACAAGAGCCTGGGGGACAGGTTTTGCCGTGTTTACATTTTATTGGCAGGAAGCTATTGGAAAAGTCTAAGGTAAGGAGGGAAGCTCATCTATTAAACCCTTATGCACACCTAGCACATAAAGTCCCAAAACAAGATGAGGTTACCCAGGGATGAGTTACCAAGTAAGACAAGGAGAGGCCTGATGGAATTCTCTTTCCCACTATAAATTAAACACCCTGTAAAGTACTAGAAGATGCCACAAAGGCTGGCAAAAACACATGCCCAAACTTGGAGGAGAAAAAAAGAAAAAAAAAAAAGAAAACAAAACCAAACATTGTGAAGTCTGAAGGAGAAAAGCATTTTCCATGTGTATGACTAATGATTTTGATGTCATAAAAAATAACCAGCTACAAATGTAAAAGGTCTCTTACGACATAGCCAGGTAAAAGCTGTTGTTATCAAGTTTAAAGTGCAATTTCAAGCGAGTAAAGGAGACCCAAGAAGAGACTGTCAAACAGAGAGTTTGCAATAATGTCAAGGGTAAGAGAGTAGACAGCATCTTCAAGCAGCACAGAAGCATAAGGGAGAAGCAAAGGGCAATTGCAACTGCTAAGGAAACTGGAAAGAAAAAAGCAACATTGCCAAATCTCTGTTTCATCAAACCCACAAAAATCTGATGATAAACAAAACTCTTAACTTGTCTGTGTCTATACAGAAAATGGTAGAAAGCACTTCTAGCAATACAGACTAATTCACTGCTATCTTAAATGAAGAAAAATAACTCTGAATTTAAGAGTATAAAAACTCATACAGAACTCGTTTTTTCTAATGCTCACTTACAAGGGCTGCTAAGCCATTTTATTGTGAACAGTATTCTGTATAGTTCCTGCATAATTGTATTTAATTGTTTCTGAATACATTCAGAAAAGTGAATGAAAGAAAAACAAAACATAAATTCCATCATTACTGTTGTTCTTATTTCAATATTATTTCACTTTGGTAAGACTTTATCACCAAACTTTCTTCCTGAAGATGAAGACCTCTCTCTTCTAGCAGTTTCCGAGTATCTGCTGACGTCTCTAATCACATCTCCTCTTGCATCCTGCAGTTTTCCTTCTCCAATTTTACTCTTTTATTTTTTCCTTGGATCCTTGCTCACTCAGAGCCTTGACACCCTTCCTTTATTTCTCATTCCTCCTCCGCAGTTTCTTTGCTTTCATTCTGCCTGCTGCCCTCTTTTCCAGCTATCTGTACACTGTAAGAAATATTTAAATAGAAGATCTCACTTTGAAAACTCGTCTCCCCTGGCAGCCTCCAGGAGCTGGGGCGGCCGCTGGCGCTGAGGCGTGCGTTGCTAAGCAGCTCTTTAGCACCCTGTTCAAGGCACTGGGACTCAGCTCTGCTCCACTCCTGGTGCAGTGTCCTGGTTTGCAGGCGACAAGGGGCCTGCTTACCTCTGTCACAGGAAGATCAAAGTCCTGGTCACTCCTGGAGGTGCGTGGGAGGAGAGAGGTGAGAGTATATTGTATTTTTTTTAATAAAAATTTAAATAACCCTTCTTAACAATGCTCCTTCCATAATATTCCCACACCCAGAGGACGAGTGATATTTTGCAGCTAAAGAACTTTCAGAGAATTTTTTTGGACAATGTCAGAGAGAAATATCTTTAAAACCAAAACCAACAACCACTTGTAACCAGCTCACCAAATCAGGCAGCCTCTCTTCTCCTTTCCAGCTGCATCTGACCTTTTCACATGTCTGTTTAAGCCCACAGCACAGGGAGATCCTGTGTATTTTGGACACTGGGCACAGCATTGACACTGTGCCTGTTGGGTAAAACGACATAATCACAGCCAGCCTAAATATACTCAAAATTGCTACACATGCACAGGTAAACAGCAGGGCATGGTCCTGCAGCAGGATCTCCACTGTGGTAGCATTAGCTGACGTTACTATTACTATCACTATCTGTTCCAATTTCTAGGTCCTGTCTGAGTTCTTCTCAAATCTCAAGTGTGACTGGACACCTGAATATTAAGACATACATAGTATAACAGCCATACCCCAGATCCTGTACCTCTTTTGAAACTGACTCTAGATGACTTGTCATATTAATAACCACAAATACCAGGTACCAACCTGGTATCAATCCCAGATTAGCAGACTTACATTTCAGAAATGAGATAGAAGGATGAACATAGAGATGGTAGTGTCTTCTCACTGAATGGCACATACTACTCCCTCACATCATCTCCCTGGTTCAGATCATACTCAGTGGCTCAGGTGCCATTTTTTGGCTTTGGATTCAGGTGGGCAGGATGGAAATGTTCGAGTCCTGAGGTGGATAAGCAGAAACAGCAGTCAGGCTGTACACCTCAGGATTCCAAGCAGCTCAGCCTCTCAGACTAGATGACAACTATGGATAGAACTCACACCTTCATTCTAGCACCCTCTGCTCACCAAGTCACCAGAACATACACCACAGACAATCACTGCACTTCCTTCTCTAACACATAAATAAAAGAGACAGGCAAAGTACCTAATGCCTAATTAAAGTACAAATCTACAGTGAAAGACCAGAGATGAAGCCAGAAATGAAGGCCTGATATCCATGTTTCTGTTTTGCCCCAAGACTAGTCAGCTGATGGCAGACCACAAACATGGAGGAGCCTTGATAGTATCTCTCATTTTGTCATAAACTAAATGGAAAGAGATGCTATGTTTAACCGAACAGGAAGCAACATTTTAAAAAATACCTAAGATATCTCTAGTGGAGAAAACTCAAAAAGAATCAAAATGAGAAATTTGTTGCAACAGTTGCATGAGTTTTTTTGATTTAATGAAGATTTGCTATGAGAAGTCTTGATAACAAATAATCTTTTCTTGACTTTTGCACAAGTAATCTGCAAGATACAAGATCAATCTATCACATAAGGAAGATCATCAAATAGTATACGCCCATTTGTTCTGAGTATTAGGCAAAAGAGAGTAAGGAGGAAAAGATATTTAATATACACGCATTATATGTTATCACATTAATATTTAATACACATATATGTATGTAAACTGATCTACACAGTGAATCCAGAAGTTGCTTGAATGACTTCAAAAGTTTTCAGGCTGTTACAAATCTAAGAGCAGTCCTGTATGCTTTGCTGATCAACCTAAACTTCTTGTCACACAACAGAGACAAGCTGGGTAAGTTATAAGAATATAAGAATAGAGGCTGAACTGCACATTGAAGGTATTATAACTGCTGTTATATTTGCAGTTATGGAAGTTTAAAGAATTGAAAAATATTTTCTCACTTCGTTTCCCAGATTTTCATGCATACTTTGCTGAATGTGGGTATCCAGGTTTACAGGTAAAGTTCTCTTCCTCAGAAGCAGAGACTCTGCTGAAGCATCTTGACATTTTGCCTTATCCAGACAGTCTGATCCCTAATTACTCAGTATATGAAGTGAAATGTAACTCTCATCAGAAGGCTGCTGCTGAAACATTTAATCCTCCCAGCATTTTGGGCTATTTCTCACTGATGTTTGGGGGATTTAATATTTTTCAATACCAAACAGAAAGCTGATACAGTGTCAAATACATCCTTTAATTTCAAGTGTTTCCACTGCATCTTTTACATCTTACATTTTTTTTTCCATTTTACATCTTTACATTTTACATTGCATCTTTTGTGCAATAAAACTGTCCTCACAATGTTCCAACCATTCTCCAATGAATGTACATTTTAAACAGAAGATACAAGTGCCTAATAAAGGAAGCAATGTTTCACGCTATCTTGAAATAAAGCTGTATGCATTTGAATATACCCTTTATTTAAGTTTTTTGGATGTAATAGTATCCTCCCATAAAATTTCAAAACACGTTTGTAAGAACAAATAGAATATAAACTAGTTTTTACATAGAGCTTCTCACAACCATAACAAACCAGACTCCTTATTCAACACATTAAAAAAACACTTAGGTGCAAAAAAACAAAGTAAATGTCCAATGAACCAGCAAAAACAAGAAGACCCGCATGTAGAAATTAGGTCTCCTCAGATCCTGGCAGTTGTCTAGCCTCTGGACAGGACCACCACCTCGGGCAGCCATGGTTCTTCCTAATGCACTCTGATGCTACCTGCCCTACTGACACTGCCCATTAGCGAGGATTGCAACTTCTGACATCAGTTCAATTACCAAATCCAATTATATGACAGAAGCATTCACACAATCAGCTCACTACAGACAGTAAGCAATTTCTTCTTGGGAGCTGCCTGTTTCAGCCACCTTATGTGTATTCCACCTTTTAGATACTTCCTCAAAAGTTTTCAAAGTCGTATTTCCCATTATCTCATCTTTGTCTATACAGCAATTGGGAAGAGAGTCTCTATAAGTGATCAAGACAGGCTAAATTCAAGTTCATTGTTAAAATGTAAATGTCACTCTGAAAAATGACAAACTAAAAGGAATCTGTGGAAAACAGGAACTATAAGAGTTTCTGAAAGTATTAAAAAGTACTAGAGGAATTTCAGGTTTTTTCAGTCTAAAAAGACAAAGTCTGAGGTGAGCTATGGGAACAGCGTTCCAATATATAAAACACTACAAAGAGGCAGAAGCAGCAATTATTGTCCACATGCACTAGGAAAGACAAAAAATAATTAAGATAGAGCTGAAGAAAATAAGATGAATTTCAGAAAAACTATGAAGTATAAGGGCATAACAAGGACTCTAAGAAAACTAAATTTTAAGAACAGATTAAAAAAAATATATTCAGAATAGTTGTAAACACAATCCTACCGCAGTGCAAGATGGGCTAAAATTACATAAAAATTGGTTTCCAGACTTTAGCTTTTCCATGTGCTATGCCAAGACAAAAGCATGCATAGCTTTATTTTTATAAAAAGACACACAGAACAATGTCACAGAACAATGAGAATAATTACATTGATTTGTCATTTAATTTTTATGAGTGTCTTCATAAATATTAACTTATTTCCACTTACGGTAGATAAAACTAAATGCTAGTCAGACCAATACAACATTCAGCATCTAACCAGATTCACATATTTTTCCATATATTTTATTTACAAAGAATATGGAGCTGACATATTTTCACCAGGCATACTCGCTGGCTAAAAATGTGATCAACACTCAAAGTAAACAAACTTAAGTGTCAAAAAATTACAAATTTTTTATAATACAGAAATTGTTCCATGAAAAAAGAAAATGCTAATTTATGCATAGTCTGAAGTATACATCTTACATAAGGTAAGGCAGAACAAGAAGTACATTCATAGCTTCCCTTTCACTTCATAGACAGTATCAGAATAATATTTATGAGATTATGGGTACATTTATAACTAGGCCAGAAGTTTAATATTAAGTGTCTATCTTACGAAAAAATTAGCTTTAAGTACTAAATCCTTAAGTAACAAGTTTTTAAATAAAGAAATTTATCCTCTTTCAAACAAAGAAAACGATTCTGTGGGTTCTCTCACTGTGACATATTACAGATTGCTGTGCTCTCAAGGCTTTTTCAAAAGTTTGTTAATCAAGGTTTTTTCCAAAAGTTTGTTAATCAGTTGATGAGTGACAACAAAAACAGTCACAGACAACAGCTATACATGGGCCAACTGTTAACTTCTCTGTAAAATCAGGATCCATTTTATTACTTAGATCGTTAACATCAACCACCGAACTGCAATAAAAGGAACATTATGCAATAGTGTTTCTTTCTTAGCAAGGTACTTATTCATATTGCAGATGAGTTGTACAGATGTAGGAGGAAATCTAAAGGGAATGCAGAAGGACCTGCATTTCTAGAACATTAATAAGTTTTTTCCCTACCTCAAAATAGTCACTGTTCACCTTTGTTAATTAAACAAGGAAAAAAATTATCACATCGATAATAGCTATTTCATCCTTGCTTTTTCAAAAGTTGTAAGGGTATATTATCCAGCAGGCCCACGCAAACACCTCAAAGCAGCAGCATAAAGCAGCTTCCATGTTTCAACACTACTGGGAAGTAAACATTTCAAAGGCAGAACAAAGTGGGTATTCCCTTGATGGAAACTGCCTTACCAACCGAGTGATTGTATCGTCAGAAAAGCAGTGCGATGCTTTACTGGGGGCAGAAGTTCACCAGGATAAAGAGGAGAATCCTGGCCTTTGCATAGGGAGAGTGTCACAATATGGTTCCCTTTTCTACCTACAGTAAATCCAGCCACTGCAAGGCTACAACCACCACTTTTTACCACAAGACGTGCGGTCAAAGGAACACACTGGTGTTGCAGTCCTGACTAACAAGCCTGGTTAATGCCAACTACCTCCTCCATAAAGACTGGTAAATAAAATGTCTCATGACTAACCAGCATAGTATTCTGAAAGTACGGCTTTCGTTGCCTACAGAATTTGCTGATGTTAATGCAAAATGTTTCCTTGAGCTTATAAATTAACAGAAAAAGTTACATTTTAATAGTATTCATTTAATAGAATTTGTATATATGAAAAGGTTAAGGACAGATTTTTAGAGTATAAATTTAAGAATTACTAGGTATGCAGTTTCATGCACATAGATCTTCTGTCCAAGAATTTACACATCTTCCTTTATATGTAAATAAAGATTCAATAAAAGACAGACCAAACACACAGGAGATTATAAAACAAATAGAGAGCTTGGAGAGAGGAGAAAAACTGCTGGCTTGTGTAGCGGTGTGTGTTCTGAGTTCATTTTTATAACGTATAATTCTGTTCATATTGGACTATTCTGTTACCCCGTTCCATACCCAGTTGGTTTATTCCAAAGTTTGTATCCTCCCCTCGAATGTATCCCTCGTCCCTTCCCCTCCCACCTTACCCCATATATGTAACCCAATCTACCCCATTCCCCAGAACATTCCATGTTACACAGTTGGCCACTAGTTTGAGTAGCAGGCCTCTGGCTTCTAGGGGTGTAACCCCTTCCCTAAACCGCTCCTACCCTTCTCTCCCATTGGTTATTCCCTCACTCCTCCCCTGGTTTCAACCCCCCTTGATAAATGGGCGCACAAGAAGTGCCCTCGCTCTTTCTGGTTGTGCTCCCTTCGGATTAGAATCTTCTCTAACCACGCTGGCTACAGAGAGCCAATAAACCCGAACTGCTTCAACTACAAAGAGTCGCCTGTTTGTCTTTGCTCGCCGTAAGCTGCACGTCCTGGCAGAGTCAAGCAGGTTTGAATCAAGCCTGCTTACTCTGAGGCAACACCTGGTTAGACTCCTTGGAAAAAAGGAGCTTTGTACTGGGTGCTGCCCCACTCGTCTACCACGGTGGCCTCCAGCTGGTGCTGTTCAAGCTAGCCAGGGTAAAAATAGGATTAGCACCAACCCAGGGACTCCGGCAGACTTGGATTTAGCAAATTAATTTTTTTGTTTAATGAAACACTATAGAAAGGCTTTCGATACACTGAACGCCAATTAATCAAATCATTTTGAAAGGGCAAAAATAAACTAGGGGGAAAAAAAGAATAAACAAACCAGCAGTCCATCACATCTTAAATAAAAGAGTATAGTCCTTTTTTGCTGCCTGGCTGCAGAAGTGCCCCAAGTGACTGAGATCCTGTCTCTTGGAAGAAAAAGGTCACTGCCCATTGGACATGCACTTCTGGATGTCATAAAAGCTTGTACCTCACTGTCCTCTGCATGTAGTCTCAAGAGACCAATCAAATTCTGTACATTTCTTTTAAAAGATGCATTTAGAAATATATATTTTTAAAATAACAGAGATGCTTATTGCCAGGTTTCATATTAAGATTTCATATTAAGATTTTAGAAAGGCATATGATGAAATTCAGACATTTTGTAAAATTATTAATTGGCTGTGAAACACCATTTTTTCCCCTCAGGTTATATGACTCATCTTTTAAAATGTGACTCTAATGTGTAACTCAAAAATCAAAAATCTGAGTTTATTAAACCCTACATTGTTAGTTTTAACAGAGCCCATAACAAATTCAATCTCCATAAACTCATCAATGCAAATAAATTGTGTTTGAATTGACCTAATTTTCCTCATAACTATGCTTGAGAAATTCACAACTGCCCTTGCTTATTAGACCCAAGACAATACTGACATAAATTTCACATCTATCATACAATCATTGAACAGCCCAGGTTGGAAGTGACCTCAAGAGACCATCCAGGTCAGACTTTCATGGGACAAGAGCCTAGGGGAGTTTACCTAGCATCCTGTACAACTGCACTTTGAAAAACCTCCAGTGATGAAGACTCTACCACATTCCTGAAGAGAATGTTCTTACTGTAAAAAAAATTCTTTCTTGTGTCAAGATAAATGCAACTTGTACCCTTGTTTTCTCCATGGGGCTTCTTGTGAAGAGAGTCTCCTTCCCCTCTGTAGTTGCCTTTTAACTACTGGAATGTTCCGACAAGACCCACCTTGAGTCTTCTCTTCTCCAGGTAGAAAAGACCTAAGGCCTTCAGTCTTTCCTCATAAGGCAGTTTCTTATGCCTTTTGATCATCTTTGTGGCTCTCTTTTGGACCTTCTCCACCAGTCTGTCCATGTCTTTCTTGAATTGTGAGATCAACCCTGAACACAGTTCTCCAGGTACAGCCTGGAGATGCAGGAGAGATCACCAAAAATGGAAGAACAAGTATTTTTCTTCTTAAACTGTGAGATAAATCTTTTGAGGTGCAAATATATCGGATTTTTTTTGTTGTTGTTTTTACATTAATGGTACAAGTTTGAGTAACACAAAAATCTCAAGGCAATGGTGCAGGAATGATGTGTGCAGTGAAGTGACAGGCAGAGCTCAAAAACAGGCTTGAAAATGGAGTGAAACAACTGAAATCTTTCCTTTCCCACAGGCCTGATCAAGTGCCTATGAAATGCTAAAGGACTGGAAACCTGAGTTGGTATGACCTCCAGAAAATTAAGAGACTTGGTTCTGACAGCTATTCAGGGACAGCCATCGTAAACTGGCTCTCTCACAGAAGAGTCACTTCATGAAAGGTAAACCTCTGTATCCAAGTCAACATAAGTTGACTTGTTAACATAATTAATGTTAACATAATTAATGATGAATAACATCTGTTTCATCTATCATAAAATGAGTCAGTTGAACTGAAATCTTAAAGCTTTTATTTATTTCTCCACCAACTACAAAAACAGGACTAGAACAATGATTCCAGCATACCTATGTCAGTGTGGGATATGTCAAAGGTAGGCAAGTTGAATGCCACCCACAGTTTCCAGTCAAGGGATATGACAGTAGTGAAACTACCATAAAAGGTTACAAGCTTTTGAAAGCAGAAAGCAAAACATTCAACTGAACTGAGCCATGTGAATGGCACTTTAAAATAATACTTTCTCTGCATTCTTCCATTACATACTGAAAAAAAAAAACCTGAAGAAATTAGATGTATCTATTTGTATGGGTCTTTGTAAATTTTCTGAGCTGCATAGGAATCTGAATAACTTAACTTCACAAGGAAACAGGCAAATACAGGAGGCAGAGAGGCAAAACTATTATTATTTCATTATGTAACACCAGTGTTTTGCCCTGCACAAAACATCTAGTTTTCTGGCCTCAGTGCTATTTCAATATTCTGAGTTGAAGAAACTTTCCATGCTCTAAAACATACAGAACAAGAAACTAAAATCAGGCCTCATCATACAAGACATTTAGTTTAGTTTATTTATAAATTTGTCACATTCATTTGCATTTTTTCATGGGGTTGGGTCTGAATAAAGTAGGTTCCAGGATTTTAATAACACTCCATCTGTCTCAGAGGTGCTTGCTTAATTTTTGCTTTCATAGGCATTTTAAACAATAAGCATGCTAGTGTTAGAAATGTCTCAGTTTCTAAATTCTTCTGCAATATATTGAAGAGAAGGTAAACAGAAATCTTGAGTCCTGTTTGCAAAGAAATAAAAGATCTTAAAGACTTCAGGAAACATTAAAATACAGTAATTGCAAGTACTTGAAGAAATGCAACACTCAACAGCCAACACTTCTCTAGATACTTCCTTTAGCTGTCAAAAAGGATGTTTTACAAGTCTCATGATGCTTAATCTCTAACACACTTCTCTCATGGGAATGCAACACTATGCAAAAATGAACCATGAGCCTCCTTCTCTCTTTTACAGATTGTTCCTGGTATATTCCTTAAATCAATGTGAGTCTGAGAAAATAACTAGAAGTTAATTGCTATGGAAGTTCATTGTTAAACCTCAGGATTTCCGATTCACCCTCAAATTGTAAAATAGCATTATCCAAAACTACCACCAAACCTCATACAATAATGTGAGTCAGATGTTACGCAAGTTACATAAAACATCAACTCCTACAATGACACTGGCTGTAAGATACATGGTGAAGACAGAGGTTATTAGAAATGTACAGCTGGAATACACACCCATACTGTGTACTTGCTTTCTTTTCAACATCTTTAATTAGAAGGATATTGTAGATAGATTATCATAAATCAACAAATCTGTTTTCCACTGCATGTTACTAAGCAACTGTAACCAAGACCTTGTGTAAATGAGATTAAAATTCCAAGGTAATGGTACTCAAACACAACTTCATGTAAAATAGCCAAAGAGAGTAAAATGTGTTCGTATTAAAGGAAGAAGGTCCATTTAGTTTTACGGTTGTTGAAATAGTTTAGATACATAGAAAATGTTGTAGGCATTTCCACCATACAATGAACTGTGTGAAGATCTAACAATCACAATATGTTCTTTAGGTAAAATAGCTAGAAATTTTTTTCAAATTAGTTTAATTATTCATCATATGACGGCATCTCATTCTGCCACGTAACAGTATCCAAACTATACAAAAATTTATCCTACTTTAAATAATCTATTAATAGTCATTATTAAAACTTTAAAAAGAAGGTATCATAGGTATATAGTGTGACAGAAGAATACTGTAATACAATCAATAATTTTTTTGTTGTACTTCAAATATAAAAAAGCCTTTTTTCCAGTCATAGACACACAAGTATAAGTACCTTTCTAATAACTGGCTGCACTTGGCAAACATGTCCTAATCACTCCAGCACTCAGACATTCTGTGGGCTTAGCAAGTAATGTAAGGAAACTCCCAATTCATACAGACTAGACCAGAATACCCTCTAAGCAAAAGAGACTGTCACAAGCACATGGAATTTTTCTGCCACTGTCATCCTGCCGTCCAACAGTTTCAAAGTTCAAATTACCTATTCATAGCAAATGTGACTAAATATTTTAAAACACAACCCAAATTTACACATAGAATTTCAGAATGGTTTGGGCCGGAAGAAACCTTAAAGATCATCTCATTGCAACTCCTACCTGCCATGGACAGGAATGCCATCCACTAGATCAGGTGGCTCAGGGCCCCACCCAACCTGGCCTTGAACACTTCCAGAGGGGACATCCACAGCTTCTCTGGACACCCCATTCCAGTGCTTTACCACCAGGAATAAGGAGTTTCTTCCTAACATCTAATCAAAATGTCTCATCTTTTAGTTTAAAACTATTCCCTGTTGTCCTATCACTATCTACACATGTAAAAAGTCATCTTCACTCTTTTTTCTAAATCCCCTTTAAATACCGGAAGGTCATGATGAGGTGTCCCCAGAGCCTACTGTTCTTCAGGCTGAACAGCCCCAACTCTCTCAGCCTGTCTTCATAGGAGAGGTGCTCCAGCCCTCTGACCATTTCCATGGCCTCCTCTGGTTGAGTTCCAGAAAGTCCCTGTCTTTCTCATGCTGGGGATCTGTACTGGGTCTATCCAAGCCCCAGCAGCCTTAGCAGTGCTAGGAGATAACACTCCGCTGTTTTGAGTGCTGTGAGGGAGAGGCAGAGGGGACACGAGCAGGTCAGGTGACCCAGACTGACCAAAGGGATATTCCAGACCATATGACCTCAGCTCAGATATAAAAGAACAGCAGGGGTGGGGGCACGGGGGTGTCTCCGATGGCTGCCTGCTGAAGGGACAACCAATACGTAGGGCCCTGCTTCTCAGGACACGAGCTGACCTCGGGAATGGGAAGTAGAGATTAGATTCTCCTTTGCTTTGCTTCCTGCGTGCGCAAATCTTTTTCCACTTGTATTAAACTGCCTTGTCTTAACACCCATGAGTTGCTGTCATCTTATTGATAAAAGGGAAGGGGCAAGAGACTGTCCAGGTACTTGGTGCCCAGCCAAGGCCAACCTGTTACAGGATCCCAGAGCTGGATGTAGCACTCCAGGTGTGGTCTTGTGAGGGCAGAGTAGAAGGGGAGAATCACATCATTTGACCTCTTGGCCAGTCCTATTTTGTCACAGCCCATGATGTGGTTGGCTTTCTGGGCTGCAAGCACACACTGTTGGTTCATGTTGAGTTTCTCATCCACCAACAACCTCAAGTCCTGCTCTCAATAAATTTTTGTCCCAGTCTGTACTCCTGTCTGGCAATGCCCCAACCCAGGTGCAGCAGCTTCCACTTGGATTTGAACTTCATGAGGTTCTCATGGGCCCACTTCTCAAGTTTGTCCAGGTCCCTCTGACCATCCTCCAGGTGTGTCAACTGCACGTCTCGGCTTCATGTTATCTGCAAACTTGCTGAGGGCGCACTGAATCTGTCTATGTCATTGATGAAAACAGTGAAGAGCATCAATTCCAAAACAGAGCCCTGAGGGACACCTGATTGGTCAGGCACAATCTGCCCTTACTAAAGCCATGCTGGCTGTCTCAGATGACTGTTTTTTGTATGTGCCTTAACACTGCTACCATAAAGATCTGCTCCAAGATCATCTGAGGCAGAGGAGATCCTAACCAGTCTATTGTTCTCCAGGTCTTTCCTTCTCTCCTGTTTAAAAATAAGAATGTTGTTTCCCTTTCTCCAGCCACCAGGGACTTTGTCTGACTGCCATTACTTTTCAAATGTGATAGAATGGCTTGGCAACATCAGCCAGCTTCCTCAGGACCCTGAGATGCATGTCATCAGGCCCCATGGACTTGTGGTTATTCAGTTTCATCAAGTGGTTCCGAGTCTACTCCTCACCTTCAGTGGGAGGGACTTTCCTCCCTCAAACCCCGCCTGGAGGTTCAGGCACTTGAGAGGTCTGACTGCCAGCAAAGACTGAAGTGAAGAACTCATTGAGTACCTCAGCCTTCTCCATATTTGTTGTCATCTGTTCTCCCTTCTTTTTTTCATGGGGGATAAGTTCTCCTTGGCCTTTCTTTTCTGACTTACAGAAACCTCTCTTGTTATTCTTTACATCTCTTGCTAAGTCCTGTTACTTCTGTGCCTTGACTTTCTAGACCCCATCCCTACACACTCAAACAATACTCCTGTACCCTCCACAATTACCTGACCCTACTTCCACTGGCTGTGCATTTCCTTCTTACTCCTCAGTGTGAGGAGCAGATCCTTTTTCAGCCATGCCAGTTTCCAGTCTGCCTTCCTGATTTCCTACACAATGGGATGGAGAGCTCTTGTTCTCTAAAGAGAGTGGCCTTAAGGAGTTGCCATCTCTGGTCAGCTCCTTAGTCCCTAAGGACACTTTCCCAGAGGATCTCATTCACCAACTCCTTAAACACCTGGAAGTTCAGTCTTCCACAATTCAGGGTCATGACTTTGCTCCTCACTAGGCCTACACTCCTTGAGATCACAAACTCACCAGGGCATGGTTGCTACAGCCCAGGCTGCCTCCAGTCTTAAGGAAGACTATTATTTTAGTACTTCTGGCTCACAAGAAGTCTCTAGAACAAGAGCAGAAATCAGCTGCAATGGAGACAGAACCTTCCTGGTTACAGTTCGTTCCTTGTTCACCCCTGTTTTCAGGAACTCAGGGACATCATAAGCCCTTTCTGCTCCAAGCACTTATTTGACTTATGTTCCACTTATTTGACATTGCCTCCTTTTACACATATATGCATCTTTGCAAAGAGTCTTGTTTTCTTTAAACCTTAAAAAAAACCCCACTGCATGTACACACCACCCGCTGGGATGAAGATGAGAGAACAAACATGTGACAGACATTAATCACGATACTTAATGCACTCCTGGCAGGCCCTCTCCTACCACAGCAAGGAAAATCATTTAACAACCTGTGTGGATGGAGCAGAAGGGAAAACTTGCCAGCTTTATTAATTCGTGGCTTTTGAGTTCTTCTGCTTGTTTTAAACATCTAAAGAACATATAACATGTTTTTCCATTCTAAATTATCCTGCAGTGACAACTCGGTCCATACCCCAGCCTTCCTGGAATGTCACATTTCTGTACCTCCTCATTTCTCTTTCACCCAGACTGCACTTCAATGTGATTTAAAGTTACTGCTTTTTGCCAGTGGTACTGCACAGTAAGCACTTGTCTCCCCCCTGCTTTACATATTTCTTGTCTTACAGAAATGGTTATGAGTCTTACTATTTTATGTCATTCAAAATACAAATTAATGACATAATCCGCTATCCTAATGTGTACATCTTCTAGTAAGGTCAATAAAAGCTGCTTTGCTTACAGCACAAATGAAATCAAACCACAGAATATTCCACTGAGCATGTCTCTCCTGCTGGGAAAAGGGTGACAAACTGAACATTCGAGAAAGTACAAAAGCTTGTATTTCTTAATTCCTTCCATTGAGAAAACAGAACGTACAGTAGGTAGTGGCCTACTTCAACTATTTTTTTCAATTAGTTTTCAGACACACCACCTACACTACTGTTCTCCTGTGATGAGAGAAGCTTAGGAGATAGAAGCAACAGTTCCAAGATGACTATTTGCAACCACATGTAAAAAGTACCTTTAACTTTGAAAAGGTCTTCTTCAATGCAGTGTCTGAAAAAAAACTACCATGCTACCACATTACAATTCACAAGGTATTTTTGNATAAAGATCTGCTCCAAGATCATCTGAGGCAGAGGAGATCCTAACCAGTCTATTGTTCTCCAGGTCTTTCCTTCTCTCCTGTTTAAAAATAAGAATGTTGTTTCCCTTTCTCCAGCCACCAGGGACTTTGTCTGACTGCCATTACTTTTGAAATGTGATAGAATGGCTTGGCAACATCAGCCAGCTTCCTCAGGACCCTGAGATGCATGTCATCAGGCCCCATGGACTTGTGGTTATTCAGTTTCATCAAGTGGTTCCGAGTCTACTCCTCACCTTCAGTGGGAGGGACTTTCCTCCCTCAAACCCCGCCTGGAGGTTCAGGCACTTGAGAGGTCTGACTGCCAGCAAAGACTGAAGTGAAGAACTCATTGAGTACCTCAGCCTTCTCCATATTTGTTGTCATCTGTTCTCCCTTCTTTTTTTCATGGGGGATAAGTTCTCCTTGGCCTTTCTTTTCTGACTTACAGAAACCTCTCTTGTTATTCTTTACATCTCTTGCTAAGTCCTGTTACTTCTGTGCCTTGACTTTCTAGACTCCATCCCTACACACTCAAACAATACTCCTGTACCCTCCACAATTACCTGACCCTACTTCCACTGGCTGTGCATTTCCTTCTTACTCCTCAGTGTGAGGAGCAGATCCTTTTTCAGCCATGCCAGTTTCCAGTCTGCCTTCCTGATTTCCTACACAATGGGATGGAGAGCTCTTGTTCTCTAAAGAGAGTGGCCTTAAGGAGTTGCCATCTCTGGTCAGCTCCTTAGTCCCTAAGGACACTTTCCCAGAGGATCTCATTCACCAACTCCTTAAACACCTGGAAGTTCAGTCTTCCACAATTCAGGGTCATGACTTTGCTCCTCACTAGGCCTACACTCCTTGAGATCACAAACTCACCAGGGCATGGTTGCTACAGCCCAGGCTGCCTCCAGTCTTAAGGAAGACTATTATTTTAGTACTTCTGGCTCACAAGAAGTCTCTAGAACAAGAGCAGAAATCAGCTGCAATGGAGACAGAACCTTCCTGGTTACAGTTCGTTCCTTGTTCACCCCTGTTTTCAGGAACTCAGGGACATCATAAGCCCTTTCTGCTCCAAGCACTTATTTGACTTATGTTCCACTTATTTGACATTGCCTCCTTTTACACATATATGCATCTTTGCAAAGAGTCTTGTTTTCTTTAAACCTTAAAAAAAACCCCACTGCATGTACACACCACCCGCTGGGATGAAGATGAGAGAACAAACATGTGACAGACATTAATCACGATGCTTAATGCACTCCTGGCAGGCCCTCTCCTACCACAGCAAGGAAAATCATTTAACAACCTGTGTGGATGGAGCAGAAGGGAAAACTTGCCAGCTTTATTAATTCGTGGCTTTTGAGTTCTTCTGCTTGTTTTAAACATCTAAAGAACATATAACATGTTTTTCCATTCTAAATTATCCTGCAGTGACAACTCGGTCCATACCCCAGCCTTCCTGGAATGTCACATTTCTGTACCTCCTCATTTCTCTTTCACCCAGACTGCACTTCAATGTGATTTAAAGTTACTGCTTTTTGCCAGTGGTACTGCACAGTAAGCACTTGTCTCCCCCCTGCTTTACATATTTCTTGTCTTACAGAAATGGTTATGAGTCTTACTATTTTATGTCATTCAAAATACAAATTAATGACATAATCCGCTATCCTAATGTGTACATCTTCTAGTAAGGTCAATAAAAGCTGCTTTGCTTACAGCACAAATGAAATCAAACCACAGAATATTCCACTGAGCATGTCTCTCCTGCTGGGAAAAGGGTGACAAACTGAACATTCGAGAAAGTACAAAAGCTTGTATTTCTTAATTCCTTCCATTGAGAAAACAGAACATACAGTAGGTAGTGGCCTACTTCAACTATTTTTTTCAATTAGTTTTCAGACACACCACCTACACTACTGTTCTCCTGTGATGAGAGAAGCTTAGGAGATAGAAGCAACAGTTCCAAGATGACTATTTGCAACCACATGTAAAAAGTACCTTTAACTTTGAAAAGGTCTTCTTCAATGCAGTGTCTGAAAAAAAACTACCATGCTACCACATTACAATTCACAAGGTATTTTTGAGTATTTAATTCTTTCAAACTTCCTTCAATACTCTACTCTTAAAACAAGATTTTGCAGTTAATTGTCCTCACTTTTTCAACTCAGTCCTCAAAACAATGTTCCAGGACATGAAGAATTTCGGCCCCCCAACAGAGACATGTATTGTTTTATCATACATTGGCCCATCAGCTTTATAACTAACATCCCCTGGATAAAAAGTATTTGACTATGACAATAACAAGCTCTCCACAAACAAATGATAAAATTGATGATGGTGTTCTTCAAGTGTTTCAGTTTAAAAATAACAGTACAAATGACATTCTGACTCTGCAGGATCTTTTCCTTTTGTGTGTTCAGTGCATTCCTGTTTTAAGGTCTTGTTTTTTGTGGGAACGGCAAGTTTTTTCTGCTATTCACTCATCTCTGTTGCAAGGCTAACGCAGATGAGATGAATCCCTATGCATCAACAGAATTGTTTATGGAGCTCTACTTAGCACAGCCTTCATGAAGATTGTGGCATATGGAAAAATCTTTTCAGCTCAGATGTATATTTCTAACATTACTCACTGGTTTCAAATCCAGTGTCTTCCACATACTGAAAGGTGTGATTAAGCTTCCCTATTCAAAAATAATCCCATCACTTCTTTGGGGAAATTGATAGTTGCTTGACTATTTGTAGAGTTCTAAATGTTGAAGCTTTCCCAGCTCTTGCCCATCTACTACTTAATTTACTATGACCAAAACAGATGATTCTTTTAGTATAGTTCCTTTATAGTAGATAAGAAAATGGTGCCATGATGGCTTCCAGTGCTGTTAATTTCTTTACAGAAAATGCTAGATTACTTTTTTTAACTTACTTTGCTTTAGAAAAAGAACTTTTGGAAATTAACACATGCATTCTCACAAGTTACATTAGTACAGAAAAAAATCTGTTAGACAATTTACTGTTAAATTGTCTCACCGACCTTAACTGCCCAAAATAAAAGTTGCAAGCAATATATGTACTGAAATTACCAATATAGTTCTTTCCAGAATAAATATGTTTCAAATAATATGCAATAAGAATGGGGAAACAATACCATTTATTATTTTTTGTTTAGCATTTACAGGTGTACTTTGTCAAGTCTAGAATTTAAAAAAAATTTGGTTCATGTGAAAGTAGGCTTGCATACGGTTGTGAGGAGAAGTAGAAGAATCATTTTAACCTTAAATGCACAGCAACTGTATAAGTTATGTTGCAAAGAAAAATGTACAAAGACATTACTGGTCATTTTACTGTGAAAAACCAACAAAGCACCAAGGAAACAAATTTAAAATCTCCCTAAGTATAATACTCTAAGCTAAAACTATCGAGATACTAGTCAGAGCAGTATCTTTCTTTTTGTTGTATATATGGGACATAAAGACATAGATGTTCCTGGCAATATAATATAAATTTACATTAGTCTGTATCTTGGGTAAGAAGAAACAACTCTGCAAATTACAGAATGCCACTGCTCTTAAAGGTTTCTCTCAAAAATATAGCAAAAGAACCATTATTTATGGAATAAAATATGTTTCTTAGCAAATTTTTAATTACTTTCTGTTTAAAGTCTCCATTCTAGCAATATACTCATCATCCATGTGGTTACAGAAGACATCAAGTTCCAAATGTCACTTGGCTTATAAGACAAAGTTTTATTCAGCAACTTCACTGCAAGAACAAAAACTTTGGCAGATATACTATCAGTTTTAGACCTTGAGACAAAAACTTCCAGAACAATCACACAGGAAACACAAACCATAGATGGTAAATAATTCAATTCAAAATAAGGTAGATCTATATTGAAATACTTGGTAAACATTTTAACAGTCTTGGGATTGCTTGCAGTTAACAATGCCCAAGTTCATGACTTTGCATTCCAGAGCAATATTCAATATACCTGTGGATAGTCTAACACACTGCTTGATATATTCAAGTAAGGAGGACAGGCCCCCAAATGTTAATTGAAGTCTATTTAAAAAAGAAACAACACAGTTGTTATGAAGGCCCTAATAAAATTAAAAGAACATATGTCTAATAGAAGAAAATAAAAAATGGATACTGCAACAGTTAAAGTCTGTGTATAAAAGTGCTCCACAAGGCCATCACTACTGCAGACTTCTTTTAAACTTCCTCCCACACCTTAGGAAGCAGCAGAGCTTCTCACATCCAGTTGCATGAATATGCAAACCATTCTCAATATCACATGTGAATGGGAAAAAAACATTCTTTTTCGAGAGGAATTGTGATCAAAATTTTCTTCAAAAAGAGAACATTTTCTCTTAAAATGACTATTCTTCACAAGCTAAAGAACTCCAACTATATTACAATTCCATGCTCTTGAAAATAATATATTTTATCTCCTTCCACATTCATAGGTTCTTATTTGTAAATTGTCTTCTTAACATGAAATATAATGTACAACTGTAATAAAATTTATACATGTAATAAATACAGATAATATTTTAATGTTTTCATAAAAGATGTTTTGGCAAAATACACATAAAATAAGTTTAACTGCCAAACCAAATACTTTGTCTCTGAAAGCATTCTACTACTATAGAACCGACACAAATAAAACAGATGTCTTTGCTACTGCACAAAGAAAAAGAGCAAAAGAAAACAAAAGGGCCTGTTTGCTCACCAAACTAAGTCAGTCAGAGCCTATGTCTCCAAGCAGAACTGAAGCGACAGGATGGAGAAAGCTATGAAAAAAGAGGAGCTGCCAATCCGCCCAGGGCAAAATAAGTAATTAGAGAAAAATAACCACTTTTGCCCCATTTCCTTCAACTTCTAAAAGCACATTACAATTTCCTTCACATCCATACTCAGCCTGACAGGCTTAAATTTTCCTTTTGTTAATATACTGCATATACAATATTATTCTGCATAGAAAACATGATCTGTCATTGCCTTTTGGGCAGTAAGAGAAACTCCTGCTGCTGACCCAAATGAAGCTTGAAACAGCAGTAGCAGCATGGTCATGAAAGTTAAGCATTTAATCAGTATAAGAAATTTAATGCTACTCTTTCAAGTCTCAGCTCCACAAAGACAAGAGTCATCATGAAACATTTTGTCTTTAACACAAAGAGGAATTACTACAAGCCTTGATCCGCTCGTATTCAGATTTCAGAATGATTTTCCAAACTTCCTGAAGTAACTAGTAGAGAAAGTCCTATTTATAAATAACTGTTAAGTTTTTCAAGTTTTACAAAAATATTCATAGGTATTGAAGCAGCTTAGTAGCCTATAGAACCAAATGAACTCTTACTTTCCAAGACACATGCCAAAGATAAATCTTTGGCTATGCCGAGTTGCTCATAATTGATAAATGTACAATATTAACAGCAGCAATCTAAAATATCACTGCTCAGAAAAATATCCATCTTCATCTCATTGGAAAAAAGAGAAAGTTTACAACCTACCCTTGGTTGCATTAGACTACCAAAAAAACTAATCATATGTGCTGTTCTCATTTTCACATGACTTTCACTGCACTTCTTAGCTTCCCCTCAAGCTTTTGACCTTCCTAGGGACACTATTTCATAGCCTAGCTCAGCATACAAAAATATTTTGCAGAGGGCATGAAATTGAGAAACTATTCCAATTATCACAATATTTCTTATTAATTCATTGTTTCGTAACAATCACTTCACTGCAAGTTCCTCAAAGCAAGATGAAGTCTTCGGTACCCGCAGTGGCAATAAACCAAATCACATTTCATATGACAACAGTATCTTCTATTCTGAATATTCATTTATCATTAAAATCATTATAGAATTAACAGAACTCAGACTGAGCAAATATTCTGTGTCAGCTCCTGCAAACTGACACCCGGCTGCATGAAGAAGCATTGTATGGAGCAGACTGACCATTAACTCAATCCATGCTCTTGACATGACAAAGAAACTTGATGTTTCTTTTCCTTTCAGTTTCTTCCATTCTTGTTAATAAAGATTTCCAACAGTTCTAACAGAACTGTAATAAAAGCCACACAGCAGTATAAATAGAATGTCTGTTCAATCTCCCTCTTGATCTTCAGATCAAAATAAGCCAAGAACTCATTACATGATTCACCATGATAGCAGCCCATTCCTAATCAAAGACTCAGAAGTGTAACCATTTCAGAAATATAGTTTACCATTCTTAAACTGAAAAGTTCAACCAACATTTTAATAAATTATCTCTGTTCTATCCTTGCTTTCTCTGCATGCATACTCTTTTCTGCCCCTTGTGTAAGCAGACACATCATCAGTGTTAAGGTTCCCATAATTTATCTCCTTTACTAGACATGTCAATTCATTTCACATATTTCAGAAAACACTGTTCTTCTAACTATGTATATTTTGATACATTTTTTCTTCCAGACTGGTTTTCCCTTTCTCCATTCCTCCTAACAATTTTGTGCTGACACCAGTGTTTGAACAAGTTATGCTAACAACTGTTGTAACAAACTTCTCTGTTTTCTGATAGCCTGATGAGTTCCTATCAACTACTTCAAAATGTAACTCTTAGACCTTTCTATGTTATAGCAAAATTTTTAAAAAATACATCTAAATAATATTTTTTGAACCAAGCTTCTTCCAACAGGCATTCCTTCTCTTTCTTCAGCCTCTATCAATATCACTTCTTTAGTGCCCATCCTATACTAACATCAACAAAGGCACAAGCATCACTGCCATCAAACACAAACAGCAGGTTCAGAATAATTCCAAGTCTTCCAATAAGCTTTGCTTTTTGATGTACATATTTTCAGGCAGGTTCTTTAAAATATGTACTGCCACCTCCCTTACAGCAACACACCAAGTATGCTGGTAGTTCGCGTTAATCTCAGTCAACCACTTATTGAGCACTTCTGCTGCTAGAAATCCTCATTTCAAAAAAAAAGGGGTTCAAAAAGAAACCCTTTTCTTTTTGTATGACCAGCCAAATCTAGTCAGAAATTTCTTCCCTCTTGCACTTGCAGATGGACACAAACAATACTATGTTCAGCAGAAATAGTTCATGATTTTTTATTTAGGCAGTTTATTTCCTCTTACCACTTTTCTCATCCACAAACTGAGCCACTTGCATATTATTTAAGTCTGAAATCAGCATCTTCTCTCTTCTAAATCTTTCCCTAAGTATTTCTATTTATAGTTTTCTTATGTCAAAAGGAATTGCGTTACAAATATTGAATTCTTCCAGAGTAAAACTGGAACAGAACAAAACAAAAACAGCTATTACCACTTAGTTTGCCAACTTAAAAAAAAAAAATACCTGAGGTATAACTACATTAAAATGCAGCACATCTTTATTTTTAGATCTGTGAAATTGGCCTTACACCAATACACCTTTGTGAGAAATTATGCTATTTAGAGAGGCAGAACATGATGGACTACCTCCAAACATTTGCTCTCCTAAGGGGAAAAAAAAACTAGTGTGAATTTTTGAAACTGTAAAGCATGGAGGAAACTTACCCAGTATCTATATAGCTCTACATTTTAAGAAATCTTCTTTAAAGAGTAACTATGCACTTCCCAGAAAAGCCTTTGCAATATACGCTTAAGTGACTACTGGGCAAATTACAGTTAATTTTTAATTTTTAAAATTGAGCTGCTGGAGTCTTCTCTCAAGTATTACTTTGATGACGCATTTGATGCCCTTCTCATATTAAGATGTTACGGGATCAGCTACCATCACACAATTGCAGCACAACCAAGAACAGGACAATTTGGAGAAGGGAAACAGGATACACAGGGGGAGGAGGAAATATGAGAGACTAAAAATTCTGCAGTACTCATCATCCAGACTTTTCGTCCTAGTACCAATAAAAGTTACACAGGTGACATGAAGAGAAAGCAAAGGAAAACAGCTTGGCCAACTGATGTACCACCAACTCTGATGCACCATCAACTCCAGTATCAGAAGACGGAGGCAAAGAGAGCAAAAATGAACTGATCTGCAATCAAAGAGAATTAAATGCAGCTCTTTTGTTTTTTAAAAAGCTGCAATGTGAGATGATGTAACTAGCAGCAGCATGAACTGGCTGGTGTCATTTATATTGAGGCAGACCAGTTAATCAACAAGTACTTTACCCACCTCTTCCTACAGCAAACTTTTCCCTTGCAAGTCCTGCCTAGCGTCTCCTTTTCCAGGAACCTCAGTATCACACAGCCAAATGCTGCTCTCAGTGTAACTTCTACAATCTCTAAATTTAGCAAGGTTTCTATAAGTAACCCACAATATTCAAAATAACAAACATAAACTTAATTGACCAGTTATTATATTCTATTATATTACATATAACATACTTATTATTATTGCTATTATTATTGTTGTTGTTATTATATTGACCACTCAGTCAAAATTGTGCATTGTCTGGATAATGATTGTAAGCTTCCACTGACATAATATGTAAACAGCAAAACATGCTTCTTGACACTGAGACAACTGATATGTGCCATTCTCTATTGGCATCACCGACTCTGAAAACTCAAAATCATATGAAACATTGCAACATATACTTATTTTTCTTTGAGCTTTATTAAGTATATAGAGTATAACAGGTTTATTTGCTACCAACAGCAACATCAGCAGGGCTGCACAGAACTTCAAATTCAGCCAGGTGAGAATACTTTTTCTAAGTTCTTTGGCAAATATGATGGGAATTTCTATGGTTTAGAACATTTAAAACCCAAAACAGTTAAATCACAAAGCTGTTACCAAAAAACACCATCAAGATTTCACAGGCTTGCTACAGCTGGTTATTACCTCTTCTGAAGCTCAGGCTATGAAATGCAAATAAGTAAATGATTCAGAATCACAAAATTTCATCTACTGTTCTTGTTCTGTAGCCTAAATATTTTAGTAAATATAATGAAATAAACTTCAAAAATCTTTAGGACTGAGTACAGAAAGTAACAGCCAATAAGAAAAATCAAGATTATCCTGAGCATCAACAGTGGCTAAAAGACCAGCAAGCAAAGAAAAACGCGGTTACTGAAATCGTGTCTCAGTAATCACAGTCCCCTGAGAATGTATGTTCAGTATATTCTATGACTATAGGTGCTGAGAATATGCATGTGTTGTTCATTGGAAAAATTATCTGCTGTCTACAATGACCAATAATGATACATATTAAAAACACACATTTATTTGAGCCAAGACATAAACTGGCTACAGATCAGGATTCCACATAGCAAAGATTTCTATGTTTAGTGCAGTCTCCAATGAAGTAAAATAAAATGTATGATATTAACTTGCATATTTTCTATTTACTTGTCCTGGCAACATCCTAAGTAATACTAAATTGTAAATGTCCCTTTGGAGCAACAACAGGGGCAACAACAGCATTTTACCAACAGGTAAAAGATTAAAATGTGAATTCCAAACACAGATCCTATACTCACACCAGGGACTAGACACGACAGAACTGGCTTAATGCAATCTGAGAATTCATTTGCTCTGAGAGAAAAAGGTAACAATTCATCCTTCCTTGGGGCAGTTTTTCTACTCTACTTGGACCAGCAGGGAAGCAGGCTGGCTGCACCTAAGCTATAGGACTGCATGCTGTTCTCCACAGTTTGCAGCAATGCAAACCAAGGGACCTGTTGGAGCTCAGAGTCCTCGCCCCGCACATCCACTATGCATGTAAGGTGTTGTATGCAGATCCCGACCAAACATGAAACAGGACATGGCCAACTCAACATGCTGAAACAGAACCTGAGAAATGGGTTTGCATCCCATTAATCAGATACAGCAATGAAACACAGCCCAACTCTTCCCAAGATCCAAGTGTCAGTGATAATTATTCTTTAGTAACTCCTTTGCAACTAACTACCATCTGCCTCATGCACAGTATTCAGCAACTCTGACAAAGTGTTCTTATGTGCCTTCTTGAAAGAGTTTAAAGATAGGCATCGAACGCCTTTCAGAGACTCAAATACATTTTGCCTAAGAGGCTCCTTCAGTTGTTCTAGCAAATAGGCTCAGCTTCTTCTACTTTCCTTTGCATTACTGCATACCACCAATACTAATTTGGACTGAATACTCAACCAAGATACCACAGCACAGAGCAGCAGGAATACGTGTTTCCTCTACTTGTAGTTGTCCCTTATATTTAAGCAGAGTTAGCATAAATATCCACAATTACACTATTTCACAACTTTACTTTCTTTCTCACACAGAACTCAATGCTTGATCTAGCACTCCAAGAATAAGTAGAGAAGATAAAGTACTTCTCTCATTCATCACTGCTCACTACAGAAGGGAAGGCTGCATCAGACCACAGTGGTACATCCTGATCCCAATACCCTTCCAGGCCTTCAGCTAGCGACCTCTGTGATGAAATGAAGATTACACTTATTAAATTTGCAATGTGCTTACAGGCTTTCTGGTGGGAGGGTTGACAGGTTGATAGGAGGGGGCTGTAAGCACATTACAGAACAAAATTAGAATATAAAATGAACTTGACAAATAGGAGAAGCAGCCTGAGGGAAAAAAGGAAAATTTGTTCAATGAGAACCAAGCAGAAAATTCTGTGCTTAGCCAAGAACAATTAACTGCTCAGATAATGGATAATAACAACTGCTGAGGTTGCAATTCTACATAAAAACATAGCCCACAACAATCTAAATATGTCTTAACAATAATTTGGGGTTTACAACAAAAAAAATAGGCAAAGACTGTACTAGGATTTAGGAGAAAAATTAGATACGAGTACACTTGTACCACCAGCCAGCTCTGGTAATCTTCCACTGGGCACCAAAATTTTTATACAGAGATACATATATACACAAACACACTTTGGGAATAATGGAATGTAGAGAAACAAGAATTAACAGAAAAAACAATTCATGAGTTGAAGCTGTTTTGCTTGAAGAAAAGATTGCTGAGGATAGACTCAAATACTGGAGTCTATACTCATGGGATACTGAACAAGAAATAATGGACTTAAAAGATATAGGTGTATTTTGCTCTGTGTTGAGATCCTTACCAGCTGTTTTTCTAGTGATTCTGTTATTTACATTACTCATTTATTATTACATCCTAAGAGGAAAGTCTTCACCACACAGTTAATAAAGTGATAAAGTGCAAATCTTTGCCTTCTAGAAAGACTTGCAAGTTTCTGGGTTGTTTCTTTTTATCATTTTGATCAAATCTGGTGATCAGAAAAAGATGAAAAGACCAAAATGAGAAAAAAAAGATGAAAAAAACCTCACCTAGAATTAGTGGTAAGGTTAACCACACAAAAAAAAAAATCATCCTCCTCTACCCAAACTCAGTGTTATACTTTTACACTAAATAAGTTGTTGTTCAATAACAGTTGAAGATGAAGAATTTTAAAACAAAAGCCTGTTTACCCTGTGCACCCTCTTTTCTGCAACTCTTAGAAGTTGCTCCATCAGATTTCAGAATTTTTCTTGCTGCTTCTTACCTACTCATTTTCTCTCTTCCTGGCATATTTAAATTCAGAAGTAACCCCTGATGAAATCAATACGGAAAAGATAATGCTAGCTATTTTTAGTAAGAATAATATCATCACACTCCTAGTCACCATCTAGAACTTTTCTGACTGGTAGAAAAAAACCCACTTACGTTTCACAGCTAAAACCAAACTTCTATATCTAAGTTCACCTTTCAGGACAATGGATTCCATGTAATGGCCATATTTATCCAGTGATTAAAAGCAACTGCTTACACTTTCTAGCCCATCTGACTACTCAGAAAGTTGCACCATGTTCTTAGCATTTCCAAGCTGGTATAAAATAACTTTAATATTTTCATCCTTCCCCTGTAGTATCACAAAATGCAAAGTTTGGCTGAACTTGCACATTGAAACTGTAGTAAAATTCTTCTAACAACATCACAATAGTTCAAATGTATTTACACAAGTTAAAAAGAAATCTAGAAAAAAAATAAAGTGATGATTTTTTCTTCATATCAATAATCCACGTCAAGACTCATGACAGTAGATTTAAATTTTAAGTTATGTAATAAATCCATATGATGAATGTCATAAATAAAAACTTGAATGAAGCTACCTTGTATGCCGGCAATTAGCATAATTTTAGAAACTAAATGTTTTAGAATAATTTATGGCAATAGTGAGGTTGTTTGCCTTTGGTAAGAGGTTATATCAGGTCTGCAAAAGCTTAAACTACTAGGTTTTGAGAACACTATAAGTACATCTCTGCTGGATGTGTTCACGCACACAGGAAGTCTGTCTGCATCAGCAGGTACAGCTAATGCAGAGAGCACATGCCAAAAATATGCATTTCAACCTCTACACTCCACATAAAAAGAAGTCTTGTGTTTTGGTCTAGTGAATCTGTCAGAAAAGTATTTAAATGGATATCCATAAGAATAAGAGACCATATAATCATCCTACATGATTCAATCATTTAACAAGGTTGAGAACTAGTACACAGATGGTTAGTTGCCAAAATGCTATTCCTGTCCTTGCATCATCTTGGTTATTTGCATCTGGAAAGATTCAGCTCTGAGTTTGCAAATGATAATAATAATATCATCAACAATTTTTCTTCTCATAATTTCCATCTATATTAATCGAGCATTTAATAATGTCTATCTGCAGACACTACAGTGGAATAAGAGTTCGGATTTACATTAAAGCCACTGTGATTTGATAAATCATCTAGAGAAGACATTTTAACTGTTTTAACCCTTCTTTTACCTACTTTACTATTTTATGCACATATATAGAGAGACAAAGAACAGCTCACTCACCTGCCTCAGGCAATGCACAGCACCTGGCTGAACTGCACAACTCAACTACAAGTCTGAGCCCTTTGTCTCATCAACATCATGTCACAAATCAGGCAGTAATCTGGCAACGTATCATATTTTAAAGTCAGACGGCAAATAAAAGGTAAGCCTAAAGTCATTAAGGCAAACCTAGCAGCTTCCATGTGCTATGCATCTACAAGCCTCAAAATGTTGTGTATGAAGCCCTACAGATGAAATGTGAATGCAAGTAAAGTGAGAAACACAATGTTGTAAGTTATTACAGCGTTGTACTACTCACAGATAAAAGCACAATACTCTAAGCACTACATAAACAAGCGGAGATAACTATCCTGACTCAAACAGCTCACAAATTATGTAAAGAATAAAAAACAAGAGAACAAAGTTGTACAAGATTTTCTCTACAAGTAAGAGAACTGAAAGGTCTAAAGGAGACAGATCATGGAAACCCTGTGATACAAAGACCATCCTTTCAAAGCCATATTATATACAGGTACATGTATACAAAGTTTTCCCTCTAACCCAGTTGTAAAATCTTTCATAGATCCACAGCTTACAAAAGCTCAGTCATTACTTTTGGTACCAGTATGTCCTTATCATAAGGAAGGTATACAACCATTTAGTTGGAAATGTGACAAGTTGTCTAACAAAACACTTGCCCTTAAAAAAAACAAAAGGCACAGAATCGTGTTTACGAATATTTCTGCCCTTTTCTAATAGTCACTGAATTAAAGTATTTCACAATATATTCCTTCTTTCTTTGCTAGTTCCTGTTAAAACATCTGACCCGACTCTTCTCCACCAAAAATATAGTTTGAACATTCACAGGGGAACATCTTTTTATTTTATTAACAGAAAACCAATTATGTTTTACAGGTAAAATAATTTCTGATCTTTGCCAGTAAAGCAGCAAAACTTATTAATTTCATCCCCTGAAAAAAAGAGAGTGGAATATTTTCCATTCAAAGGTCAAAATATAGTAAATATACTCATCTGACCTGTGAACTACCAAACATATATAGAAATTATTAAAGATACATGCTTTTCAACTTGTCCTTACGAAAAACAAACTATGGAGTCACGACCTATTAAACAACTTCATGGTACACCCCTTTCAGTCCAATTAGTGCATACGTCCTCACTTTTACATAAAAATTACATTCTTATTGATGGATGGCCTCAATAAATAGTCTAACAGTAACAGCTCTTTGTCAAGTGTTTGGAGGTGTTTGTATGAGTAAATTTACATTCTTTTCTTTTACAGATTTTCTGATCAAACTGCATTTAACACAGAAATGGATTTGCCTCTTACTAATGAAAACTGGATAAGAAACATAATAATTTGGAATACTGGTGTCTGCTTTGCACCTTTGAGATGCAAGAGGTCTTTGTCAAAATTTAAATCAACTATATTTTCAAAACATAGTTTTGCAAAAATATCCCTCCTTTGAAGAATATTAAAGTTTATTGAAACCACAAAGCACACCTTAGTCTTCCCTTCATAGTTCCACAGAACACTTGAAATTATTTAGATTACATGATTAAAGTTTCTCTTTAAAAGTGGGAGGGGGCCAGGGGTGCCGAGGGCAAGGAAAACACCAAACTTCAGTTTATCGAAAGTTAAGAACAAAGGGCACATTGCTGATATTACACATTTCTTTTTGTCTCTTTTCTAATAGAAAATCCCAATTCTTTAATGGTTTTACATTGTTTCTTCCCATTTCATATATGAGGTTTGAGAGACATTTCAAGGCTCGAGATTACTTTTTCAAGGATCACTATTACAAAGCTCATTAAAGCAACTTCCAGAAGAACAGCACCTGAACGGTACACATCTGTCATCCTTACTCCCCCTCATCCATCAACAGAAGGACACTATTAAAAACTCTCCTGCAACCTAAGTTAAATATGCACAGCATGGAAACCCCAATGCATTAGCATGGAGGAGACTTTATAAACAAACAATGCCATTAAGTACAAGTAAATATCTGATTACATAGGAAAGATCAAGCAACCAAAGTATCATCACTATAACTTAACCACAAAAATACAGGTGAAAGGCACCTGTCAGAGTTTTAATCACTGTAAAGGATGCAAGTCTGTACTTCAACTCAAAGCAGAGTCCCATCTAGGGCCAATACTCAAGGTTAGTCTCAACTTGTAGCACTCAACTGCTGAAGTATGAGTCTCCCTTCCCACACAGCTTTCTCTACAGCACATGACACTGGCAACACATCACACTTTGTCAGAAGAGGTCTAATGTCACCCTCATACACTGTGTAGAGCACTTCAAAACGTACGTATGTAACTCCATATGCTCCTAAAGCAATCTTAAGTACAACTGTGCCCACTGAAACAGGTGTTTCTAGTTTTGGCAGCATAGCAGATTTATAACAAAACTGGTATTTTAGACACTGACCAGCTTCAGTTTTAGCCTGGAAGAAATAAGCATATGCTGTTGAACTTTTCTATTATGGCCAGCCCTAGACTGCTTACTTCAACATCAAACAAATATTTTGAGTATAGGAGAATATTTCAGAAAAAAAATTACAAAATGCCTATAGCTTCAAAACTCTGTCTCTTAAAACATGTTTTAAGGAGGTTAAGGGAGAAAATAATAACAATATACAGATAACAACATGTAAGGTAAGATCAAACTTGATTCCAAAATCTTAAAATCTTATCCTTCTAACAAAGCATATTATAACAGTTTCTAAAAATTAAAACATACCAAAATGCAATTAGCAAATCTTACAAGCATGGTACAAAGAACAATAAACAATTTTTTTCTACATGTATCAAAATGCCCTTCTTCAGTATCTTCAAGCCAAATATCAAAGCACTCTTCAAAATCCACACAATAAAATCTAAAAGTTGAATGCAACATGGATTGTACTTGAGTATAATCAAACCAAAATTAATCTCTTTTCTTTATCAAAATCTAAGAGAGTAGCAAAACACAAAATAGCATGAACCACTAGAAACAAGGATTTTGTAAACAACTACTTCAGAGACCTGAGATATGTGAACAACACAACAGTTTAAAAGTAGGCTATCACGATCTCTAACAGGATATTGTCTCTGGTGATCTACACAACTGAGATGCACTTTGTTTTCTTATTATGAAATGCTGATCAGGTCCATAACCCTGAAGAGAGAGCAGGGACATGGAGATAATGGACTACTGAAATCCAGCATGCCAATGAATGTAACAGGAGTCAGCACCAGATCCAACACTTTATTGGAGGGAAGGACCTGTATCCTGAGATTTGATGTTAAAGCACTGCTTAAACTAAACCATCTTTTATTACAAGTTGAATACTCCATCTGATAAAATACTAAACTCCTCTAGACTTCACTGCTCTCTCTAGATTAAGTTTTTACAGTACAACAATACCTATTTGACAATATCCACAGCCAGGTTTTCTTTTCATGTGCATTTCTGCAAGACTTGACATTTACAATACTTACGCATTGCAATAAGGTTTCTTTTCATATCCTTTGTAGTTATTCATGTTCAGAGCCATTTTGCAAACTTCACAGTGGAAACATCCTTTATGCCAGTACTGTAAATAAATGTAAAGTAGAATTACTTACGGTACTGATGTTTTGAAAGCTGTGTTAGGGTATGGCAACCACAAAAACACAATTACATGTCAATATTTTGGCCATGCATTAAAGATCTTTGTTAACCAAATCAAAAGAATTACTTTCACATGAAGCCAAAGGTGCTTATGAAATACTCTCAGAAATGTAAACTCTCAGCTAAGATAAATGCCAAGACCTTCGCATACCGACCTTGCCTGGGTTGTTCGAAAGATAACTGAAGCAGGAGTTTGACGTTTTGCTTCGTAAAAAACAAACAAAAAACTACACCACTTGCTAAGAATGCAATACTACGCGAGTGAAATCACTAACTAATGTGACGGCTGGCTTTTTGGTACGCCGCACAGACACTAAATTTAGCACATAATACGGCATTTTCCTCCGGTGGTTTGTACCGCCTTGCCTTTCCGGAGACGCTAATTTGGCGCATCTGTCACAGCCTCACTGTTGTTATTTACCGACCGACCACGCTCGGCGACAACCGGCATCACCGGGGACACCTCCGCGGGACGGGGCTGTCGCCACCGCGCTGCCCCGGCTACCATCCCCGCCGAGGCGGCCATGGCGTACGGGGGTAACTACAGCCGAGCGGGGGCCGCCTACAACTTCATCCCTCGGGGCGCCGGAGGGGCCGCGGGACCCACCGCCGGGCCGGGCGCCGTCACTGCCAAGCAGGCACGGCAGGGGCGCC
>WEIV01023358.1:141293-151417 GCA_013390005.1 Calyptomena viridis
CGGCCTCCCGCCCGTTGCACGCGCAGCCCCGCGGACCTTCCAGCGGGTGAGGAATGTCCGTGCCTTCCCCCCGCTTTGTGTCCCGATGAGTTTTCGGATGCGGTGTTACTGCCTTCCCGGGGCTGAGCCTCGCCGGGTCTCACCAGCGGTCCCGCGGGGCAACCGAATCGCGGCCAGAATGGCAAATGACGCTCGTCGGAGCCGGCGTTGGGCAGTCATTGCTGGGCAGCTCTGCAGCGCTGGGGAGCGGTACAGCAAGAACTCATGCGTTTTTTCGTATAAGGACTTCTTTAACTACCGGGAATATAAACTACGCTGAGGAAAGCGCTTAAGCCAATGCAGTGCAACCTTTTCTGAGTTTTTTGTCAGTGGCGCAGCACTCTGTGTGGCGCACAGCAAGGACAAATTCTGCACATACTTGGGCGTTATTAAGTAATCAGAATGCAGTCAGCTAAACTGGAGTACTTGGCTATAATTCTGCCTTAGCAACCCAACTTTTATGCACTGGCTGTTTAAAGGCGCAGGGAGAAACAGTAATTTCATTGACATTAATAATATATGTGATTAAATGAGAAACACCTAATCAGGCTTTTAATATTACATGATGGAAGTTGTAAAGCTGCCTCCACCCCATCTAGACTGAAATATCTGACACCTACTGAAGCTCAGATGTTGAGATGCTGGCTGTACTGCGAGCAACTGGAAAGCAGATTTGCACTCAGTTCTGTAAATGCTTATTGTCTCCTGTAGCTATCTCATACAGTAGCAAATAGACAAACTGCTGACCAGCTCCGTTTCCATTCTACAGTCTGCATGATGGTCTATTTTGGAGACAGTTCTAGCAATCTCCAGCTCTCAGAAGTCCTGAATCAGATTTTTTTATTGTTGGTAACCAAAGTGGCTTTGATACGGAATTTAAGATTTGCTTTCTCACTGTTCATCACTGACAATATGATAATTTTTCACAAATAGCTGAAAACCAATTTGGCTTCAAGCTAAGATTTCCCAGACAGAAATAGGTGCATAGGCAACCTGCAGTGCCAAAGCAGTGAGTCTCATCATCTGTTACCTCTGTGCTGCACAGATTACCTTACACTTTCTGTTGGGCAGTCTGACTGGCAGTGAACAATGGCTTTTATTCAAGGAACTCTGAATGCTAGGCATCTGTTGATAAAGGAAACTTGAATACATGGTAATTCAATGTTTTCTGTGGGAACTGTCATTTAGGAACCTAAGATCCCATATAAGTGAATTAGGCCCAACATACAGGTGTGCAATCTCAGTTCTACAAAGGCTACACAGAATAGAGGAGCAGCAAGTCTATAGTAGAAACTGATCTAAATTAATCTCAGATAGAAGGCAGTGAATGTTAATTACAGAGAAAAAAATTTCTTAGGTGACTTAATTCTTTCTTAGCTTAGATTCAGCCTGATGGCTTATAGGTGAAAAGGCTGTGTAGCCTATTAGAAATAACTAGAGGCATACAGCTCACCCAAACAGCAGTCTTTGAGAATGAAGTCTTTGAGATAGAGGCTTTGTTCCTGAAAGGTCTAGATTATTAAAATCACAATCAGACCCTTTACAGGCAGACAGTATTATTTGGATATTACTCTAGGTCTCAATGAAATCTCTCACCTTATTCTGGAAGGGAAAACTTGTTAACCAAAATATCCACACTAAAAATGGAATAGTGAAATCAATAGGAATACCTGCAGTTGGGCCTGAATTAAGTTTTTTGGCAGTATGAAAGCATTCCAATATTTCTCATTGTTTCAAGATCCTTTAATTAGCCTTTATTAGTTTCCTTCATGAGGGAGGGAAATTAGTGTCTGAATCACAATCTTTATTTCCACAGCACAAATCTCTGACAGCCAATTTTTTCTGTTGCTACTGTAGTGAAAAGCAGGTTCTTTTGCTCTATACGAACCACTGGGAGAGAAAAATCTACTTCACCCATGATTGTGAGAAAGCGGTGAAATGTTACTCATCAGCAGCCTTTCTTTCTTCTGAGTCAGTAATGATGAAATGGTAAAGTTCAGCAAAGCTGAATACAACAACCCTGCTATGTCACTGACTGTGGGTGTAAACCAAAGGCTGTGAAGCACAGAAGGCCACAGACCTTGTGCTCTAAAGAACCGCAGCTACAAACAAGAAGCCTGTGGTAGGTGGTGATCCTCTAAATAGGTCCCAGCATTGAATCCCAACTGGTATGGACTGGAAGGTTATAAGTGGCATCCCAGGTTTTCAGGCCATTATACTTCTGTCATCCGGTGCATTTCAGGGCTGTTTATCAAGCCTAGATGATTGAAAAGTGGGTGTTTAGCAGAGCAATGCAAATTGACAACATTTGCAAATAGATGCCTTTTTAAGGAAGCCTACAGTCATCCAAGTGCAAAAGATTTTCTGGGGCACCATAGAAATGACTAGGTAAAACAGTGATTACTAAAGTTACTATTTCTATGGGGTAATACCCTCACCAATTGCATTTTATGTTTGTTTATTTGAGAGGAAAGTTTTCAGTGCTCCTTTCAGTTTATTTAGTTTATAAACATATAAATATGTGCTGCAGTAAGAAAACAAAACATTATGGTGATAAGTGTTTCATACTTTGATACTGAATTTTACCTGAGACAGAAAAGTTTAAAAAAACTGTTAAACTAGAAGGTTACCCAGTGTTATTGGAGGTGACTTGAAAACATCTTGGAAGAGAAAACCAACTTGTAGGGATCTCAGGTTTATATCTAGTTCTTCTAAAGTGTTTTTTTGAACTTTCTCAGCTTTCTTTCCCACAAAATGAGCTCCTTACAACCCATCTCCCAAGGCTGAAGTTTAGGCCTGTTGGAGCCTAAGGTGAACTTTTTAGCAAGAAAGTAAAGGCTTCTGTCTTGCAGGTGACCATGCCTTTGTAGGCCATACATAGAAGCTCAGAGAAAGTGTTTACTACCTTCAGTGATCACATGAGGACATGGTCTTTCCCCACAAAGTTCTACAAATTCAGACTGCTCATGAAGTTGTGGTTGTATAGAGCCATATTGGAGAAAATAGGAGGTCATGTAAGCACAGTGATGTGTTTTTGTGGCAAAGAATGTGGTTTTCATTCAGATATGTATTTATTTATTTACATTTTGTGGAAAAAATGCTCTATGTAGTATGCCCCAATTAGGAGCTGATGCCCCACTTGCAGTGTCATTATTCAGTCATTTTTCTGCAATAAATGTGACAAGGTATGCTTAGACTCTGATGGACTGTTGTGAAAATACTGTTTGGTATGTTTGACTGATTTTTCTTATCCGATCTGTTCTTTAAAGAGGTATAAAAGGTGGGATAATTGACAAGTTAAGATAATATACCAAAAATGCTATCTGCCTGCTGTAACCAGCTCATAACATTTGGCTACTAGCTCCAGCATATACCAGGCATTGTGTCATATTTAAGTGGAAGGATGATCTCGTGGTTAAGGCACTGCATGGAGAATTGCAGATGAAGACACTAAGAGGTAGTGCAGTACAGATAAATAATATTCAGAGAGGTTTTGTGAAATTATGTGGCTGTCCTAAATTATGTAGGAAGAGAAAACATTAAACCAAATATTGGTTGGCTCAGGAATTGGCAGTGAATTTTTGACCCTTAGTGTCTGAGATTATGTGTAACCACATAAAAGAAGAAACTTCATAGTTACATTCAAATAGAAACAATGTAACTTTAATGTGACCTTGCTTAGAGCTACCCAGGGTGCTGTTAGAGAGACACACTTTAAATTCTCTGCTGTGAAAGTGTAATTCATACTTGTGTATGCAAGGGTCAGTGAAAGTATGTTTTCAGCTTCAGATATAGAAAAGTTTCCTAACAAAACAAAACCAGCAAAGGTTACACTTTATTGATTTCTGCAAGATTACCTAAAATCCACCCTGCAGTGCATTTTCAGAATTACTCAATCTTTAGCTACTCTAAATAATTTAGATTATTCTAATAGAGTAAGGAAATACTAGAACAAAAATATGTAGTCAATCAGCAGCAGTGTTTTCTGTTCTTAGAATCTTCTTCACTTGAAAAGCATGCAAACTGGATACTGCACAATAGCTATATGCCTAAAAAATATATGAAAAAGTAATAATGAAAAGTCAGCATTACTCAGAGAATCATAGAATGTGTTGAATTGGAAGGGACCCGTCAGTATCATCAAGCCCAACTCCTGACCCTGTGTACCGCAAATCCTGGGCACCCCAAGAGTCACACCATGTGCCTGAGAGCATTGTCCAAATGCTTGTTGAACTCAGACAAGCTGTAACCACTTCCCCGGGGAGTTCAACCAATGCTCAGCCACCCCCTGGGTAGACTACAAAATTGTCTAGAAGAAGGGACTTCTATTCTTAGTATTAATGTTGCAGTGGATTCTATTACTTTATGCGTGGGCTCAGAATTTTGCCATATTAATTGGGTGTTCCAGGGTACCTCAATGATAATGTCACTTCGAGTTATGAAAAAAGCTTAGTAGCAATGGCCCAGTTACTTGGATTAATGCTGGACAGAAAGTTGTTACCTAGCTCTTTTGGTTTTGTTTGACCTAAGAATTGCTGATTTATGAGCAAAAAGTAGATTGAAGACTTCATTCAGGTGCAAATCCTATTACCTTTGTGCATATGTGTGTGTTTCAGAAAAGCAACTGGCATTAAGAAAGCATATGCACTCTGTAATTCGGGTGCACAAAGCAGGTGGAGTTCTGTTGAACTAAACACACAGGATGTTTTTAAGAATTTGGCAGTGCCTGCTTGAGTGATAGCTGCTCTAGCAGGTATTTCCCGAGATGCAGGCAAATGAGAATGACTAGGAAGCTGTAATCATCCAGTATTTTGTAAATTGTGTCTTCACTGAGTTGGGAATGTAGGAACAGTCAACCTGACTTAAGGTTCAGTAATGTATTCTAAGATCAGAGGCTGGGGTGCTGTGCACCCTGAACATTAAACTTGCATGTTTGAGAGGAATGAGAACATAAACAGGTGCAGGCAGAGCACAGCACGAGCTGTGTTTCTCACTGCCAGAGCTGCACTTGTCCTAGTGCCTCAGTTCAGCAATTCAGTCTCTCGTTTCATCTACAGAGCAGGGCGAGGAACTTGCAGAACCCACAACAGTGTGTGCATAGAAAAAGTCTAAAATCTGGAAGCTTTCAAATTTCCACATTCAGTGACAGAGCTTAGAATAAAAACACACTATTAGCACTTTTTTGGCTTTTTTAAAACTCCCTTCTCTCTGTTACAGTCACTGTATTTTTCAACCCTGTTATGGCTTAGAGGATGTTCTACACACACTCTTTTTTTTGCTTGTGTGGAGTAAAAGTATAAAGCTACTTGATTATGCTTATGAAGATTAAATGCAATGAAAAGATTATTTGTTAATTGTGGATATTTTTATTGTCCTATGTGTAGCCTGAGAACGAAATAGGATTTTAGAGATAGAGTTAGGGTCCTGAACTGAATTTTAAAATCTAATGAGAGGGTAGCTTTGAATAAAAAAACAACAATGCCATTATTCATACTGTTGTCTATGCAACTACTTTCTCATTATTTCCAAAAATAGTAGTTGAGTAGCTTCCTGCCTAAATAAACAGTTCATGTAGCTGGAACGTGGATTGTAAAGTTTTTTAAAATAAAGTTTCCTTTTTTTAAGCTGAACAATATGGTGAAATACAGGAAGGGTTGGGCTGTGATTGGATCAGATTCTTGAAGTTAAGGTTTTAAAAGGTTACGTGACCAGTTCAGAGTAACTAAGTACACTTACCCTGTAGATGGCCAGGAAGCATTGCAGGGAATATGCTCCTTCCATTGCTATTTCCAAAAGAAATAGCCTCTTTTAATAAAGATACAGAATCAATAACAAGCGTCAGGGAAATCTGTATTTCCAACACTTCTAGAAAGATTTTAAAGTTATGCCTTCACAGTGCAGATCTGACAAATCTCGCACATCAAGAGGGAGTCTCACATGTTAAGATCCCGAACTCTCCCCTGCAGCTCGACCTGTATCACACTAATTTGCAACACTGCACCATGGCTGCTCTCTCATTCTCTAACCCCACATGCCAGGCACAGCTGGATGGCCCAGGCTGCAATCTGCCAAACAGCTGCAGCTACTGTGGGGTATCAGGGAGCAAAAGAGCAGGAGGAGGATGCACAGTGCAGCATGGCTGCATTGCTGAAAAGAACAGTGGATTCCAGGGAAATTCCCAGGAATATTAGCAAAATCCCTTTCCATAAAGTAAGAAGTAAAATCTCTTCATAACTCAATGTTAGCATTTTTTCCAACTTATGTTACTTTTTAAGTTTTCCGCTTTGAACACAGAGACTATGAGCTCCGAGGCTATTAAATAAAATATTGCAAACTTTTAAAATTATAACCTATAAATAAACAAATGAAAAAAATACAGTTCAGATATGTTACGGGCTTGGGTCAGCAAGACAATGACTGGTGCTAGTCTTCTACCAGCAGCATTAGCTTCTGCAGCACCATTCCTGGTTCCAAGCTTAGAAGAATAAGCTAATAGAATAAGAGAAAGGATTGAGGAAAATTCACCTTCCTGAACTTACCTGGAGATAAACTCCTAAAAGCAAACCAAACTATATTTAGCAAAGCCCATCTCAAAGTTTGGTCTTTGAGCTCTACTCAGGTACTTTAAGGATGTGACTGAGTTCTGCCTTATATCTAAATTTTTAACAGCAGGTTTTCAAATGATTGAAAGTTTGGGAACAATAGGCCATGACAGAGCCTCAGCCCTCACCCACTCCACTGTGACTTGAAGAGCACTGCTGCTTTCATTGAAAAGTCATGGATAACAACTTGGAAGCAAAGTATCTTCTGTCCAAAATCTTTTGGGGTGTATTTTCATGCATTTCTTTACTGGGCACAGAACAATATCTTATTTGAACCATCTTCCTCAATACAGAATTATCATATGGAGTTATATGAGCCTTGGGTAGGGAAATGTACAATTTATTTCTATTTGTTTATTTTAAATTAAATACAGCTGCATTAGAAAATTAATAATCCATTGAAGTTTTTCAAACACCTTGACTGTTTTGACTGAAGAGGTTGTGCTATGTATAGAAAATGTATTGTTCATACAGGCACTTTATAAAATCTTTCATCTTTTTAGTATGAACCGATTATTTTATTTCTTTCTTCTATGCACAAGAATGTAGTGGAAAGGGAATAGCAGATCCAATGCCACTGTCGTGAAAAAGATGCAAGCGCCTTTCTTTGCATCAGATCTCTGCACTTGCTCATGAATAAAAAATTAGAAGACAAGAAACGCAACTAATTGTTCAAGCAAAAATTCATCTGAGTAGTCTAGACCTTGAGTAAGACTCTTGGTAATGTTCATTTTGGAGGAGAGCTTTTTTAAATATGATACAAAGGCACATACAAAACAAAGAAGAACTCTGAAAAGGGACTTCTTTTTCTTCTGCCTTTAGAATTACAGCTAGCACATTAACTTTAGACTCAAGAAGCAACATTTTACATAAATTAAATATTGTAACATGTAATTGAAGATTTTCACAGTGAAGATCTCATTTTTCCATGACAGCTTTCTATGAACTATCTTAAATATTATCTTAGAAAAAGCAATTATTATATGGAGCATTAAGCAGAGCACAAATATTGGTACACTGTAGACACACCAGTTAATTTTCCTTTGACTACTGAACCATAAATAAAGGCAAACGGCATGGTTAAATGGTTCTAAAGTTACACAGGGGAAAGCAGTCAGTGTGCTGCCATGTAAAGGATGCAGTTTTGGAACTTGCCACAGAGGGAATTATTGTGAAATTACATTATACAGAATGTTTCATTCTTTTCATTCACATTATTAAAGTCCTGTAATAGTGATTCTGCTGTATCTGCTCTTCCCTACTGTGAACTGCAGACCAAAGAGTCTGACTGTCCATGTTGGCTTGACCACAGAGTACATTTCACATTATCATGAGAGTGACAGACTTGGTCCATCAAGGGAAGGAGGGAAAACTCCAGAGGACTTGATTTTCAAAGCCTCTGCTGAAGTGACTGCCAGGCAGTCAGAGCTCCCCAACCTGCAGCAGTAATTGTGTGAGGCCACACATCACATCTTCTGCCCCAGAGCAGAGGACTCTCTTATGAAGGATTAGTACCACAGCCATGAAATTAAAAGCACAATCTTTCTAAGCCTCCCAAATTAACCAGTGTGGCTACAGCACCTAATCTCCCTGTTTTCCAGCTCCCCCAAACTAGGTCCTTGCTCTGAAAATATGAATTCAGTACAAACCCACCAATAGCCATCAACTCACATCTGCCTCACAACCAGCTTCACCCATCTGAGATGACAGTGTGGTGGCATGCCCTGCTACCTCTGACCACATGTCTTGATGCATCTGATCCCATTTTTTCCTTAGAAGCTCCTGTCTATTAGGTGGTACAGAGAAATATGGTTCAGAGCCATCAAGTTTTCCAGGACAGCATTATCTGGGACAAGCAGGAGGGAATCCCTTTAGTTCTCTTTTCTGCTACCACAACCCTATTTAAACACACTCCCCTCTGGCTTAATTGTCTTCCCATCTCTACCACAGGTGCACATGTACTCCTGACTTAAAAAGGGACTAGAGAAGGATGCAATCCTTGCAGCCACCTAAGTTAGGCTGAACTTGATTTTCTACCTTCAGTCACTCTGCTAAGAGATGGCATTAAATAATGCCAGGTATCAGATAGGATTCAATCTTTCTTTATGGAAAATCACAAATCAAAGTCAAACAAGCGAGGCAAGAACTATAAGGGCCTTGCCTTCTGTTCTGCAAGGGCTGGTGGGATAGCTGCTGTGCCTTAGAATGTAGCTATAAAGGTTGAATGTATCTGGGGACACCAGCCCAAGACTACCTCCAGAGGAAAGTCTTCAGACCAAAGAAATGTTGACATAAGTTTGCTAGACTGCTGGGGTTTGATCCAACACATGTTGAAACCAACTGAAACACTCCCACTAATATCTGTGTGTGCTTGATTAAACACAATAGACTATGTGATTTGCACTAAGGAGGAGTTTCAGAGTAAACAGAAAACAGTGTAGTTGGTTATGTGCTGGCACCACACACCACCTTTAAATGTCATGAGCTCCTTTCACAGTACCAGTTGATGCAAATGGACTGGAAGCTACTGAGATGATGCTTTGCATAGCTATTGTCTGTCTTTCCACCATAATTAACTCTGATGAAAGAGAGTCTGGATCGGCTGGTGAGGAAAGTGAAGCTTGAGGACAGTGTTGGCTGCAGTGACCATTAAATTCTAGAGTTCAAGATCCTTAGGGCAGCGGGGAAGGTGTAGAGCAACCTTGCTACCCTGGAATTCAGAAAAGCAGAGTTTGGCCTCTTCAGGGACCTGCTTGGTAAAGTATTCTGGGATAAAGCCCTGGAGGGAAGAGGAGCCCAAGAAAGCTGGTTGATATTTAAGGACCACCTCCTCCAAGATCAAGAGCGATGCATCCCAACAAAGGGGAAGTTCAGAAAAATGTCAAGAGGTCCTGGACAAACTCAAACCCAAAAAGGAACCCTACAGAGGGTGGAAGCTGGGGCAGGTGTCCTGGGAGGAGTATAAGAGATTGTCCAAACAGCCATGGATCAGGTTAGGAAAGCTAAAGCCCTGATAGAATTAAACCTTAACAGGAACATCAAGGGATAGTAGTAAATTTCCCCAATTTGATGTTATCAAATTACTTAAAGAGAAAAATGGCAACATGACATTTACACTTCTTTGGTGTAATAACTACATACCCCACCAATTGCCATTCAGAAATGTTCCTTCAGTCCACATACTTAGGGCCACAACACCTGCTCTCTCTGGCTCTTCATAAGTTAAGTAAAAACCACCTTTTGTAGACTTTTCTGGATTGCCACTTGGCTAATTTGCATTGCTCAGCATGTATTCCAACTGGGGTAAATACCGAGGTCAATAAATAAATATGATGGATAACTGCTCTAGCTACAGTACATCTACTCTCCATAGATCCAGTTAAATAAGGCAGGATTGCACTGCAGATCAAATGTTACATCTATTCAGAAGACTTTCCTCATGAGTAAAACTAAAACTGCATCTGTGTGTGTCCAAACCAAGGA
>WEIV01023358.1:152561-215683 GCA_013390005.1 Calyptomena viridis
GGGTTGCAGGGGCACAGCTGCTCCACCATGGTCTTCACCACAAACTACAGGGGAACCTCAGCTCCAGGTCCTGGAGCACCTCCCACCCCTCCTTCTCCACTGACCTTGGTGTCTGCATTGTTGTTCACATGTTCTCGCTCTGCTCCTCTCTGGTGGCCACCTTCATCTACCCTTAACTTTTTTTTTCTCTCTTCCTAAATATGTTATCGTGGAGATGTTACTATCACTCCTGATTGGCCTGGCCCTGGCCAGTGGCCACTGGCTCTGCCGGACACGGAGGAAGCTTCCAGCAGCTTCTCAAAGCTTCTTGAAGAAGCCTCCCCATAGCTCAACCCCGCTGCCACCAAAACCTGGCCACAGAAAACCCAATACAGCACTGAATCAGTCACTTAGTCCACAGGGTATTTTTAACTCATGCCTTTGTGCTCCCCCTCATAACTTCTGAGTGCCTCTGCAGTGGGAGGGTGACTGGTATGACATATCCAGCATATTACTTAATATTCTGCAATCCTACTCAATAAGAGATCACAACCCTATTTTTAGAAGAAAATATAAAAACATCATTCAACTGCAAGCATAATGAAAAGAAAAAAAAGGTATCAGGAAATCTGTACTCAAAAATGTGTTACATTTAATTTGTTTTCAATTTGAATGTGCTCCTCTTAGTAGGTATCATTTTGCTACCACGACATTCTGCAAAGTTCTTTATGGTCCTGGAAAGGAAAATAATATGAAAAACATTGAGAAGAGAACTCAGTTGTGTGTGAGTTGTGGTTATAACTATTAATCCACTCAACTAATGATAGATCAGAAAACCCACAAGCTGTCAGGTTTTTAAATTATACCAAAATTTGTCAAGTATATCCTCATAATTACATGTAATAACTGTCATATGAAATTTCTTTTTATTCTTTTCTGCAATTCTTAGCAAGTAACCTGTAAACTGTTCCAAATGTAAGTCAAAATCTTCTGCTAGCCTATCAAACAGCCTGAAACACAAATCACTATTTTCTTTGGGCAACTTAATCCAAAAATTAATAATAATAATAATCAAATGTAAATTACAAAGCTAAAATATACCTCCATATTGTTAATAAAGAATAACAGAAAGTTTGAACATAAAAATATGTGTGAAACTAAAACATGCTTGTTGCAAAATAGTGAGAAGTAATTATAATGAAAACTCAGCTGATATCTAGTTCTCATGACTGCAGCAGATTAAGAAATATCTAAGCCTGGCAAGCTTTGGGCTATGTTGTGTAGAACTGGCTGTTCTTATAGCACTGAAAACAGGTTTGTTTTTTTCCTCTCCTGTCAAAAGAGATTTCTTGGATCAAGATAGAAAAGGTCATAAACTTCTTGTGTTTTATTAATTAATTAAATCCTCATTAGGGAGTAAGATGAATGTATATGAGTGGGAACAGTAAAACACTGGCATAAACTGTCAGGGAGGGGGGGTAGGGTCACCATCTTTGCTGGGCATTAAAAGTTTTTTAGCCAGTGCTGATATTAGGACATCTCAGAGAGTCTAAATGAGGTGATCCCCTGAGGTCCCTTCCAGCCTAAATTCTTCTATGGTTTTAAATTTGTGTCAAGAAAAATACAGATTGCACTGATCTTGCCTTGAAATAAGAACTTGGGGCTGGTCAACCTTTTGAATTATGTGTCAGCCCAATGATTCGATTAGGTGGTTTCTCTAAGTTATCTATATCTGAACATCCACACAGCTTTACATGGGAGGGATTTTCCTTTGCACTTCCCATGCTTTTTGGCTGCAGGTGAGCCAGCAGAGGGCCTAGACTATACCAGAGGAGAGCAAAGAGCCCCACTAGCAGGACAAGAATCTGAGGGCACAGGAAAGAGAAACTGGGCAGAAGCAGGATCCTGCCTTGTAAAATTTACAATGAGCAATTCTGACACTGAAAAAAGGAATTTTCAGGAAAAAGTGGTCTACATTAGAATGAAGATTAGGAGTATCTTTTATCTAATGAATTTACCAAAATACTGTCTTCTCCTTGAAAGACAATAATTAATTATTGTAATTAATTCTAATTATTTAAGGTTATAGTATTTGACTCTACTATATATAGAGGGCGAGTGAAATTCAATCTAAATACTAGAAGGTACTAAAATCCAACTTGTCTGTAAGAAAATCATGTAGAAGTCCAGCTAGATAGCTCCACAATTTCCAAGTCATTGAAGCAGTGAAGATATTAGTTGTTTGAAGAGAGTACTAACTGGCTGCTGGCTTTTTTTTAATCCTATGGTTTGGGGTTTTTTTTCCTTAGTTGTAAAGAGGCAGTGACAAATTACTTAGGTTATTTTAAATGTGTATTTACATCTCTGGAAGTTTTAGGAAGTATAAAAAGACTTTTAAAATGCATGTCTTCCTGGAAAAGATGAAAATATTCTATTCAGAAGGCAAAAAATACTTTAAATGTTGTCGTTTCCACTTTAAGTATAACGGTTCATGTTTACAGTAGTCCAGCAGCTTCCGAGGTTCACTGAAGATAATGAATGACTACTTATAATTAAGGATTTATGCAATTTTTTTCTATGCACAATCCAACTTTGAAAATTGTGGGTTTACTACTGCCCAGCAGTGCCACTTTAGTGACAGATTGGAACACTTACTTGCCATGTCAAGGATGATTAATATTTTTGATTGCTTTTTAACAGAAAACAGAAAGAATTTACCCAAAGGAAATGCCAGTAGAAGAGAACATCAATTGAGTACCCTCTCTATATAAGTAGGAATAGTAGTAATAGCATTACTCTGCATTGAAGATCCATAAGGGAGCTTAAATGAATTTATTTACCTCTCCCCAAAACAGTGAGTGCTCTCTGCATAAAATGTCCTCAATAACTTGGGAAAGACACATAAATTTAAGTATGCTAAATATTGCTTCATAAAAAATGTGCGGCCTTTAGATTTTACTTACTGTTTGATTCCACTGTGATATTTAGAGCTCTTTTCCTTAATAAATAAAAACATTGGTGAAAATCAAGTGAAAGCAAGGGAGGAAAAATTTTTCTTTTCTTTTGTCTCTTGGAAAAAGCATTAACTTCATCAGTTAGTGCAGAGATTGAGGTAATTTATTTATCATGGAAATGCCTCTGTCTAAAATGCAATAAACACTACAGACCAGTGTAGACAAATTATGGAAAGGGTGGGAAAAAAAGGCTGATCTTCTTTTATTGAAATATGTTCATTCTAAGAAAGTAATTATACAAAATTTGGGAAAGGGCCTTTTCACAGTAAAAAAAACATTATAGTGGATGCAGAATGAACTTTTTATTGCAAGAATTTGAATTGATCAGCCTGTATATGTAATCTAGCAAACACATTTTTCCAGGAGTGTAAAATTGCTATGGCACATACTCCAACCACAGGGCTGGATTGACTGCTCAAAGACAGACTCATAGTGTGACATATAGGTTTCCACTGCCATGATCTCTCATACTTATTGGAAGTATTTGAAAAAATAATGAGATTTAAATGTCTGCCTCTGTCTTTTAATAACTGTTAAAAAGTATTATCTCCTGAATAAATCTGTAAGAAAAATTATTATGCTTTTCTTAGTGTTTTTTGACACCCAGAAATCAATCTATCTATAAGCCTGCAAAATCTGATTGATTTACTAAAAACGCTGTATCACTGAATGCTTTCATACAGACTTAATCAGCCATTTGCTAAGAAGAACTGCCACATAGAATCCGTGTTGCAGAATTACTGAGTCTTATAACTGTGAATTGGACTGTCTTACTTACACAGTCAGTTGAATTTGACTACAAGGAGTGGTTAAGCAGCAAGAATCACATTTTTGAGTCTGCATGTTGAGTTGATGGAAAATTTGAAAAATTCATTAAATCTCAATAATCCTATGGGTAAGCTTTAAGAATGATGGAAAAAGACTAGGAAGCTGTAACAGAATAAGATCTTTTCTGAGTTTCTCTGTCTCAGCAATCAGGACAGAACAGCCAAACGATAGCCAAAGAATGGAAAGGGAGATGTAATCAAGGAAGATGAAATAAAGGCTGACAAAAACCTGGTAGGGCTTAGCTGGCTGAAAGCTGAAGATATTTGGATGTTATGTTCATGTGTATCCTTCTGTCTTTTCTCTGTAAGTGAAATTTAGGTTAGAGGGAAGACAGCACATGCTTATGTAATAGTGCCTGTGCTGAATCTCCCTGTAAATAACTTGTGCTACTGTACATTTTCTGAAGAGTGAAATAAAAGCACAGACGTACAAAAGGAGGCTAGAAAGACCTTAGCTCCTGGATTTAGCTCCATGTCAGCTACCTTTTGCAACACTGGTGGTTCCTATAGTGCTGAACAGTGCAGCAACTTCTCCCTAACACTTACAGGGCCAAAGAGAAGCTACACTGTTGTGCTGCAGCCAGGTGAATGTGCATGTTTATATTTTCTTTCCTCTCCTGACTGTTAGCATCTCTTTTATGTGAGCCAATTTGGATGCAGTGCCTCAACACAGGGGCTGAGATCACCCCTTCCAGGTTGCATTTGTCCCTGAACAAAAAAACACATTGTTTCACCAGGACTTTCATGAGTGCTCAGCAAGGAGTAGGACTGAGAGGCTTAGTGCTTGTTTCAGAGTACTGGACTGAAATTAGTGCAAATGCTTCATTTTTTGAGAGCCACTGCTTCATTTTTGATAGCAACTGCAGTCTTTCAGATTGCCACTGCTAACACTGCTTCGATAACCATATATCTAAGACACCCAGCTGGTAGCACAATGCCTAAAACCTGCCCAGTCCTAACAAATCAACATGTGCTCTCAAGGGTTGGATAAAGCTTTCTCATTAGCCAACACGTGGAGAGATAGGGGTGTTCGTCAAGACTTGATAAGATATTGTACTGGACATAAACACTACCACAGCAAGTTATAAAGTGTTTTATAAAGAAGGGTTTGTGGAAAAAAAAATCTTATTCCTAGACTGAAAGATAGAAGTATATCTTACTCTGGTCTCAGAAATTTTGCAGAGCAATCATAAATATGAACAGCACAAGTCTGTCCTTGAGCTGAATAGCCAGCAATGTTTGCCCATTGCTGATCACAGACATTCAGGGCTTATGTCTGCACCCAGCTGCTGGAGCAGGCTGGATCACCTGCTTCAGATGGAGGATCTGAAGAGATCCCAGTCCTGCCCCAGAGATGCCAGGGACGCAAAGAGTGGTCTGCATGGGCCACTTAACTTGGCTGAGGAATTCAGGAAGCCAGATGACTTGAAGAGAAATACGAATACCAGTATGAAAACCATGAAAACACAGAGGCAGAGCCTCTGCAGGCATGAAGGAGCCATATGACGAGCAGCTGGGTCACTTGGCTTGTTCAACCTGAAGGAGACAGAGGGAAGACCTCATCACAATCTACAACTTCCTCATGAGGGGAAGAGGAGGGACAGGCACTGATCTCCTCTCTGTGGTGACCAGTGGCAAGACCCAAGAGAATGGCCTGAAGTTGTGTCAGGGGAGGATAAGGTTGGGTACTAGAAAAGGTTCTTCACCCAAAGGGTGGTCGAGGACTGGAACAGGCTCCTCAAGGAAGTGGTCACAGCACCAAGCCTGACAGAGTTCAAGAAGCATTTGGACAATGCTCTCAGGCACAGGGTGTGACTCTTGGGGTGATCCTGTGCAGGGCCAGGAGTTGGACTCGATGATTTTTGTGGGTCCCTTCCAACCCAGGATATTCTGTGATTCTGTGATTCTAGGTATTTGGTCTGGAAAGCTGTAGTTAGGGAACCTATCTCTCAGCAGGGGTACAGTCACGTATATTAAATCCAAAAGGATCATGTGTGCCCATTAGTTCCTCCTTTTAAAAAAGAATTAGGTCTTAGAAGACTGCTCTGCCTTTAAGCAAAGATCTAAATGTCTGCTGCAGACAGCCTGCATATTTTTTTAAGAGACAAAGAATCTTGAGAATTATGATTAAAATAAGGATTAGGAAAGTTAGCAAAAACACTGTGGTTTAATTCTGAGCTGATCTTCAGTCCAACAACATTCAGAAAGTGCACGATCACAAAATGCATCATATCATAAAGGGATAATGTTTACATTTGTGACTGTAAGTGTTCATGCTATTTAGTGTTCCAGATTCTGTTTTATGAGTTTCCAGACAAATACAAAATTAGAAGACATTTGATTTCATTTTGCTAATAAATTCATTAGAGGTCCTTTGAAAGCATTTCTTTGTTGCTTCAGGTCTGATCTGCTGAAAGACCCATCGATCCAGCAGAGCCCATTAACTAATTCTAACAACTGGCTCCAAGTCAGTTTATTTTTTCAGTTGGAGTTCATAATAATAATTCCAATTTTCTATTTCAAGGCAAATGTGGAAGATTTTGTAAGCCTAGTTAGGCTTCAGGTGGTATCTCCAGTCCTCTGAATCTTGGGGATGTGCAGGTCTGTCCCAGCTACAGGCAGAGGGCATGGAAGACTGAGGGCTGGGGAATCCTCACCGAGCCATGGAAATCCTCCAGAAGCCTGGTAGCCTTGAGGAATTGCTTCAATAGTCTCTGCACAGAGTTGCTTCACAATTTTGTGGAGAGACTTTCCTTCTGCTCCCACAGTATCAGCCTCTTTCATCTGATGAGGTCACTCACCATTTAGTGTCTCAATGAAATATATCGGTGGGTTTTAAAATTTACAAATAAGTGTACTTAAAAATCACATTTAAACAAGCATATGCATCTTTTTCCTACATGCTGAGACACAGATTTTTCTTTCACTTGCAAATGCTGGTAACCGTGACCAGCAGAAGCAGAAAATCATTATGATATACAAGTCCAGAAAGGAACAGGAAGACTTTTCTTTGAAATATACTTATAAAAGGAACTAGTTTTAAACTGAATCAATAGAAGATGAGATTAAGAGTTTTGAAGGTTTATTCCAAAACTGAATAGTTTCTGGCATAATAAATAATGCATCTAGTGAGGAAAAAAAGGCGTACCCAAGAGATTTCTTTTTTTTCATCAGTGTTACTCTAAATTGCTCTGACTGTGCAAAATAGCTGTAAGTGGCGAAGTCTCGCTGAAGCAAGCAAATCACTGTGTGGCACACTTTAAAAATGCTAAGGACTAAACGTCCCCTTAGAATTTAAAGCAGGTGTCCATACAGAGAAGCACAATATAGCAGAAAGTGGTGATCCAGTTCCAAATCAGCAGCCCTGCTTCCATATTCCTCCCACACATCCTACCCAAAACCAGGACACGAGGCAAAGCCAGCACTGGTCACCACTGCAGCCAGAGGACTGTATTCTTCACAGAGCTCCTAAAACAGCTACCGTTCCTGCCTTCATCTCAGTAAAATCCCCTTCCCATCTGATGCAGGAAGCCAGAGGGAGGGACTGGGAATACTGCATATGCCACCTCCATTCGATTGAGTTGCGGCAGTTTATTTTGCATTCACAGAATAGTAGACATCAGATTTATAGGAAAGGACAGCACCTCTGCAACACAAGACAATTGCCTATAGATAGTCCACAGCTGGGAAATACCTCTAAAATAACTGAAATTAAAGGTAATGCTTTCATTCTTAACAAGAAAAGCTTTTTTGAAGTAACATGTTAGTGTCTCTGTTAAAATTCCAGACACTGCAATTCAGAGATTGCAAGACTGCAATAATTTCAATTTGATTTAGTTTTAATTTGTAATTAATTTCTAGTACTGTAGGTTGAATATTTTGTTATACGGATATCAAAAACAGGAAGTAAAAATAAGCAATTTTTTGTATTTCCTGTGTATTTGTTCATCTCATGCTCTGGTTCATGACTTTGGAACACTAAGCATTTTGCAAGACAGGGTAACATCTATACGAATTGCATAAATATAATAGAAAAAAGTTGGAATCAAGTATAAAGAAGCCTTTCTTATTATGAACTTATTTCAAAGAAATTTTAGTTCTAAGTCTTCATATTTCCACAGAATCTGCTTCTTTTCCACTATTTATGCTTTCAGATTCTGACAAGGCTATCCTTGCAGGCAGGCAGTAACTGCAGAGGACATACAGTACAGCACAGGGATCTAGGAGCCCATGCCTCAGGTTACACACTACATGGTATATTTTTTTCTTTGAAGGATTTGTAATTAATCATCAAAATGAAGGTGACAAAATAAATGTTACGCTACCATTACCTAGAGTTTATTATTAAGTGTGAGTTCAACCTTGTATATTGTCCCAGTTTAGCTTCAATATAAAATTTTCAGCTTCAGGACCTCATAGATAACAAGATTAGCACATATCCCTTAATCCTTTCTCTAATTGTTATGAAATGTAGACTCATCAACAACTTCAGTCATTCCTGACCAGCTTTTTTGTTGGATATCTGGTTTTGTCATCTATGCCTGCATTTGTAGGTATAAACACTGCAAGGTATGATAAAGCCCAGGTGAATATTACCATGAATATTACATGAGCACAGTGTGTGCATCAGTATAAATCTTTTTTCTGAAACAGCTTACTATGACAGGAAATCACTTCATTCAAGAAGAATCAGGGAAAAAGTATTCTAAGCTGACCATGCTTTATAACAAGGTTTGCCAATACATACATTTTTCAGTGTACTTCCTTTTGCCATTGTTTCTGGTGTTGTTTCAATACTCTTATAAGCCACAGAGCTTGATTTTGTAACTCTGGCTGGTTTACTACCGATTTGTTTATTGCTAGATAAGCCAAAAGCAGTTAACAGCTATTTACCTTTGAATAAAATGTTTGCACTATTTAAATGCCTGCAGAGAAAACTTAATCTAGATGTGAAGATTCTACACAATATTCTGAGTTGCAAGTGATCCATAAGGATCACAAAGCCCAACCCTTTAGGGAATGGCCATTCAAGGATTGAACCAACAACCTTGGTCTTGTCAGCACCAGGTTCTAACCAACTGAGCTAATCTCAGGATCTCAAATATGAGGTATAATTTAAGTTTATTGAGGAGGAAAATAAGCACTTTGAATGCTGATGCTTCTTTTTCTTTGGAGGGTAAAAACTGCCTGGAGAATTACCATGAGTCCCATACAAAAGAAAATCATGAAACTAAATTAAAATTCTTGAATGTTACACTGGAACTTTAATGCATGTTAAAAAAAAAAGCCCAGCATTGTCAATCATGGAGTGAGAGCTAAAGATGTTGAAGACACAGAGAAACAATTCTTAGAATTGGTCCTCGATGTTTAGATTGCAGGGAAGAAACTTCAGGCTCTGTACTGCAGAGGGGATGCAAGATTGCTCAGGGTAGTGCAGAAGTAACCAGTGCACTCATGGCAACACAGAGCAGCTTTAGCTGGGAGAGCTCATTCAGAGAGGAAAAGCAAAGCTGCAAAGAACTCTGAGGAGAATGATTTAATATAGTTAGTTTTGCTACCCTGGTAGGTTTGGTTCAAAGGCATCCCTTACATCTCTGCATAGTATTGGTGTGTACACCACACTTCAGCGTGGTCTGTTTTCTGCTCTAGAGGGTCATAAACCAGCTGGGGGTAATGAGGGAGGCAGGAGGCTTGGAGGTCTGAACCTATGTGGTAAATACATTTTTTGGGACCTATCTCAGGTCTGTAGTGTACCTTCAATATCAGTCCCTAGCGGTGTGGATAAATGGCATGCTGTCAAACTGAGTTTGGTTTTAATATACCGTTCAGTTCACTCCTCTTTCAAAATGGCATTTTGAGTGCCAAAATGCATTAGAATGCATTTTTTTAATCCAGGTCACAGTGATTGTGTAAGTTCCTATTTAATTATTAAGGAAGACAATGATTTCATTATAGGATATTATAAATCTAATCACATATAAATGTAACACAAAGAGCAGATAAGAAGCAACCAGGACTTACACGAAGTGAGTCAACTGGTATTGAGTAGATGGGAAGAGGCAAGATAGACTGCAAAGACAAAACTTATGAAATGTGCAATTAAATTTTGTGAGAATCAGCTATGGGTTTTTTGGATATTGATTCATCTTGTGATAAGCAACCCGCCTGTGGCCTTAACATATGAAAGGTAAGTAATTGTCCATTTTGGCAGTGTAACGGTGAAGTACACTGACACCATGAAAGGTTCATGCATCAGCCAAGTTTATTATAAACAGTGTCTAGACAATAATTACATGCGGTCGCACTCAAGCTTACCATCAAATCCTACAGTCTGCCTCTAACTACCTAAGCTACTACTTCTATGCCTCTACCTATATCTCCTATGTCTAACCAACCTACCTCTAGCAGACAATGTGTCTGTCTGTCGTAGACAATATGTCTGTCTCTGTCTCTCTATGCAAGCAGCAGCTATATAACACAACTGTCCTGTTTACATTAATCACCCAGTAACCTGAGGGTCAGCTGTTCACCAGCCGTGCACGAGGTCTGCACGAACTCTCCTGTCCAACCACGGACATCAGGCTGTGTCCATGAGAAATGGCCTGCTGCAACTTCTCTGCTAAACATGCTTTAATTACAAGGTGATTTGCTCCATGCATGCCACAGCAGTGGCTAAAGAAAAATAGTGTGATAATTCAAAAACAAATGTATTATCTGAAACAATTACGTTACAAAATGTTAAGCCAGTAACTACCTTACAAATATGCAGTATGTACAGAATATCCAATAGACAGTAGTTCCTGAGATGGGTTTCTAGATGATTTCTTACAGAAGCTGACCTGTGAAGATAAAAGATTTGACTTGTTCCTGAGTGCCAGTGCAAAATTCAATTTATATTTTTAAAAAATCAGGTAGCAGAGTGGTTTTAAGGAATATTTCTAAGATCAGTGGCACATGATATGTGAATGCTATATTTTATGATTTTGTCCATTATCACGTCTCTGTCCATTATCACTTCTATTACAAAACACAGAGGGGAGAAAACGCCTTTCTAACCAGCAGTCTTAACCTGTATAGTCAATAGCTATGGCCTGTCTGCCACTCCTGGAGATTTACTGTCAAGATTACTAAAGCTGTGATGTCTTCTGCAACCATGGGAGTTCTGTATTAAGTTTAACTTTACAAATCTTTTCAGTTACTGTCAGATATTTTATTATATTTAGTATATGTTACTCTAAAGCAACATATATACCTGTCCCTGAAGTCAGTAGAAAGCTTTGTCTTCAATATGGATGAGATCAGACTCACAAAACAATATTTTCAAATATCCATATACAGAATCAGATTTTTAACTTGTAATTGTTTCATACAAGCACAAGGTTTTGGACATGATAGGCTTGTGCAGTTTGAATCATTTTCTGCACTGCAGTACAGCAAATGCAGCCTTAGCCCATTGAATCAGTCAATAGCCATGAGTCAGTTAATAGACATGAATGACAAAATACTTTGAAAAATAGTAATGTTGTCTTTTCAGCTTGGGAAGATACTAAAACCTTCTCCTAAATCTGTATTCTTTGTATAGATGCACCTCCTGACCGGAAATCGGTGAACAGTCTGTCACGATCCACTAATAATTGTGATGGTTCGTTTGATCTCGAAGTGCAAAAGACACAAGGGGTTTCAGTTTTAATCAAAACAGGTACACTTTTTGAAGTAGTAATACAACACAATAACATGATAGAAGAGAGGGAGAGATATAAAGAAAACAAAGGATAGAAAGAAAAAGAAAGAAAGGGGGGACAATAGCTACCAACAGACGAGACGAGTCCTCGTGGTCCTCTGCGGCCAATAGATCATCTTCGTCCGTGGGGGAGATCTCCAATTTTAGTTAACTTTGTAAGTCTCTTTATAGTCTTTGCAAAAGCAGGAGGGCAGCCTGCCAAGAGGTGGTGAAGCCATGTAACCATGATAGTTTTATTGTCCATAGTCCAGGGAACACAGGTACAGAACAGGCCCTGCTCTCCTTTGGAGCAAGACGCAGCCACCGCTCCCTGCAAATTGGTTATTCCATAGGAATGCTTTGTTGTATTGTTACCAGTTCTGGTCCAGCAGGCACACACTCGCAGACAGCATTTGGCAAACATCCACCTCAGCTAGGCCAGATCAGAACCCCTGTCGCGACAGTTTTCAGGGTTTTTAGGGTCCCAGTCTCTCAGTCTCTGTCCCATCCTTGACGACAGTTGTGAGGCAAAACGAGAGGTCTTCGGACCATCCTTCACACAGTCCCAGACCTAGTGACATCTGGTCTCCCAGAGACATGTGTCCTACCTCAGCAGATCCCACAAAAATAGCTGTGACCTCTCTGCAGGGCTTCCAGTTCTCCTTCAAACTTGGTAAACCCCAGCTATCCATTTCTATCATATTTTCTCATGTCTGTAAAATACCTGCTCACTGAGAGGCAGCACATGCTGTGTCTGAGACACATCTGTGCCGACTGGCTGACCACTGCATATGCTGATGGGCAAACTGCACCAAAAAAGTAGCCCTCGAGTTCCCACTGCTGTCCTTGCCAGAGCCAGGACAGTCATGAAGACTGTTTTTTTGCCCAGACACTGATTTTCATAGCTTTGAGACTTCTTGATTTCCTGTCAGAATTGATTGAATTTAGCCAAGTTCAAAAGTTACTGGGGGGAAATTATAGAAAGATTGATGGATGGACAGACTGACAGCACACTCATATAAGTCTCAGTCCTTGGGAAACCAAGGTAAACAGGAACAGATTCATAACCTACAGTTATAGGCACTGTCAGCCTACATGTGTGTATCATTACTGTTCCCTGCCCCCACTTATCTCTCTGACTGATGCTCATATAATGAGGAAGTCATTTGATATTTTTATCCTTTATCTTTTAATTAGTAGAGCATATTTCTTTCCAGTGATCTATCCAATGCCATCAATTAAAACAGGGTTACTTGTTTCCTCAAGGCCTTTCTTACCACTAATCACTTTTCTTTGTGCCTCACAAATGTATAATCTCCATCGCAGGATAAGAACATTACTGGTCTGATAACACAAATGGGTAAAATGAGCTGAATGTCTGTAGATAGAACCTTTTTTAGAGCTGGGATTTCAAGTGAATATCTCCTGAATTGCAAACCAGTGTTTTACTCTACAGCACACTGACTGTCTGCCTAAGCTACAGTGCAGCAACTGCTGCCCCAGCACAACCACTACCACTTGGTCCTGATACCAATCTGGATGCACACACCTTATCTGGAGGGTGGATGTGTCCAAGGAGCTTGGCCTCGCTCTCCCTCTCTGCTTCCAGAGAGACCATCTGTTCTCCTCGGTACCTCTTTGTTTCATGCTTGCACAGATTCGGTCCTAGACAAGATTTTCCATCTTTACCTATTGTTTTTGACACAAGGCCATTATTTTGTTCACTATACAACTAAAAAAATCATCATTTCCTTCCTGTCAGGCTTAATCTCTCAATCAAGTCACAATGGAAATTCACAGGGCGAAGGCAAAGTCACAGCACTTTCTTCCTCTCAAACTTCTAAGGGCTTCTACAAACTAAAACAGTTCATAAATATTCTTTAAATGGAGAAAATAGGCAACCTAAATAGAGGGAAAGCTGTTCTTAGACCAGTAATCATATTCACAGGAGATTTAATTTGATTTCTTGGAGATATTTCACCTGCAAACACCATCTGGCTCACTGAGGCAGAGCTGAAGAGTTTCCTTAGTAAATCCCATTAATCCTATTGAGTTGCAAGGGATGATTTTGAGGACCTCTTTCTCCTCCTCTTTGCAGTGTCCTGGAGGCTGACTGCATCACATGGAATTCACAATTTGATGGCTCCTTTCAGATACTGGATCTGTTACAGTGCATGGTTTTATGTGTTAAAAATTTTCATATACTGATGTCAAGGAGGTTTACTGTTTTATAAATCTGACTTCTTTTCCTCTACTAAATACTTATATTTTGTAAAGACTGGGAAGGGAAAAAACACAGACTTTAAAATTTTACCTCTCATTCTACAGCTATAATTTTTTACCTTAAAATAGTCCTGAGGAAAACAGGTTTTGTCTCTTATTCTCACTTTTCATTAAATAATCAACTAGGTTTAGCATTTATTTTGCATTCTTATTTTATTGATTTATCTTAAAATTAATAAATCCTCTTTTACATTACTGAGATTTAAAGGCTGCTGTGGAATGTGCTACAAAGTTGGCACTTGTCCTTGTGTAGGGCAGGAGAGTCCTTTCACGACATGCCTGGTTTCCTCTGGCTCCATCTCAGCAGTACATTTAAGATTGCTGTGAGCTCCAGGGCCAGAGTCCAGCAGGACTTACATTACATTTACATCAATTTAATTTCTATGGCTTCAGAGAATCTGTTCTTTGTTTCTCCATTGTACAAGAGCAGAATCATACCCCTGGTCTCCTGGGAGTGCTCTTCCTTGTCTTTCCTCTGGCCAGAAGCTATTAGGAACTCCTACAATTGTTTGTTGCTTTATTTTATGCATAAATATCAGTGGCCTAAACAACCTTACAGTGTCTTGCAGAAAGAAACATGTCAAACTAACCTGAGATGCCTCACGGTCTCTGCAAGAAACCTAAAGGAGCTCATACTCAGTGTGAAAAAATACTTGTCAAATCTAGTCCTCCCTCTACTTCTTATTTTTTTCCCCATTTCTGGAGAAGAATATGTGCAGTGACTTATTATCGAAATTCTGGAAGTTGTCCTTTGAGGATGCCTGGCTGGTGGGGAGACCTGTCTGTGGCTCATACATAGTAACTCTTTTGCTTCCTAAGTCTCCTCTAGTCTGCTATGACTTTGTTGTGATTGCTTCACAGAATCAGCTTTTTTTTGTGTAACCATGTTTCTGAAATTGGTCATCATTGTGTAAATCTCCTTTCACTCACTTATGGCAGATGTTTGTTTATCCCTTCCACAGACAGGCACGCTGGTAAGATGTGTGTGCATACAGGAGTCTGTATCTGATTTTAGCCTTCGCCTATCCTTAGAATAGTAGCAACTTCCCGGTGAGAAAAGGAAATTTTTACTTCAACCTGATATAAAAGGCAACCTACAAGGCACCACTCGAGTGAATTGCTTTTTCATGTAATTCTGCATTTTAAATAAAGGAGCAGTCTAAAGGCCTTGCTGTAATGGAAGGTTTCCCTTGCTTACATAATAGCTCACACAGACAGACAGTCCTTTAGAGACTGCTATTGCAATTCAGACAGAACGAGTCCAGTCAAAAATACAATCCAGAATAATAAACTAACAGTCCCTGGAGTTCAAAGGAGCACTCACCACCTTCTTTTTTTTTTTTCCCCAAGGATGCTCCCAACTGTAAAGTAAAATCAGAGCATAAAGACAAGAAATAGGACTGACTTTGTCTTATTAACATGGCACGCATGTGGCTGGCATTTGCAGAAATCTGCTATGAGCAACTCTAAACTCTACAAATAAGTGTCACTATGGAAACTAATCAAATGAGCAGAAGTATGAGAGAGACAGCCCCAGGAAAATGTCTGTGAGGGATAAATATTACTATAAACAAATTCTTTAGCTTAAAGTGCCCGACTGAAAAGGTTGAAGGAGCTGGCTAGGTGTCTCAGGACTCTGGAGCAAGTTCATGACTTTTTCTCACCAGGTCGGTGGCATCCAGGAGCATTGTGAATCTGCAAAGGGAAAACAGAGCCTGCTTCATTCCTGTGTGCCCTGGAGCTCTTGGCTCAGAGAAAAACCTTGCTTATATCCTCCCGGAGGATGGCTTCTTGGCAGAGTGATTTGTCCCTGACAGCTCATAAGGACCTGGGTAAATAGCTGGAGAAAACTTGAATGCAAATCAGAATTTAATGTTTTGCACATGCTAAGCTTTTTAGACTAGAAGTCAAAAATACATTTTATTTCAAATAAGTACAAAAGTTACTATACTTTTTTCTGCAGACTATCTCAGCCACTTCTCTAAAGCAAATACCACCTTCATTATATCTTTGCAATTAACGAGCTGTGTGTTCACACCCCATGTTAAGTGATTTGTAAAATAATGTATAAGAAAAATTGTAATTGATTCAAGAGCAAATAGAAACATAGCTCCTATTGGTACAGGGCATATGTCTTTATGTTAAAATATACCCCGTGCCATATTGTATTTTGTTATGACATTGCATTGCATCATAAATAGTAAGCCTTTTGAAGAAGCTGAACCCAGAGTTTATGTGGAAGTCAGTGAATGTGCTTATCCAGGCTCAGGGGTAAAGCAGAAAGGTAAACATGTAGTCTCCTGACTTTGATCAAGCAGCACCTTCAGGCAGCTCTGACCTACTGCTCCTCAGATCACAGCAGTGGTCTTTAAAGTGGAACATCCAGCAAGTTTTGGAAGAGAACAGAAGGATAGTCAGTAGCTGAGTCTGATCGAAATCAACAATAGTTGATTAAGAATAAAAAATGAGATAAAAAGTAATTTTGGTGACCCCTACAAATACCTCCTTCTCTATTTTGCCCTTTCAGTAATAAATGGTGTTACAAATATATTCCAAACTCATCCACATTTACTACTTATTTAAGATGGGTTTGGCTGTAAGTCACCCACAGGAGACATGTTACTGAATATTTGTCTCTTGTAATCACTGTGACAGGGCACAACATCCAGAAACAATCACTGGTGATATTTTCCTGTCAGTGATGAGCCAGCTCAGGGAAACTCACAGACTGCAGCTCCGAAGGGTTTAAAAACTATTTGGTTTCCAGTAAAATTATGTGGAGGGAATCATACGTGAATTTTAAATAGAGATTTAATCAGATGATAGACAGGCTAATTCACAGGCATTTTTTGTGAATATAAGAAGGCTGCTCAGTAGCATCGATCGGTGGTACCTACTGATTCCTTTGTAGCTGTGGTTCTCCCAGTCTCTTGGTAAATATGGTGCATGGCAAAGAGAGCCTGTGCAAGCTTTTTTGTGCCACTGTCTTTACTGTCAAAAGCAAATCTCTTGCTGACTGATTGAAGCAAGTATGATTAATACAGGCCTCCAGCTATTGGGGGAGAGAAACTGCAACGCCATTAAAGTTAAAAGATCTGATGTTTGTTCACACATGTATTTAGCTATGATATTTATTCTCTTATATGGGAAATAAATATTTCTGTTTCACTTTGTTCCACCCAAGGTCTCATAGAATTAGAGATCAGGAAGAAAGCTTTCCTTCAAAATGCTCTAATCCTGCTTGTGGTCGTAGAATCATGGAATCATAGAATGGTCTGGGTTGGAAGGGACATTAAAGATCATCTAGTTCTACCTCCCCTGCCATGGGTAGGGACAGCTTCCACCAGAGAAGGTTGCTCAGAGCTCCTTTCAACCTGGCCTTGAACACTTCCAGGGATGAGGCATCCACGACTTCTTTGGGGATCCTGTTCCAGTGGCTGACCACTCTCATGGTAAAGACTTTCTTTCTAAAACCTAGTCTAAACCTCCTCTCAGTTTGAAGCCATTGCCCCTTGTCCTGTCACCACATGCTCTTGTAAAGAGTCTCTCTCCATCTTTCTTGTAGGCTCCCTTCTGCTACTGGAAGGCTGCACTAATGTCACCCCAAAGCCTTTACTTTTCCAGGCTGAACAATCCCAGCTCTATCAACCTTTCCTCATAGCCAATGTAATCTATCAGAGGTTTGCTCGGAAGCTGTTCAGAGCACTGTGGGCTGCTGGAGGTGGAGGAGCAGTGAGTGGTTGTGCAGTCCCAGGCACTGCTGTGAACTGAATGATGGAGAGTGATGGGGCTGCTCCAGACATAGTTTTTCCTATAACCCAGTCAGTTCTCCCCTGCCTTGAATGAACATTGTGAGGAGGGAGTACACATAAGGTGGTTTACATGGAATCATGACATGTGAGGGACACAGGGCATCCCTAGAAGAGCAGCCTTGCAATTAAATGTCTTCCTTTGACTCACAACAGTGAGTTGCACTGTCAGTGCCATACAAAGTAGCCACATTGCACAGGATAACTCAACAAATTTCTAGTGCAAGACAGATAATTTGAAAAAATTGAGTTTCAATAACTAGAAAAATCACCTCTGTTCAGTTCATCAGGATTTTGTCAGTTCCTCTCTCTTTTCTAATAACACAGATAATGGAAGTATCACTTCATTATGAAGTCCCACCCTTCCCCCAGTTCTGACTTCTAGATGTTGAATATAACTGAAGAGAAGATTTTTCTGCGCTTTATAAAAGCACATTTGCATATCCAGCTATGTGCATATTATTTTTAAAGTGAAATATTATATCGACAGTAAATGTAGGTGGAAGGTAGAATAAAGTATCAACTGCTTGATAGAGACACCACTTAAGAAACCAGCTTGTGTAACAGACCTTCTTTGTGATTTTTATTTTTTTTAAAGGCTCTTGCTCCCTTCAGTTTCCATATAGAAGAACAATTAATTTAGGTAATTCGCGGGGGGTCGGGGAAGGGAAAGGGTAAAACCAAACAAGCTATTGTAGATCGTCAGACAAGCAATGCACGTCAGAGACTACGAGGTGCATCTGAGCACCCGAACTCCGCCGTTGGGGAAAGGGGAATTCCCTCCCGCGAGGGCGAGAGCCGCGGGTTCTGCTGCCCAGGGGCGCCATCTGCCGGGGGCGGCGGGCACNCCTGGGCTTATGTTGTTACAGGAATAAGCAAAAAAATATTGTGATAGCGTTCCTCTGACACCTTTCTGCTTTGTTCTTCAGTTCGTACAGATGCTACGATGTACCACAGAGTAATAGAATAATGGAATAGTTTGAGTTGGAAGGGATCATGAAGATCATCTCATTCCAATCTCTCCTGCTGTGAGCAAGGACACCTTCATTAGACGATGTTGCTCAAAGCCCCATCCAGCCTGGCCTTGAACGCTTCCGGGGATGGGACATCCACAACTTGCCTAGGCAATCTATTCTAGTGCCTCACCACTCTCACAGTAAAGAATTTCTTCCCAATATCTCATACAAACTTCCCCTCTTTCAGTTTAAATTAATTCACCCTTGTCCTATCACTTGTAAAAAGTCCCTCGCTATCTCTCTTGTAACCCCTTTAGGTACTAAAAGGTGTTCTATGGTCTCCCTGCAGCCTTCTCCTGTCTGGGCTGAACAATCTCATTTCTCTTGGATTTTCCCCATTAGAGAGATGCCCCATCACTCTGATCAGCTTGATAGCCCTCCTCTCTATGTTTTACATCAGTTTGCAAGTCACAGTTAAATAGGTTGAAGTTTGTCAAAAATACAGGGTTTTGCAGTTAACCTATTTAATTAAAGGCTGACAGTTCTGTATGTTTCTCTCGTTCACTCTCTCTGTAGAGCTGCAGAATAACAGAATGCTAAGTTGAAGGTAAATTATTATTATTGATGTTATAAAACATGTTCCCAAAAGAGGATAACAAGGAGAGGGAGGAAAAGTCTGAAGTAGAATAATTCTACTGTCTGAAACTCTTTTTTGTTAACATTCAGGTTTTATGCTTCTTTTCTTCTTTTTATAGTCATGAGCTTTCTTCTCAATAAAGTTTTATTTCAGAAAACTTGTGAGATTGAAAGCTGATGTTCTCATGGGTGATTTGATTATAAGAATTTTGCATTTCTGAAAAATACCTTCTATCCTTCCATTTCATACTAATGCTTCTAATCACATGGGAAGTTACATATTAAAGTCAAGATAAAAAGCCTGTGGAGCTGTGGAGAATATCTGGATATATGCATTCTGTCCAAAGGAATGGAAAAAAGACCATTGACCCTCTTTTTTTCTTTTTTTGGTTTTGTTTTTTTCTTACCTGCACAATCTGTGCTAGAGGCAACAAAGATCTCCAGATAACTCATCTATACCTAAACCTGTGTTCTCTTTAGGCTTTGAGCCAACTGTTTGAAGATTTTAGACGAACAACCTTATGAGCCAAGATATCAGTGCTGTTGCCATTTCAGTCATGCAGTCACATGCCTTTCACTTAGCTCTTTCCTCTTACTGATGTGGAAATCTAATCCAGCCCTAAATTAAAAGTATATGCTTCCTTCATGGTTTTACACTTTGGATATATTTCATTCAATTTATTAAAAAGACAGCTTATGCAGGATACCTTACACTGTACTGGCTAGAGGCAGTTTTAGAGGAGACTTTTAGGACTCAGTCTTAGGAAAGTTTTTACATGGTCTTTTAGCCTGTGTGCTAAGCCTATTCTGTGCATGTGTTTCTGTCTCATGTAAGATAACATCTTCCAATAAACCCATATTGTTCTCAATCAAACCAAAAGTATGTAAGGACAGCACTTACGTACTACGGTGAAGCACAATTCAGTACTGAAAATGAACTCCAGATCAGTCTGATGAAAGAACCTAAGGACAAAATGAAGGAGCAAAATTTTCCAAAAGTCACTGTAGAAAAAACAAATTACACTAGCACTTCACTGTCCTACAGAAATGAAGAGAGGTAGGAATCACTACCTGCCTCCCCAAAGTTTCATACACTGAGAGAGCTGCACACATTTTCCAGACCTTCCAAGTCTTGAATGCACTTGTCTAAAATCAAATATGCAGCTCTCTTGCTCCTTAGAGCCTTGGTCTTCCTTTTGGCCACTCTGTCCCATGGCAGCCAGCCATCCCTGCACAGACTATCAGCTCTCCAGGGCCAGGCTTCCCTGCAAACACTTGACTCAACCACCTTCTGGCCAGCCACAAGACTCAGATGAACACTCAACTCTCAGGCTGCTTTCTGGAGCAGAGCAGAGTTATCACTGACTGGTGCCCCAACTGTAATTTGCAGGGTCCCATTCATCCAATGGTTTGAATAACTTCAAATTATGAACTGGCTTCAATCGTGACCCTGGTTTCCCCTTACAAGGATTTGATTATGTCCATTATGCTGTGTCACGTGTTAGTTATTGCCTTTCATTGTATGCCCATCATACATTTCTCAATTGCTTAATTACTTTAACCAGACACTAAGTGTATAATCACATTCCAGTCATTAGCCTTGCACATTTTGTTGATGCCTAAGCCATGTTACTACAAGGGTTATATTTGGATGTTTCCCAAGCGTCGCACTCTCATTCTATATCCTGGCCACAGCTGAGCATGAGCAGCTCATGTAGAGATGTCTACTTCTGTCAATCCTTCAAGAATGTCATGTAAAAAAGGAAATACTTACAATCCAAAAGCTATGACAAACATAAAATAATGAAGCATGGAATTTCTTATTTTTCCTTTTTCTCATTGTTTTTGCCTGGACTATAGTCACTTTTGTAGCGTGACATCTTGCGAAGTGGAGGAGGCCTGAGGGAAACACAGAAAGGGCATAAGTCTGCTGCTTATCCCACCTTGCAAGTGCTCCTGGATGAGTCTGGAGGCAAGCAACTATAGGACACTGTCCCAAGACACTGAGGTCATGAGATGGTGGCATAGTTTAGGTTGGAAGAAACCTTGAGATGCCTCTAGTCTAACCCCCTGCTCAAAGAGGGGACAACCCCAACAGGCTGGGTTGCTCAGGGATTTATCCAGCAGAGTCTGGGTAAGCTGCTCCAATCCTTAGTTCCTCACAAGGAATATCTTTTATTTATATCAAGTTTACACAAGGAAGGTCTCTATGGACAGACCAAAGACTGTACACAGGGTCTTCCTCAAATACAAGCTGTGAGCCAAAAGCCACCTAGGTAGGGCAGGGATATGTTAATAACAGTGAACTGCTTGGTCTTGCCACAATCCCTGCATCCTTTCCACGCTACGGCAGCTACACCAACCTAGCACTGTCCACCTACCAGTGGGCTGGTGTCCTGATTTGCACAGCAGAGCTGACAGTTTGAGCACCTGAGAGCCCACCCCATCATTACAGTTGCCATCAAGTGCTGCAAGACTGTCAGCAGAGTGAATGAAATCAAAGCAATCTAAATCAACAGGCAGGAACTCTCTTGTGTTTTATTTCATTGTGTAGCTTTGCCATTTTGCTAAAGATTACTTACTTCCACTGTTTTGTGAAACACTGATTTGCAAGTGATTTATAGCTTCCATACTAAAATTAGTATTTCTCTGATTCAGAAAGAGGATAAACTATATCTTACATATATTTACTTCTGAAATTGTCCTTTCATTCATTTAAATACAGTGAGAGTACTCACTTTTCAGCAATGCAGCTTTTGATCTCACTGGAGTTTCTATATCTAAAACAGGAATGATCAAGGGTACAAGAAACTCTAAGATGAAAATGGCAAAAATTTCCAAAGAATTTTTCTTTGGAAATATCCTACAAAGAGAATAAAAAAGAGAGAACATAAAAAGATGTAGGTTCTGAAGAGTAGCTTGGAGCTGAGATTTCTGGTCTATCCATCAAATACAACAATAAAAGAACATTTGATGGGATGATGAGATACTGCAAAGCAATAAAATACATTCCTGTTAAACAATGTGTATAATTAAGCTACATAACTTGCTGCCACAGGAGGTTAATGAAGGAAGAGCATTATGAAATTGTGACAGGAGCACTTAAGCATTTTCTTTTCAGATTCAGATTTCTTACATGAGAAAATGGACTTACTGCCTAACAAGTGCTCTAACCACAAAGTTATCCAATAAATATCCTTTTTTACTGTGGACCTCTGATGTGTACTTGTAGCTGTGCTTAACTTACTGTGGACAAGCAAGCAAACACAGTCTGAGCACCTACAAAGGTGTGTAGAAAGAACTGGAAACAGCATATAAATCAATACTTGCACTTAAACTGATGTCCTAAGGTCAGGTTATATCAGAAAAGACACAGGAGCTGCATAATGTCTTCAGAGATAGATGGCAAAGGAACAGAAACACAGGAAAAACTTTCAGAGATTGGGATTGTTTGCCTGAGAGAGGGAACAGGAGAGAAATTAAAAAATGCACAGAGGAAACAAGCATATTCCTCTTAGTACAAGAGCAAGGAGGCAGCCAGTGACAGCAACAAACGTGTATCATGAAAGAAAACACTTCTTTACTCATAAAATATCGTGTATTTCTAGTTTGTAGGATTCATTCACAAGAGCAAGTGCTCAGAAGAATTGAGAAAAAAATGCTTAGGAGTACTGCATGTATTCAGTAGGAACCATTCACAAATTAGAAGGAAAAAACTTTATTTAAGAGAATGATGCTATAAACCCTTGCTCTTCAGGGAATGAGACTGATGAGGTTCTACAGGGAACTGAAAATCAACTGTGCAGCTTCTACTTCATTCTCTCAAGCTGGCCTCAATGTATGACATTAAATTGGGCCAGATGAATCTTTAATATAGCTGCCACAGACAGGAACTAAGCATCACCAACATATTTACCTTAGGAAAAGGAAATGGAAGCAGGGAAGAGGGAAAAAAGCAAAAGCAGACAGGATTAAAAAATAACAATAAATTATAGAGCAAAAGAAAAACAAATAATAAAACTGAAAATAAATTAACCTCAGTGTTATACTGGTCAGTGTACTGTTGGACTGCTAAAATGGGAGACATGAGGGTGCACACAGAAGGCTCAAATTTTCATATTGTGATTTGCTGCTTCACAGAAATAAAGGATGAATGATCAGTTTTGGAAAATACAAAGACATTAAAGCACACTTAAAGCCACTTGTAGACAATGTACATGTAAAAAAAAAAATACTGCCACCTTTTGCCATGGCCCAGCTAGTCCCTTGTTTCAGTCTGGTGGCTATTCACTACAATGTAAGAAAATAATGTAGTTTTCACTAGGGGGAAATCTCACCATTAAGCAGGAAAATTAAAGAAAAAAAGCTTCCCCAGTAAGGTTTTTAAGTGGATAAATTGAAATTTTTAAAAAGGAATCTGGATTCAGAACAGTCACAGGGAATAAAAGCGTCTCACCATAAATACAAATGAAAGAACCAGGTGTCAAGATTTAATAAACAAATGGGAGGACAGAGTGAGCCACCTGCTTCATCAAAGAAAAATTTCATACCCCACAAGACTACAAAACATAAACACTAGTTGATAAAAGAAAAGTTTTGGTTTTTCAAGGTCGTGAAGGTAGAAAATTGACTGGGTTGTGGTAGGGTTTGTGCCAACCAGATAATGACAAGATCAATCCATCCAGAGCTGCTGGCTATTCCCAAATTCATGACCTGCAGACAGAGTATGTTACACCGGGAGCAAGTCAGCCCATAACTGAGTCATCCATGAGGTCCTCAATCCCAACAGTCCTTCCCCAGGCATGGGGGAGTGAGTACTCCTGCCAGAGTGCATGGGAATGCTCCCCAGAGCGAGGTCTGTTCATGCAATTTGAGCTGGGAAAGCTAGAAGGAATGGGAAAAGCAGGCCTGGAAACATCTAACAGCAGAGTTGTAAAAGAGGAGAGGAGTCATGCTGAGAGAGAAAGCCAGCTGCTGGCAGATGGGCTGTGTCCAGCCACATCAGTGCAAGGTGGATGGGCGTGAGGCAGGACCGCACAGAGGATGGTTAAGCTGGTGGCTGGTGGAGGTGAGCAGAATAAGAAGAGAGGACAGACAGCATGTGTATGTGAGGCTGTACAGGTAAAGATGGTCATTATTTAAGGAGGCACTTTATAATAGGAAGGAATTTATACAGGTTGAGAAATCTGTATAACAACTTAATAATCATTAGACTTCTTTGTCTCATTAATTCATCACCTCACACTGTCTCGGTCAGGCTGTGCCTACAGTTAGGATGTCCATTCTCCAGCTAATTGAGCATGGTCAGCTATATGTCAGGAGATTGCCCAATGTATTTTGGATATTCCTGTGCTATAAACAGTATGAAATCCCAGAGGTAAATATGGAAAATACCAGGAACTGCATTAAAGGGAAAGGATGTCAGGTATATTACATTAATTCACTGTAACTATACAAAGGATTAGAAAGAAGTTGGTCAGTGTAATTCCTCGACAAGTGATTGAATGCAGGGCCAGACAAAGCTAACAGTGCTTATATTTAACCCACTAATGCTTACTTACTAATGTGACATCATGTGCACCACAGGTGACCCCAAGCAATTTAATCAGAACTTAAGCTCTCTTTTAAGGATAAAAGGGAAAATCCAGCCCTCACAGTTGTGAAAATAGCTCCCTGAATGTGAACTACTGTAGTTGTATCAAAGATCTGCTTAATTGTACTGTTATCGAGCAATAAAAAATACAAGGAAGCGGGAAAAAAAAAAATAATAAACTGATCCTCTTGCTTGTTTTTATAATTTTCCTTAGATAAATGTCCACACTCTTTGTCATCACACAGTTGCCAGCTGGGCAGACACGACATTATACTGAGAGGGTGTTCTGTTTGCTGGGGATGTCAAATGAAACAGACAGTTCAAACATGCCAGAAGGACAAGATCATGAACTCTCTTAATAGTCTTCTAGCAAACAGACCATACAAACACTGGGTAAGGAGTTACTACACAGTGATTAACTGAGAGCTTTTTCACAGGTCCCCACTAAGAACAGTAAATAGCATCATAAGTGTTTTCTTCAACTGTGCACCAAAGAGAACAACAATTTGTCTAGGTATGAATGAGATTTTTGGAAGATAACCAGAACCCCCTCAAAATACAAACAACAAAAAAAAAGCAAACAAAAAACCAAAGCAAAAAAAAACTTTAAAAAGTAAATTAATCTATCTAAACAGTGCTATTTGAATTGCTTTGCATTTCCAAGGCTGCCACAAGAAGCTGTAATATATGTCAAAGTACTGTATGAGATTTATGTGTTCCTGGGATGCAGCAGTACACTAAAGAAGATTTTCTACTGCATCCAAAATTAAACCAGTATCTCTGTTTAAGTAACTGAATTTTGTCCTTGATACAGGTTATACATGTGATTAGATGAGGATAATACAGTCCTACTCATCTCTGAGTGCTCTAATTCTAGAACATCCTTTTGTTCTCCCAAGGGGGAGCACACCCTTAGTTCTGTAAAGGTATTATAATATTGATCACTCTTCTGTGCATATGCAATCTAACGCCATAAAGGTCTTACAGTTAAGGGTCTTTCATAGGAATAGAAACATCTGTATTTTTCAATCCAGGGTATACTTTTTTGTATTTACCAAAACTGAAGTTAATTCACTATTGTTTTGCTTGTTTCTCTAGCTGTTTTAAATCTTAGTCAACTTCCCTCACAGTCTGGGTTTTTTTATAGTAGCTAACCTACACAGGTAACTTTGTCGTCAAATTCCTCTTTCTCCTTTTGCCTTTCTTCTTTCCAGATTGCAAACAAATACATGAAACAGCAGAGGGGTTTGCGTGGCATCTAAAACCATTCTGCTGTTAATCCTACCATGTTGGGAGTTGATTTTGCATTGCACTTGTTGGTTGTTGTCTACTGACCAATATAACTGTTGGATATATTATGAAATACAGGAAATCCTAATGTAAAAAGTTTACTAAAGTAATCTAATCATGTAACAGCATGGATTCTGGACATTTTTATTTCCATTTCAGGCACCACTGGACTTAATGAACCCTTCTTGGTACGATCCAATCCCACAGAAAAGATTCAAAAAACTGGGTAAGGAACAGAGCTAGCTTTGTTCATCCAGCTCTCTCCTTGCTCCCCCAGGGCCAGGAAAGCGGGAGCCGCGAGTTCCCCAGGCACCCCAGTGCTGCCAGTGCTCTCAGCCTTGTCCCACCGTGCAGCTGCTCAAAAGGTGGTGAATGGGGATACAGCATTGGTCGCAGCCTAACCTTCACCCTCGTCTGCTTTCCTTCTTGAAAAAGGATAGTAACCTGACCAAATTTGTTTCTGCCCTGCCCTCCTTTACCCTTCAGCCAAAATGCAGCTATGCGCCTCTCTATGTGACCTACCTCAGACACTGGGATTATGGACAGGAGTTAAAAGATTCTTTTAGTAGTTTCTTTTAGTAGCTGTCCCTTTGTCCCCCAGTTCATTGTGTGCCAGCGCGGCTCACCGGGAGGTGCCTGCAGGGACAGCAGGGAGCCTATTGCTGAGATTGAAACAATTCCATTGAGGTCTTCAATTCCATTCCCATTCAATCACCACAGCTGACTAATCCAATACCAAAACTTCATATGCATATTTATTATTGCCAAAAGCATCAGACTATTGCCCTGTCTGGCAACTATTTGCTTTATTTAGGTTTTATTCACTAGTAATTGGAAATTTGGCAATGATCTCGCCGCGACTGGTTCCAAGGGGCTATTTAAATACAGGAAAGTACTAAGGAAAATTAGAGCCTAGATTTTTCTTTTCTAAAATAACCACTTAAGACAGACTCATAAAAAATCTTCTACAGTCAGAGAAGTTAAATAATGTAGTTTCAAAAAAATGTATGGATCATCAAGCTAAAATTAATGCTAACTGAAACATTAAATTATTTTGTTATTTCAATCTGTACATCAAGTTAATTAATTCTGCAACAGATAATACTTTCAGTCATTAGTTTAGTATGACTATCAACTTGTAACCAGTTTTTAAACGGTGTTAACTGAATTTGAAAACGTGGGTATATTACACTGTGACACTTGAATTTTTTCTATACCCCTGAATATGGACTGCACTGTCTCCAAGTATGGTGCAAGTATAAGGAGCAGGGGGAAAGGTTTGTTTCATTTCAATTTCATTTAAATAGCTAAGTAACCTCACAAAATGGGTTTAGAATTGTTCTTTCTTGCAAACTAAAAGCCAAACATTTCATTTATAATCTTTTACTACATTACAAACCAGACCACATGTAAAATTCTCTTCATGTGTTTTGTTTAATGTTTCACAGGGACTGAGGGACAGAGTTAACACTTTTGCACTTTCATATACTGAGAAAAATGTGTGCAGTTTCACCAAATACTCAGATATTTTAAATGTCTGATTCAAAACAATGCACAGAATGCAAACAAGGTAAGAACAAAACAACATTCGAAAATCTGAAACAAAAATATGGCTAGTCAATGAATAGATATTACTCACTGAGCAATGTGCTGTTGGAGATATCTTATGATGGCAACAAATTTAGCTTTCTATCATTTCAGCAATTTTAAACAGTAGATAGAATAATTCTGTGAAGAAAAGTTTGAGCTTGGTAAAAACATACATGTTTACCTCAGTCTTAGAACTCATTGACTGGAGAAAATTACTGTAAACAACAAGTAACACCACCAAAAATAAGCCTTTCATCTGTAAATTTGAGGAGTTTCTAGATTAAAAACTTGATGGTATTATGAAGATCTACTGTATGAAATAATATAGTGACATTGTCACTACAGACAGTTGGCCAAATCCTGCTACATCCATCGAACTCATAGGTTTCAAATCAAAGGACAAGTTTTATCCAGGATCTTTCAACTGCCCACTCTGACAGTGGGACAAGCAGGAGTTTGTGTTTTGTCTGTCTTGCTTTGCTTTGCTTTATGGGTTCAGAAACCATGTTGATATCACAAAAGGACTGTAAATCTCCTCTTAAAATCTGATTGACATTGCTGGAATGGGGAATTTATTCTGACTGGTGAGAGGTAGTTGGGTATATTCCAGTAGTTTGCATTCAGATGCAAGGAAAAGAGGAGATTAAGTAGATTAACCTCCGTCATCTGGGAGATGACATTTCTTGCTGTGTTTGAAGTATTTTGTGAAGGGAAGAGGGCACTGATTTTGAAGTTTATATTAATTAAATCTCTTTGATTTTGTTTGATGCAGCAGCTGCAGTGACACACCCTCACTCTTTGAAAGCCTTGAGCTGCAAGGGCCAGGATTTAGAGGAGACCAACTACTGCTCAGAAGTGTCACCTTCATCCTCCAGGGGGAAGGAAAGCACTTGTCTAATTTCTCCTCTTATCTTCTTAAATTTGTTTTAGAATTGGATGGATGATTATATCCTGATACAAAGCTCTGACTGAGAAGTGGGGTTCTGCAGCAAACTTGAAAATTAATAGATGGTTATATGGCAAAAATATTTGTTCTTTCTTTTTCTTTCTTTCTTTCTAGAAGTTGTAGATGCACTCTCCTGTTAGCAAGGTCTTCCTGGCCTGAATTCGCAACACAAATTTTTTAAGTGACTACAATGACACAAATTTCTTTTGTGATTTCAGTTCATCATATTGAAGTGGTTTGGGGCCAAAACCCTACGAACATTGTACATGCATTTAATCTGCTTTAGTCCTACATGTACTTTTGTCTGCATTTGATTCTGTGTTTGTGAGTAGTCCTGAGGTGAAGTGAGAGCTCTGAGTGTCTGAATTGAAGAGTATCAACATTTGTCTGAACATCACCAAAGGTGAACCATAACAGTGGAGCAAAACTGAAACATCTTAACACTACATCAAAGGCAAAGATTTCTCTTTCATTTTCTCTTTGATTTTCATTTGTGTGAAAAAACCTTTTTCAATAGTTGGATTCATCAGAAACCATTTGTCTGTACCCTGTTAAGAGGTACAAGCTGACCTGACTACCAAAAGCCTTACCTAGAGAGGCAAGAGGGTGAAGACGCTTCTCCTCATCCCCACAGCCCCAGTCCTGCCTGCTGGGAAGGGCACAGAGAGCCACAGATTTCACCCCATCACGCCCAAAGGAGCTGTTATACATCAGCCACCACCCATCCCCAAATGTGGGACCAGAGGCCGCTTCCAGCTGGGGCCCTCCACAAGCACAGTCCCACCTGGTTCATTCCAGCTGGACTGCTGCCTTTGCTTGGGGGAAAAGAAATCTTCAAAAGGGACAAGGTAGGTAGCACGCTTTCCCAGCCACACTAAAGAGGAGTGATGGCTCTCCGTGTTTGTTACAACTCTTGTGTTCATGGCTGTCTACTACAGGGGGACCCAGGGTGTGATCTGAACAAGCCTTGAAATGCAGCCAGCCCTGGAGAGACAACTTGAGTGAATTTTGTGTTTTCATTTTATTTTCTTAAATAAAATCAAAGCCCAGAAAGGGATAAGTTTTGACCTGTTGTTATTTTCTTTGGCGATGACTAAAAGGGATAAGGCAACTACTTGCTGACAGGCTTTAACTACATTTAATTGCTAAAAATCAGACTGTGAGTGACTTGAAGTGATAGACAAGTACTTAATGAAACTATTCAGATAGGTAACTTCTCCAGTGAGAGCAAAACTATGAGGGTAACCAAACATTTAGTGAAGCTGAACCACTATCAATCAACCTATCAAAATATATTTAATCACAATTTTAACTATTCTATTCCCAAATAATTACTTAGTGTCTTAAAAGGTGCTGAGTTTTTTTCTGTCTCTTCTGATAAGCCATCACCCCTAGGAAATCTTCTATTTCCACTTATTTCACTCTTCAGCCACAAGTCAATCACAAGATGCCTTACAAGACATCAGATATTAACTTAAAGGAGCAATATTACTGTAAATGGCTAGAAGGCACTACTACAACAAATATTAAATTTTATTTAACTAGTATATGACAGTTAAATGTTGGGATAAATCCTGCAAGTTTGGGACTCAAACTGAGCATTCATAAAGCTGCTCTCCAACTGAAACAGTTTCCCAGAAGAGATTCTGGCTACAGACGTAGGCACTGGATCTACTTTTGAAGCATGGGAAAACAGATGTAAATTCTACTGATTGTTTCATTTCACAAAAACATTGGGGCCTAGATACCATATTTGAGCAGTGATTACTAGCCATTATCTCAGAATATGTCTGTCTTTTGTGTGGTGTCACCAAAAGTGAGTTTGGACATAGGTATTATTTAACACCTTTTTCAAGAAGAATGAGATTGCCTAAAACAGAAACACAGCATCAGCCACAGAAAAATGATGCCCAAACTTCTGTGATGTTTACTTGTCAATTAACAGTTGCATCTGGATCCCAGCTAAATCTTCAGTTTTAACAGGACTGCAGCAATTTTCAGCTAGCTGTAAAGAGAGAAATTGTTTTGCCTGAAGCCTTGCATCCTTAACTGGGCACTTGCTCCTTTACCTCCTCTAACTGAAATACTGCCAAAACCTTAATTCTCTCCACTGCTTTAATTTCACAATTACTTTCCCTAGTAAATAAGGAAACAGCAAAGGATCAGTAAAACATCTTCAGCAACACAAAAGAGCAGGCAGCATTTTCCCTAATAAAAATCCAGTCCAGAGGATGATACAGTATCTTTTAGACACATGATAAACTTTTACAGCTGTACTTACCCAGGCTGTTACTACTCTATGGTCTAACATTTCAGCATATCTGGGACAAAACAGATGCACTTGCAATGTCCCAAATACAAAATGTAGCCCCTGAGCAGCTTCTGGGAGCACAGCTCCACTCCACAGCTCTGCCAGATGCAGCACAGTACAAGCAGCATTCAGAGCCCATTTCTAAGGTGAAGGACAAGCAGGAAATATTGGTGAAAATGGCAATAGGGACACAGGTCTGCTAAAATGTGACAGCGTTACTATCTTTCTGTCACTTAAGCTTTTACCCTACATTCAAAAGAGAAGGCAAAAGAAGCAGGATCAATAAGAAAAATAGTTACAGGGATGACCAGAACCAAATCAGACTGCTGTGAGTAAACAAAGGCCATTAAAAAAGTAGGCTAAGAGTTAGTTCTAGCCTCTCCAAAGCCAAGGTGGTACACTGAATACATCCACTTTCCGTAGAATCATAGAATTGTTCAGGTGGGGAAGGCTGGTCCAGCTGTTAACCTAACACTGGTAGGTTAGGCCATATTCACCACTAAACCATGTCCCTAAGTACCACATCTACACTTTTTACTACCTCTTTTAAGTCCCTCCAGGAATGGTGACTTAACCATTTCCTTGGGCAGCCCATTCCAGGGCTGGGTAGCCCTTTCAGTGAAGAAATTTTTCCAAATATGAAATCTAAACTTCCCATGATAAAACTTGAGGCCATTTCTTCTTTTCCTGTCACTTGTTAGTTGGAGGAAGAGGATGACCCACAGCTCACTACAGTCTCCTTTGGGAGAGAATGAGAAGTTCTCCTTTGAGCCTCCTTTTCTCCAGGTCAAACAACCCCAGCTCCCTCAGCTGCTCCTCACCAAACCTGTGCTCCACACCCTTTACCACTTTGTTGCCCTTCTCTGGATACGTCCCAACCTCCCAATATGTTTCTTGTAGTGAGGGGCCCAAAACTGAATGCAGGATTCGAGGTGCAGCCTCAGCAGTGCTGAGTACAGGGGAAAAATCGCTGACCTGGCCCTGCTGATCACACCGTTGCTGATACATATTTCCCTACCTAAAATAATGCAGCTTTATACTGGCAATTAGTAAGAGGCCTGCTCAGGCCTGCAGCTCTGCTGAAGCCCTGCCCTCTGCCCACAGGTGCAGTGAGAGCCCCCCAGATGGACACCCAATGCCTGGGCCAAGTTTAGCCCTCACTGGCTGTTTTACCCATTAGCTGTTAGTGTGTCTGACCACTGAATGTCTGCAAATGTTCTTATAAAGTTTAAAGAACTTCTGTATTAAGATTATTCTCTCTCTGCTGTAGGATTATACTGATTATGTGTATCTTCCACATGATATTCATTTAAAATTGTCTTATTTGCTGTACTCTATTGTTAATTCTCCTGGTAAAGTTCTCTCAAAATCAGTCATTTGGAATACTTCAGGTTTTCTTTCATGGAACTCATTCCACAAACTTTTTTGATTAGCAGATCATAACGGGGAGCAACAGTAGGAAGGTATGGAAAGAATAAGAGAAAATTACAGGATAAGCTGATCGTTCTGCCTGAGTGAAGGTGGTCTTGGCACTTTCTATTGCAAGATTCTGTTTTCACTTGAACTTCCAGGCTGAAATTTTCATTCAGAGGGTTTGCCTCCACTTGACTTACATGAAAACTTCAGGGAAAACAGCTCAGCCATATACGAAGACAAAAGTGAAGGGAAAAACTCATCCAAAAATCTGGATCTACTTCAGGAGAGTCTTTGTAGTTCTGGATAGAGAACTAGAAACTTGTGAAGGTGGTTATCTCAGTGTCCCAGCTTTGTCTCTTGTTATTCTGGGAAGGTGCAGAAGTGAGGAAAACTCTGGAATTGTGTTCCTCAAAATAAAAACCTGAAGTTAATAATTTTTTAGAAATAGTAATTAAATTCTGTATTTGCAGCAAAGATTGTCTGGCTTTGTGAATGGAGTGCCCAAGTGGCACAGGACACAGCATTGCTTTGGTAGGGAGCCAAGGGACAATGGAGCCAGGCAGTGACAGAGTGCAAGGACTCACATGGGGAGCAGGGCGAGGGGGCCATACCCTGGAGCAAGGCAGCAGTCCCAGGCTGGGATATGGCCCACAGGCAGTGGCAGTTCTGACCTGCTCAGCAAGATGCCCAAGATAAAGAGCCCTAGAGAGGACTTTGGGAAAGGGTCAAGGAGCCTGGCACTGAAGTGGAGATTTGGAGTGGCGAAAGAAGTGTGAGGCAGGCTGAAGAAAGCAAAGCCCAAGCAAAAAGCTCCAGGGAAGAGCAGAGCACTCTAGGCTACCATTCCCACTCAACACAGCTCTGGGAGCCCCTGCCACAGCACAATACCCCCAGGGCAAGGAGGATCAGAGCCTGCTGCAGCAACCAGTTATTCCGTTACATCCACCAACAGCGATCTGGGTGGTAAATCTACAGGTTTCAACCCCACTGGTGACTGGCAAGAAGAGAGAATTGAGGTTGTGGTTAAGACAGTTGAGCATTGCCTTTCGATTCCAGCTCTGTTTCTGTCTTAGACTTCTTCGAGAGCTCACCCAAAGCAAAGAGTTCACACACAGTCACCAACCGTAAGTTCCTCTTTTCTGGCAATCTGAACCCACACCCTAGGCCTGGGGAACTCTAAGTGGTCCTGAACTCTCCTGCCCTCAGGCAAAATCAATTCAAGTTGGCCTCAGAACACAAAAATTTATCTATTCTCTGGATTCTCTGAAGGATCAGGTCCTGGAATCTCATCAGGGTCTCCTTAGTCTCTATAATAATGTTCCAACATGAGGGTACGAATAATAATAAAATCATACATTTGTGTGGTGTGAAGACAAATGATTTTTATAAACACTGACCCTGTGACAGAGTGTCTCAGAAAAGACCTGGACATTCTTTTTTTATTCAGATGGTTTTCAATGCACTGAGTTATATACGTCAAACAGTGAGTGATGAGAATTTTAAGTACAGCTCAAGTCTTCATTCTCTGAGTAAAAGCTCTTCTTTCTGCTAGAAAACAGATTAGGATTTTTAGATTAAAAAACTGATGTCACAGAACAGGGGCACTGAATCAGTGTCCTCTGCAATTCTGCTACACTTCCTTCTAACTTTCAATCTTTGCTGAAGAGGGAGGCAGAGTTCTGTTTTTCCAGGAAGGGTTATGCAGCATTAAATTCCAGAGCAACTGTATGTAAAACTGATAAACAGGTGTTATTAGTATACAGTTAATTTGAGAGAGAATACCACTGGTTACATTGAACAAACACATGCATGTCAAATACTAGAAACCAACATCAGACATATCCAGGATACTACAGATAATTTTAAAATAAAATTGATCTTGTATTCATGGACCCATTCCTTTCCTTTCCATTAGGTTTCTGGACTAAATTGCAAGAGTTAAATGCATCATTTCCATTTCCACACTCCACTGCTTAGAGGAGCATCTACAAAATACAGCAGCACTCACTTAAATACACAAGAATCACAGTCTTTATTCTCAAATGGATATGCATTACACACTGGAGCATACAGCTAAGTTGAAGAAATCCTCTAAAATACAAAAAAAAAATCAGAACACTGTCAACAAACAACAAATTCAGACTTCTCCACCATTTGCAGGACTAGTCTTTGGATTAGCACTGACTCATCCTCAGTTGCTGGAAAAAACAGATGTGGTTCAAAGAAGTCTTTTAAAGTGGCGGAGGCGTTGGCGCCTGGCCAGGCCAGCCTCCAGCCCACATCAATCAGCCAGGGGGTCTCTAGCCCTATCCTCCCTATTGCCCCTGCTCCGAGCAGCACACAGTGGGACCTGGTAGGCAGGCAGCCCACGGGAGACAGCCATGTGTGGCTGCTCAGCCTCTCTGTCCCATCTAAGCTGCCTCTCCTGTCCCTGCTCCCAGAGTGGTGGTGTGAAAGCTGTGTGCTGAGCCAGGGGCTGTCATCTGCAAAATGTGAGGGGGTAGAGTGTCAGAAGGTGGTTTCATGGAATTTAAAAACTTTAGATCATAACAATATTCCTTACACTTGGTGGGTTTTAAATTTAAAAAAAAAAAAGAGAAACATTAGTATGTTCCAGCATTGGGCTGTCCTTGAAAATCAGTGAAAGGGTTGCCTATGGATAGTCCAATTGGTTTAACCCCTGAGATCCAGCTTCTAATGCTCTCTTTGCTACAGAGAGCCATAGTCTATCAGACCTGGGAGTGTTGACCAGCAGTAAGACGACCTACAGCAGTAAGTCATCTGTAGGGGTCAAGTAAGATTGTCAGGTAGCAGTATACTGCTATGTTATGTTATGTATACATGCGTAAATTAAGCATATATGGCCCAGTCTTTGCATGCATTTCCCATCCTTCTATCTTGTTTTAAGAAACCTAATTCCTTTTAAGTGGAGTGGCTCTACCTCCCCATTCAGAGGAGCTGTGAGTCACATATGAAAGTGGAGAAGTTTTCTCTGTACAATACCCCTACAAAGTATTCAATATATTCTGTCACCATTAAAAAAAATAATTTTAATGGAGGTGCTTAACTAAAATCACTGTAGGTTTTCCTCTTCAATTTCAGTAAAATCAGATTTTCATATGTTATCATTTCCCAATTTAAAATTCAAATAACAACAACAGTATAAAATGCCCCACCAGATTAGGTCCTATGATCATCCCATTTCTTCTGTTTGTAAATACTAATAAACTTATTCCACAGTCTGTTGGTGGAAATTGCTAGTTTTCTCCTGCTAAGACTTACACAGAGTGAAAGTAGTCCCAGGATTTTGCAAAAGAAACATTTGGTACAAATGAGGTTATCACCGCATGGAGAAATTCTGAAGGCTTTATTCAGTTCTTATGTGATCCTTTGGTAAAATTACATCACTTAACATTCAAGGGAAACAATCAAAGAGGGAGGCTTATTCTTTTTTTATTAAGTTAATATGCTTCCTTCTTACTGCTCATATTCTTTCGACAAGTCTCAAAGCACAGACACCAGTGTATGAAATGATTCAGTGAGAACAAACACGGTTTCTTTCTCCTCTTGCAACATAGTTGTTAATAGTTTGGATCATTGCAGGCCAAACTTAACAAATTAGCAGTGCCTGAAAAATGAAGCATTTTATTTCCAGTATTAGTAATTTTCTCTGATTGATCTTCTACTACTGCAAAAGAGCAGCCTTATGTAGGAAGCAGAGCAGGCATTTGTCAGTAGCTCAATCACAGTGACACCAAAAAAACCTTACAGCAAAAAGAAATTAATGTTCATTTTTGCGTTTTCTGCAGAATCATGAGTGTCATTTTCAATTAAATTTCAAGTTGAGTCTGTTTTGAGAAAACCTTCATACGAATTCACTCCAGCAGAAAACAACCTTGCTTTTAGCAAAAAACATGTGAACTATTTCACCCGTCATACTGTGTTCATGAAAGTGTTAATTGGGCTTTGAAGTTGATTCTATTATAAAGCACAATAATATGAGAAACCAACACTCGGCTGAGACAAGGCACTTTTATTTTTTTTAATCCCTTTTCTTCTTCCCACAAATATCTTTTTCAGGGTGGACTCTGTACATCCATTCTCCCAAAACAAGATTTCCTGTCACACAGCTGTGTTCACTAGAGCCATCAAAGGAGTTAATAGATTATTAATAGCAGTTAAAGGTTATTACTAGCAATACCCCATCCCAGAAAGAAATCCCAGAAGGAATATGAATTCCCATTGGATGCACTTCATATAAATATCTTGAAGAACTGCAGCTATGCTTATTCTGCAAGACCAACAAACCACTCCTTTCCTAGAGAGACTTCTGCTAAAACAATAGCAAGCTTGCTTTTCTGTGCTTAGTGATAAATCTGGAAACTAAGGATGTACTGTGCATATTGAGCAGATCCTTAGGGCATACAAAAGACTTATATTAAAGCCAACTCCTAACTATTTAAGCCTCACTCTAGATTTTCAGGACAGCAAGAGTAAAGAATACAGACAGCAAGAAAATTCAGATTTAACCCTTTCCAGAATGGTGTTTTACCCAGACTTCCTCACTGCTTTACAAATTCTGCACATCTGTACCATTACAGACTTGCAGTCCACAGGGCTCTGTGCTTGGGAAGAGCTGCATTCCTGCACAAGCCCTTGCAAAATCCATGCCAGCAGTCATTCATCATTTGCATTCATCACCTTAATTAAATATCTATCCGGGTGCATGTTCTCTGATTCACATAGTGCTACATTTTGGTGTGGAGCTGAGCCTTGGAACAATCCTTCAACAATGTTTTTTCTTGGGTTTGAATTTGTTTCAGGATAGGGCTCAACATGGAAGTCCAGAAATAAGATACAGTTATTCTGAAACCCTAATATTTCATCCCACTTTCTCATAGTGCACACATGTCTCTGGAGTGCTGTGGTAGATACTGATACTGACCCAATGCTTCAGGTAAAACAAAAATCTTGTTTCCAAAAAAAACAGAGGACTAGGCAGCCAAAATTACTTAAAAATACAGTCCCAAGTGAAACAGTTCATGTGTTTCTATGAAACATTGGCTGTATTTCTTTTTAATATACAGAAATCCATTCCCCTACAGAGATTCTATTCCTAAGGCTGTTTTATTGTAAGAACTCAACTTATAATAAATGTAAATGCATATCCTTTCTCATATAGTTACTTAATTTTCCCCAGATGAGGCTTTTAAACACACTATAGTTAACAAAAATTCTAGTTCTTAGATATTTACTTGATTCCACACTATACGTGATGGAAATGTAAAAGTTCAGAAAACCTTCAGCTTTGTCTCTGAAGTCTCTTAACCTTCGCTTGGTGTTGGTTTGTACTACAAGGCATTGAATAAAGCTGGAAAAGTGTGTTCTTTTGCTACTATTAACCTGAAGGAATAATTACTATGTTAACATCAAAGGTGATCCTGTTTTAAACCTGTGCAATGACCACATAAATTGCTGAGGATCAGAGATGTTTATGTATTGCTTACTTTGAAGTAACAAATAATGAGTTGATGAACTAATTACTCTAATGCCATTGAGATAAAACCCTGGACCACGGGCTAGGTGCTAAGGGTACACAAATTCTTTGCTTCTATAGGCTTTACTTAGTTCCTGAACTAGATTTACATTCAAGCTTATATCATTAACTTTCAGTTTTCCAGGGAATTTTGCCAATGAGCAATTCAGGTTTGTTAAATTACAATACTTGTACACAAGTAAAATAAATGTCATAGAAGCTTTTAGTTTGTTTTTTGCAGCATCCTACAGAAACCCAATGTGAATGGTGATAAGCAATGCAAGTGATATTAATTCAGAGTTTCCCCTTTAAAAAAAGAAACGGGTCAAAGGATATACCCTCTAGGGTATGCGCTGGGATTACACACCTGTGATTAATCTAACAAACTGCTGGAGATGTGATTGTTTCTTCATAGAACTGCAGCTGAAACAACAGTTCTTTGGCAGTAAAATAAATGTAACCCCTTGTGGTGCCCCTAGACATACAAGATAATTACAACAAAGTACCTTCATAGGAAGTTAGGACACTCCTGCTGCATCATTAAAATAAACGGACCTGCGATAACTGATGCAGCCTTGGAAGTGCCACAGAGGAGCATGGTACTCAAGAGATGAAAGAGATCTGCTCTCCTCCCGGAACGTGCATATGACTTCCATTAGCTTTAGTGGAAGCTGAGATTTCTAGTCCAAATCTAGCAAGAATAAGAGACAGGTTTTATCCCTGTGAAGTCAACTGCAGTTTTGCCATGGAGTTCAGTGGGGCAAGACTTCTGAAGTAAAACTTAATTATCCCAAGGCTTCTCAAGGCCACTCTGTTTAGCAGTGGAGCCTAGTGCAGAGAGATTTAAGCTCGTCTCAACCAAGCTAGCTGCAGGAATTGAAGCAGCAGAGCTGCCTCTCCCCACCACTGTACCCAGGACAGCCATTGCCTGGGAAGAGGCAGCCCTTGTCATGTTAATGCCTCTCGCAGTGGCCGGGACTCCTGCCCAAACCCGCACAGCGCTGCGCTGGATCACGGCTTCGGACCAGAGGTGGCCTGAGGACCAGCACACTGAGCCCACACGGGCACTAGAGGCGTTTCCCAGGTGTTTTGCCAACACTAAATATTAACAAAACACTATAAAGGAGAAACAGCACTGTGATTATGCAGTTATGTCAATTAAGGGAAGTTAGCATGTATTAATATCGAATAAACACAAGGTTGCAGTTTTCACAGCTTAGGTGATGACTTGCAGGCCAAAGTAAGTGAAAGGAAGAAAGGGCTGCCAATGAGTCAGTGTGTCCAGCACCAATCCTGTTTTGACCCATATGCATCATACCCATTTTCTTTATAAACAGCTGAACAACAGTGTTTCAACAACTTTCTTCAGGTAGTAATTCTAGAGTGTCACACACACACATCTATGAATCAGAATGCAAGTCTTCCAGATATTCAATGGTTTATTTCAGCAAATGTTCATAGCTATACCTCATAATAATGCTCAAATTGCTCTACTTCCTCAGTGCACATACCCATTTACTTGTAGACATCATTATCATTATCATTCCAAGGAAGAGCTTTCTAAAGCCCTGCCTGTAGATTTGCTTCTCACTTGCCAGGATATTTTAAGTCAGTGTGTACACAGCTCTCCATCTATATCCAAAACATTGCAAAGTTGCAAGGATTGCTAACTGACTGCATTGCAATCTGGAGTACCAGATACCCACATATGACAGTCAGTATAGATAGGGTCATTAGGAGAGCTAATTTATGTTATGTTTATCATCATTTAGTGGGAAATAAAATATGTTGAGTCTGCTTTCCTTCATTACTTTTTTTCTGGGCTGGTAAGCCCGGCATGTCCATTTATTTGAATCCTACCTCTTCATTCTTTTCAGCTGAGTAGCTGTACAGATAACACTGTAAATCTAAAGGAAAGGTTTAGCCTTCAGAGTAAACTAATTTTTTTCTCTGGAAAGCGGAAAAGGCAATGTAGTAGTATATATGTGAAAGCTGTCTTCACTACTTCAAGAAAGAAAAATGTGATTTTTATTTTTTAAAAAAAGTAAAACTGTAGAGGCATAAATTCTGCATAGGTAAATGTTTATGTAGGAAAGTTTACCATGTTACAGAATCCTGTTCTAAAACAACTAGGGCAGTATGACGCTTTAATGTAACTTCTGGCACAGTAAATTTGTCAGTATAAATGGGGCCCTGAACTGCATGAACACACCAAGTTGTCTGTCTTGTGCCAATGGAAAAAGGGTCTAATAGCCAGGTTACAAGGAAACAAGTGCCAGATTCCAACTTATTTAGAAACACAATGGGAGCATGTGGGATTAGTTTTTATGGCAGGAGTAAAGGGACGTTCCAGGAATATCACTCCATTTCGTTCCTGCTGACTGATTGCATACTTCTTGGCTAGGAGCAGATTCGATTCACCATGACGGGAATCAAATGTTGTAGATAAGAAGCAAAAAGTAAATAGAAGAGGAACTTTGTTCTTAGATGTTCTTCTACACTACCACTAAAAAAAATACATGTCCTCTAAATATTCCCTTGCTGCAAAATTGGCAAAAAAAAAAAACAGAATTTGAGTTCGGCTAGAAGGCTAATAGCTGAAGAAAATCTTATAATGAGATTTAATCTTTTTTCAATGCATGCCACATATATAAACAAAACACTAAAAATTTAGAAGTCTCCTAAAAGTATAAAGTAGTAGAAAATAATTTTTAAAATCCTAATGTCATTAAGAACTGCTGCTTTATAAAAGATTTTAAATAATATAAGCGAAACCAATATTTTTCCATTATGAAGTCCAGCACTGGACTGGAAATTCTGAATTTTAGAGATGAGCTAGAAGAAAGATATTTCTACTTTTTGCGCCAGTAATTCATTTCTTATACATTTGTATTTTTCTTTAAATTTGATAGTCCTTCTTGCCGTGATCCTCGTATCAATATTCAATACAATCATTCCTACCATAACCAGTTAATTGACTACATGATTATGATATTATCTCAGTGAATTCTTCTTTTGAAATAAATGCCAATTAACCTAGGGTAATATGATGCACAAATGAAATAACTGCATCTTAATAGTCTTCATAAAAGAATAATTCTCATGTAAGATCATTTTTTTAATTCAGCAAATTCTCTATTTACAGTAATTATCTTTAAATATGAAACTTTTTTGATTTGCTAATGTGCAAGGATGCATCCATAAGAAAGTTGATGTTTTTTATTTGAATCACATTAACCAGAGCCTTCTGCACCATTTCTGTCTAAAGACTTGCTGCCTAATTGCTAGACTGTGTGAAATACCCTTCCTTACCAGGCTGTACAGATTAACAGGACTCTACAAGCTCTATTTTATAGCTGTACTTTCAGTAAATACCCTACAGACATTTTCAGCAAGAGACTACCTTCTGTCTTTCTGAGTTTGCATCGTTCTTTGGATTTATTTCTACCTGTCTGCATAATTCAAAGTTCATATTAGACAAATGGTTATGAGCTTGTCCTCAGCTCTCTGGCCTTCAGCACAGCTTGAGTCGTGGTCTGAGCTGAGTCTCTTCTTTCAGGGTGCCTATGTCCAGTTTTGTCAAAAAAGTAAGACCTTTTGAGCCAGAGCTTCACTTCTGGTACCTCACACCAGCTGTCAGGATTAGACTCTGCTCTTAGCAAACCTCACCATCCCTGACTGGACAGCCTCAAGCAACCTGTAATTATTTCCTCACCCAAACACTAAGAATTTTCTCCTTTGTATCTCTGTTCCTCAGCAAGGAAAAGGGTTTTGACCAGTGTCACCTCCCTTCCCAGGGATATTTTAGGCTTCTGTTTCGGGATTTCTCTGGTTACTGTACCCTAGTAAAGAGTGTTTTGGTCAATTTAATTGAACCCTGGCTGAAAATATTAATTTAAGTCAATATGTTACCCACTTCAATAGTTTCATTGCACATTAAAAAGCTCAACATAATACTTGTTTTTGAAGTCATGAATAAAACGTTAGGTAGAGGTAGAAAATCTCCAGTAAAAATTGGAGATTGCTTCATAAAGGTATTTCCCTCAACAGCTGGAGCTCACCATCTAGTTCAAGTCTGCAGCCAGAATAGATACACCAAAAACCAAAGTTAAGGAGAGAATATAGAGGTTCAGCCTGGAGTGCCCACCTGGCCCAAGCAAATTCAGTTTTCCATTCAGATTTTGTTACCAAAAAGCTGTTTTCACTTGTTTTATTTTGCTGCTCCAGGAAGCTGTTGGAATAAGTTTTATTAGCAAACAAATAGATTGGGTGATGGCTCTGAGATGGTTGTAATCAAGCCAGAAGCGTGGCCTTTACAAGTGGTAACGAGGTGACTCTCAACTGTCACTCAAAGACCCACCTTGGGCAAAACTTAACCAACCAATCAAAGTTAACTCTTTCATTGCTTAATTACTGTTTCCCATATAGGGAAGTGTTCTTAGAAAGATCTAGAGAGAGAACCATGAGAGAACCCTGGACATTAAGTATGTATGTGTGTGGCATGCAAGATATATAGATATAAAATCAATATTAATAAAAGTCTTCAGCTATTGTGAGTAGCTGAAGATAGAAAAACTCAAACGCCACAAGGAAGCTATCCAGGAGTAAGACCACTGAAGGGCATGATGAGAAACTCTTCTGAGTCCTGCCGTGTTAAGGCACAGTGGCAGCCTCTGGGGTCATAATGCTGCTACTGACTGTGATAAAATACACTCTGAAATATTTGGCATTGCCTGCCAACTCTTCTTCACAAAAAAATTGCCCAGACAGAACTGTGCTTTTCCCGTCCAATTCTGTCCCTGCTTGGGAATGGCACCATCATGCAAGGCTGCCCCTAGGCACACCCTCCAAATCTGGGGCTCACCATCATCCTCCTGTGCTGTCAGAAATATGATTTCTGATCACATACATGAGTTTCAAGGCTTTGAGATGCTCTCCATGCATGGGCTTTCCAGTTGGAAGTATGGAGACTAGTCCACAGTATTTCTACAGGGCATCTGTACACTCTGGCTTAGTTTTATAAACCCCATTTCACCAGGTTTTCAGTTTCAGAATACAACAAAAATCCTACTCTGAGAGCCTTCTTCCCTATCCCCTTATCAAGAAGCCTTTTTCAAAGCAAGAAGCTCATATACTGTTAAAAAAGGAGTTCCAACAGGGCTAAAGCCATTTCCCCCTAACAGACAAATGATTCCAGCTGAAGTTTTCCAAACTGATACAGCACAACCCAGATCACTAGTTTCCATCTAAGCAGATAACAGATGTCAGAATTATAAACAACTGAGAACTGAATCTTTTAGTAGAAACTAACAGGAGACCTCGATAAGAGGTCGTGCTAACATGTCTGCTCATAAAACTTAACTTTTACGTGGCATATTCTTATTTCAAAGTGGACATATGAATAGCTATCATAAAATTGTGTACTTGCATAACTTTATGGTTTTCATCACCTATTTCAATAGCTCTAAGATAGTACATGCTACACTTTCACATGGTATGAGCTTATGAAAATAGTGATAGAATTTCATACTGTAAGCAATTTTCAAAAGAAAGGAAGATTATTGATGGGGAGAGAGGTAAGAAAAGAGTCTATAGACATCCATACTCATTTAGGTTATTTAAGTATGTATAAATACTTACATTGGCCTTGGATATTAAAATATTTGAACATTATTTAAAACATAAAAATACAATGATGGGGGAATCCAAGACAGCAACTTTCAAGGAAGCACTGCCAAGGGCATGCTGCAGGTGTAGAGGACAGGCAAAGTGAGGACTAGAGTCTCAAGCAGAGAAATAACACATGCACAAGGCAACGCCAAAACTACCTGTGAGCATGAGCTAGAGCTGTGTTTCCAGGCACAGCCACTTACCTGCCTTGAAAATACCAGAAAGGTCACCTTCGGTGTGCTTTTGATATGAGGCATCACTTTTAATCACATAATGCCCAGGACAGGCTGCTAGGTCGCAGAATGCTCATGCTATGGATAACCATGGGTACCTGCTGGGCAATAACCTGGGATGCTGCAGCCACCCTAGTCTCAGCATGCAAGGTCCATTCCTCTGCTAGTGACAAAGAGATTATTTCTGACAAGGGTTGGAGATCCTGCCATGCAAATAGCTAAGGACTGAGAAGGGAGAAGCTTCCAAAGCCCTGAAACATATTTTTGTAAAAAAGACAGGATTTTGTTTAACTTTTCTGAATTGTGGCTTATTGCCCACCAAACAAAATGTTAACAAGATAAACTTGTAATTTAAATTACTAGTACTTCCAGGATACTTAAAAATGTATATTCTTTTCATCTAGCCTGATGATTAAAAATGCCTTTGGGATCATGCCTAGAATAATGTTTCACAGTATGGAGGCCAATAAAGAGTCTTTTGCTAAAAACTTGGATCAGATACACTGTTACTGTTCCCACCTCTTAATCAATTAAAAATATATATCGTAACAGCATATGCCTTGTAAGAAGGAAAACACAGAAGTTATTCTCCTCTCCAAGAACACACGTAATTGCTGCTCAGTTTAATGGGACATATATATGTACACCGAATGAAAATATCTTCCAGAATATGAAGGATTCATATGTATCTGTAAATTATTACATGGTTAGGTGCAGGTTGGCCTTTTGCCATGTTAGACTCAATGCACCCAGTTTTGCCTAGTTTTGGAAGCTGAACAGTCCCAGGCCTGGCTAGCAATTCATGCGGAGACCATCTGGGAATTCAGCGTGCCATGAGCACAAGCCAAGGAGTCACAAGGTGGTGAATATTAGGCCATAGAAACTGGATGAGTGGAAAATTTCATTCAGTTTCCTCAATGCTGCTGAACCAATGAATGGGAATTTCACCATTGCTCTCCTGCCTCTCTGTGCCTTCCCCCAGTAAGGAAACATTCACAGTGATTTTGATGGAAAGGATACATCAAGGGAAGGATACAATGCAAAACTATCTATAAATGTAGCACAAAATTAGAAATAAAGTGAAGAAAATCTTAATTATATAAATGAGTTTTGAACACTCAAATTCAAAGGGATGCAGAAATCTGATTTTTTTAATCACTTACCTGAGTCTAAGGGGAGATATTTTCTTTAACAAAATAAACCAAAAGCCCTTCAGCCAAATCAGCTAAATCTGTATGCTTATATGCACTATGACTGGTACCAAACCAAACAGAAAGATATTTTTGATTTGCAAGCACATCTACATGTATGTTGGAAGTCACAGCCATATTGTAAATGACACGGATGCTTTTGACAGTCAAAACATTAACATTATGCTAGGCTTCTAATTGAGAGCTCTAGCTAATGCCTGAGGCTATTGCACAAAGCACTGAAGAAACCTGAAAATCAGTGTAAGCTTTAGCAGGAAGACAGAAGGAGGGAACTCCAGCAAGTCCCTTTCTCTGAGGTCTGACCATGAGAAACAAGACATCCTCAAGGCATCATTAGCCTCAGTAATAACCAAGACATGATCTTGGGGAGTCAGATTTTTTGGTCACTTGAATTTTTTGGCTTTTCTCTCTCTTCATCCTGCCAAGAACTGAAGAGCAAAGCACAAACTCCTAGTGAAATATAATTAGAGATTGATTATTGGTACTTACACAGAAAACATTTAATAACTTAATAATTCCTAGAGTTTATTTTACTTATACTTGAGCAACTTTCATGTCATTATTTTTTAAGATTAAAAAAATTAAGAAGTTTAATGTCATGGGTATCAGCATGATAAAAAAGGAAAAGAAGATGAGAACTTACTGAGAACAGATGTTTTGTAAATAAAACAAGCCATTGATGGCAAATTGCTAGTGATCATCATGCTAATTGTTCTTCCCTGAGCTGCCAGCATCTATAAAAATATTCCAGTATACATCCACGCAGAAATGGAAAGGGAAAAGCTGTCTGAACCACTGATACACCAACACCATTGAAATCAAATGTCTCAATTCTCCCAGCATTATACCATAACTCCTTGGTTACAGCTATGCAAAGTGAACACGTGGATAACTAAACCAGAATAGCAGCATTTGACAACAATTTACAGGGGTGTAAAATTTCTGTGCCGTGTTCTAGGCAACAAAGAACCACAGGAACTATAATCCGTTATCTGAAACTTCACTATCTGCAAATGCAGACAGATACAAGCAAATCCTTCATTGCAAACAGCAACGGGCTTGCAGTCATTAATCACTACAAGGAGGCTATTGAAGACAGATTCCAGGATAGATTTCAGTGGCAGCCTGCAACTTTATTAGCTTAAAATATCCAAGCATTTAAGTGGATCCAGTGTAGGAGTTAAGGGACTCCCACCGTACAAATTATAATTCATGGTTGACTGTCCTCAGCCTACCTACAGAAACCAGTCTCAGACATCTGACAGTTTCTCATCTTAAAGAGAAAGATAGAAGCATGGAGGGGGGAATCCCAACTTGCAAAGGCTCTGGGTCTCCTTTTTCAGCAGTCTGCCAGAAAAAAACAGCTTTTCACTTCTGAAAGATAATACTTCAAACTCCTATCCATTCTGGATACCAGCTTCAAGTTTCCAAGTAATCATTACCCTAAATATTACAAAGGTATAAAATATATTTAACATTTATATCCATGCCCTATGCCAGATTTATTGCCATAATGGCATATGAGTGAAAAAACAGACAAATAAGGCATAAAAATACTTTATCCTAATAGGAAAATATGTTATCCTAACATCAAAAAAGGAAGCCTACTAATTCTGCAAACTCCTGAAAACACAGTTCCTAGATTATAACTACAGGTCAAGAATGAAGACGCGGTTTAAATTAATCAGAGTTCCCAATAACCTCAGGAAGCACCATCTAGCCTCCAAAACTGTGTTCTTCTAATAGGGGGAAACCCTTTAATTTCCACCCAAAAATTATTCATTGGTAGTCTATACCCCACTTAACCCAACACCGTCTGTTATCTTGAATAGCTCTTCTTCCTTTCTGGCATTTGCCTCCAATCCCCTCACAGATGTCAACTGTGTCAATGACACAAGGAGAGCAAGGTCCTGCCATCTCCTGGCCCAGCCAGCGGGACAAAAAGGCAATGGAAAAAGAAGGAGAAACCCTTTTTCTGCCCTGTCCTGCTTTCAGCAAGCTGTTCACAGCCTGGCAGCTAACCAAGGCTCTGACTACAATCCTCACTTCTTCACTGGGCAAAACCACAGTGTAACATGTTTATTAGGTGTGAAACAAAGAAACAATCCCCTTCTAGGAACTAACAGAATTTGACAGGAAGTAAAGCTTGTTGAATAGACTTGATAGCTAAGGCAAAGAACTTTGGAAAGCTGAAGGAAGAAAGATGGGTAAAGAGAAGATCAGTATTTTGGGAGCCTTGAGCTGTGAGGAGTATATTGGAAAGCTTTCGTGACCTTGATGAGGACAAACCTTCCATTTCCCTGCTATTGATCTACATGCATTTCAATATGATGACATGATCTGGAGCACTGCAGATTCTCAAAACCGCCACAATCCCAGTATATCCAGGAGGTCAGCAGTGGATTAAGTGGACCACAGAGTCATCCACAAATGCACAGGTTGCATTTCTTTTCACACAGAAAAAACTATAAGCATATTCTCCCTTAATTACAGGGAGAAAGAGGAGTCACCCAAACTGAAAAGGAAATGGAATTTTAAATATATGTTATATGGATTTGGACCATTGGCCAAAGACTGTATCTGAGGGCCCAAATGCCTGTGCTGCCAGCATTCCCTCTGCAGAGCCGGAAGAGCTGGAGCTGAAGGGCTGGAAACACAAAACAGAGCTATAAACTCATTGAAGGTTTGTCTTGGCATTTGTTTTTACAGATTTACAGATGTAACGAATGTTCTGTTTAAAATATCCACCCAGCTGCTTTTTATCACCTTCAGACAATTTAGCACACACTAGCGTCCTTCCCTCTGAGACAGCCGGAGACAAACGGGAGCTTGGCCCCTGCCAGGTGACAAAGAATGGCTGATAGGCAGCAGCGAGCAGCACCCTGGGCTGTGCTGGGGCAGGAGGCCGGGAGCAATGAGCCTGGCCCCGCATCCCCGGGGGGCAGGAGACCCCCACAGAGGAGAGCCCGGCATGCTGAGGGGTCTGCATCACCCCTGCAGAGGAAGACTGGAGCCAAGCCAGTGTCTAGAGCAGGTCACAGTCAGCTTGGTGCTTGACAGGAGGGAGGTGACAACCTCTGCCCTCTGGGAACAGGGTGCCCAACTCAGCCCACCAAGGATACTGCTGCAACAAGAGGCTGCTGCAATGGGGCAGAGCTGCCGCTGACACCCACCAGAGAGGAGTGGGGAGCAGCATGGGTGCTGCCAGGGACTGTCACCCTACACAAACTGAGTCCGTGTGCTCCCCCTCAGAAAAGAAACCAGCCTGGTCTTCCTGTGTCTTGGTATAAGCAAAGCAGGCTTCAAATCCCTGACCATTTTGCAAGTCTTCAGCAATCTAGTGCCCTGGCAATTGCCTGCTTTCCACAGCAACAGATCCTGGTCCAGGGTTATTGCTGGAGAATTGGAAGTGTAAAAACAGAGATGCAGTTACTTTAGAGAGATTTGTTGTTAATTCCCTGTCAGAGGAGGGCTCTTTTGTCAAACCTTTAAGCACTTGAACAAATAGTGGCTAGTGGAGGAATTACCCCATTAGAGAGGGCAATGGACCAGAAGCTCCAATCTACAATGGATAAAAGAAATTTTTCTCCCACTGTATCCCAGGCCAGGTTATGCCCACAGGCCATGCTGGGCAGGCAATAGAAGTAAGTGCAGGCTGTCCAGAACCACTGCCAGCAACTGCTAATATGATCCATGCAAAGAGCCATGTGAACACCTTGGGACTTGAGGACACTGGTAGCCAGCATACCCCAGTGATGGCTCAGACATCTGAAATTACTGCAGTTCCCAGACAAATTGAAGGAAAGCAAGAGTGGACTACAGAAATTAAAATAATGGCAATTGCTGAGCACCTGCTGAAGGCAACAGTGGAAAGCCAGCTGTCTCCATTTAGGGGCCAAGATATGGTTTAATATGAGGCTATGAGACTAAATGTCGAGATAGAAAGTTTTATTGTAAATTGATATTCATTCAAAACTTATATCTTTATATAAACAATGAATTATTAATAAGTAGAAATTAATTAGACAAACGGCGCACAAGAAACAACCAAGCAGCCAACAAGAACAACAACAAAACAGTAACTTCTCGTCGGTGATTTCAGCTCTTTGTGCAGCAACAGCTGCTGCCAGTAGGGGGCGCCGGGCAGCAGCAGAGCACTGACACTGCGATAGCCAGAGGGGGCGCTGCAAACAGCAGTGGGGTCCCGGGAGGTCCTGAGGGGGACGGGGGTCCCGGGGGCAGAGGGGAAGAGTTTTGGTGATGGGGTCCCGAGGGATTGATGGGCCCCCGGGGGTGGGTACTGAGCTCCCGAGGAGTGGTGGAATCCTCAGGGAGGGTTACTGACGGCAGGCAGGGGGGTCCTGGGGGTTGAGGAATTACCGGGGTGAGCGGAAGGGGTGTCGAGGCAGGGTCCCAGGGCTTTGGAGTCCCGGGAGGTGAACACTGGGTCTCATGGGGAGCAATGGAGAGTCCTAGGGAAGATTACCAGCTGTGGGGGATGTTCCAGGTATGGACAGGAATGCCGGGGATGGAACGGAGGGATAAGGGAGTGAGGGTATGGCAAACCAGAAAAATCGAGGAGGAGTGGTCAGGTCACTGCTGCGGTGGCAATGCCCACCACTGGGGGTGGCCCCGGCAGCTGTTGGAACCGGCCAGGGTCTTCAGGCAATTATCAAAGGCTGTTGGAGGTCCCGGCAGAGAAGATGGCAGTGGTGATGAGCACAGAAGCACAAGGTCCTGGCCTCAACTTCATGCAGTTCCGAGAGAGGGAGGGAAAGATGGTTGATGCCTTTTATACCATTTGGCCCAATCCCATGGTCCCTGGTGCCTGCACCCTCCATCTCTTTTCCCACCTCCTGAGCTGTAGATCACATATCCATTGGACACCCTGAGTCTCTACTCCGCCCCCTCCTGTTCCCGCCAGCGGGAGCTTCTTTGTCTTCATGCCATGTGGTGGCCAACATGGCAGCCGCTCCCCTTTGGCCCACCACGCGCCATTCCTGAGCAGTCCCAGGGCACGGCCAGGGCTGCAGGGACCAGCGGCACCCATCGCACTCCCCTGCCGCCGGATCAGAGCCAGGATCGGCAAAGACCGGGGCAGGGGAGGCAGTGAGCTGGTGACCCACATCCCAGCAGCTACAGCATGCTGCAGCGGTGGCAGCCACAGGGACACTGTGGGGCGTGGGGGCCATCACAGGGTCGGGGGACTGTCGCGAGGCATGGGGCCACAGCTGCCATGGGCCGTGGGGGGCGGTGGCCACAGGGCACAGGGCTGCCGCGAGGAAGCCATGGCAGCCACAGGGCTCCACTCCTGTGAGCCCCCAGCCCTCCTCCTCCCCCCGTGCATCCACCCACCCACCTTCCTTGGCAAAAAGAAGTTTTGAGATGCATGGTAAAACCATGNAGCGGCACCCATCGCACTCCCCTGCCGCCGGATCAGAGCCAGGATCGGCAAAGACCGGGGCAGGGGAGGCAGTGAGCTGGTGACCCACATCCCAGCAGCAACAGCACACTGCAGCGGTGGCAGCCACGGGGACACTGTGGGGCGCGGGGGCCACCGCAGGGTGGGGGGACTGTCGCAAGGCATGGGGCCACAGCTGCCATGGGCCGTGGGGGACGGTGGCCACAGGGCACAGGGCTGCCGCGAGGAAGCCATGGCAGCCACAGGGCTCCACTCCTGTGAGCCCCCAGCCCTCCTCCTCCCCCCGTGCATCCACCCACCCACCTTCCTTGGCAAAAAGAAGTTCTGAGATGCATGGTAAAACCATGACACCAGCTCTTTCATAATGTGGTGGTATCTGGGTTCTTGTGCAAAACAAGATTGCTGTTCAGCAGAAGAATGTTACAGGCTGAAGCAAGGAATGAGCTGTGCAAAGGAGCCATCAGTAAGGCTGTGCAGGAGGTGCAGCTAGCAAAAAATCAGACGAAGACAGCATCTCAAAACCCTGACAGCAACAGAGGTGAAAGGTGGTGAGGCAGCCTGGCCAGTACAAGGTAGGGATTGACTTAACAGATGCCTTGGTGGAAGGTAGTGAAAGGAAGCAATTAGCGCAGTTGCGGTAACGCTGCACTTGGTGCATCCTCCGGGAATAAAGGGGAGCTTGTCAAGATACGATCAAGTGCTACATCAGAATGCACTTAAACTAAGGAGTATTCCTGGCAGGCAGTTTCCAGTTTGAATTCCCTGAATACCAGGTAACAGTGAAGCTAAGTAACATTCTGGAGGTTAGCCTAACTGGACAACATCCCTAACCCTGGATATCTCTACCTGCACACCCTCAAAAGCCAAAAAGAGATGTAAAAAGATGCATTGTTCTTATGATTTTTATGACATCACATTTTTACATGAGTTGTTATGCACAGGCAGGTCAAACATTGATAAAATATTAGAAGCAAGGCATTTCAGCAGTTTCAATTTGGATAATCTCAGGAAAGGATGGGATCCAAGGACTAAGGAAATAAACTATATCTTTGGATCACTTCAGTCCTTCAGAGGGTCTTCTGAACCTGGAATTAATCAGGCACAATTTAGAGGTACTGAAGGATCTACAGAGTTTTTTAATTTAAAGAACTAAGGAGATTTTAGTTCAGTTCAAAGTATTGTGTCTGAATCCTGAAGAAACTTCACATATTTCATTAGACACATTAAGAATGGCAATGATTTTTAAGCTTTTAAAGGCTTAAGCCTCATGAAACAAATAGCAGGCTGTAAGGAGCTGCATCCTGACCATAACATCAGTGAGGACAGCAAAAAGTTTCAGAGCACTACCAGAAAGCATACAAAACAAAAAAGATACCAGCAAAACCACAGGCTATCTGCACAGAAGATACCACATCTACAAAACCCTTGAGGACATCATCAGAACCAGCGGCTTCATCTCGTTATTTAAGAAACAATATTTTTAGACAAAGGAAGTGGAAAAGCTGATGAGTAAAACAAATGAACAGTTTCTAAGCCAAGTTTTGTTCAGGTTTTCAAAACCACCCTTCAATCTGCTGAAGTTTGCAATGCCCCAAAATCTCCTAGTGAGGTCCAAAACTGGTGAGGCTGGTAGGTGCTCTTTGATGAGTTTCACACAGATTAAATGACGGTTGCTACAGAACTGAAGAGTTCAATCCTTGTGGAAGTCCTGAAATCCTCTCATTTACATTTACTCAATAAGGATTCAGTGTACACAGGCTCACAACAGCCTGTAGCAACTCTCTATCAAGCACAGCCTAGTAAGACATCCATGGAGATGATTGACAAACCAGCCAGATAAACACTCTCAGTTCAAGAGAAAACAAAAGGAAACTGTGACTGCTGTTTGCAGGGCACAAGTGTGCACAGGCTCCCTCTGGCCTCCCTACACCAGACAAGACTGACCTGAGGATCCTTTTTACTTCTTATATACAACAATGTCCATCAAGAGACCCCAGTTCAAATATAGCACAAGAGAGTAACTGCCTGGAGTTCATACAGATTAATTTCAACTTAAAAATCTGGAAATCAACACTTTCTTGTGTATAACATGTCTGAAAATAAGTGACAGCATTGCTGCTGAAGCATGAAAAGGAGCTTGAGACTTTTACAGACACATTGATGAAATCTGTGATGCTGTGGTTCATACAGTGCCACATCTGTGGTAAAACAGTATGAAAATAGGAACTTGACCACTGTTGTTATATCTTCCTCACTCAAACTTCTTTTTTTTTTTTTTTAAGAAAGCACAACTTGTCTCTGACACAATTAGAGCCTATTCTGCTTTGAAATGTTTAATTTATATATTTGCAGGCAATAATGGAGCAGGAATACACAGAATACTTATTTTTAATTTGAGACAAAACCTGACAAGGATGTATAATAAGAAGATCTGGGGAGTAATTTGTCTCTGTAACCTAATTTGTGCAAGCTTCAGCCAAGGACGTTTATCATTTGCTTTCTGCCTCCTCCAGGAAACAGGCAGGGGAAAGCAGAGCAATAAGTAACGCCTTGCAGAGCACGCCATCGGTTAGGCAGGAAGAGACATCCTTCCTTCCTCTTTAGGGCAACATAAACTGCTCCATTTTAGCTAGCATTTTTTTGTTTTGCTGAATACTGATCTCCTTGCTACAACATTAAGACAAGGAGCAAGACTAATCAAAAATGAGAAGACTGCAACGAACAATGACAAGGAAGAAAGGCAACAGCTCTGACAGATCCAGTTCATTTAGTGATGTCTCTCTCCATTAGGGTCACAGGACACCCAGTTTCAAGAGCATCAAAATTTGAATTGAGAAAAACCCAGCATTTTGCTCAAGAAAAAAAATCCATTTTTACTCTGTAATATGCACAGCCATCAGGCTATTGCTGCTAAACAATTTTTTTCAAATTATTATTAATTATCGTATGAAAAGAATTTAAGCAGAACTTTAATAAGAAATCTGTAAAAACAGTTTGAGTGCCCAAAGATTGCATCATAACGGCTACACAGAAGGAGGACAAAGAGGGAAGACAGCACAGGAAATGTCACTTTGGCATTTCCTAATTCCTGAGCACTTGACTTTACAACCTGCACTTATTTTTATACATAATTTCCTAATGGAAATTTCCTTCATGGAAAGGAGAGGAAGCATCCCACAACCCCTCTCCCTCCACCCCACCTGGCCCAAAAACATGGGATGGTCTGGCATGCTGAGACCCTCAGAGACCTCAGCCCCATAGCAGCCTCTAAGGCTGGGAAGAACAAGGGCTTCAATCAGGTCAAATCCTTGGGAGATTGGAGCACAAAAGCCCAAACACACTCAAGCTGTAAGGGTCCTGAGGATCATGGCTCAACCAAACTCCAACACATTTTCCCAGGAGCAGCACTTCCCAGAGAAGTGTCTTTTCAGCCTGTTGTTCTCCCAAATACTGGATCATGACACTGCTACAGAAAACACTGGCTTTTCTGTAAGGTTTGGAGTGAATTTGTTTGTTTGTTAACATAAGCCAAATAATTTTTCCCTCTTTAGTGAAATCTGAAGTCTTTCAGCTAAAGTTTTCCACTGCAAGTTCTTCCTCAGGCTCAATATTTCTTTGGAAAGTTTCAGTTCCAGTAGTTAAAGTTTGGCTGAGATATAAGCACAGCCACATAATGGAAAGAGTTAGAAAGCTTTAGTTATAGGCAATAAGACTAACCACTAAAACACATCTAAACACCCATATATCTGGCAAACTTCCTCAAATTGCAGAAAGATACATAGCTGATGACTGAAATGCCAAATAAATATATGATGTCCAAGACTTATGAATGGGAGTAGCTTCTTTAACTTTATTTATGTCCATGCAGAGTCAGCACATTTAAGTCAAAAAACTTTTTTTCAAAGCAAGGCTCTCTCGGCAAAAAGAAGTGTTGTGCCTACTTATCTGTTTAATATAGTTGTTTGATATATTAGACTGCACAAAAATGGCAGAACATCATAGCATACTGTCATTTTGTTTGAAAAGGGAAAGGATTTTTCTGATTTTTACACTGCTCTGCATATATACATTATATAATTGTTATAATAACAAGATGCCAATAAATGTATGATCTGCTGCTGGATCTGTTTTTGTTAGCAATGCCAAAACTATAACCAGCAATAAGACATGGACTCACACAGAGCATTCCTGCAGCAAGCTAAAGGGGAACCTCCAGTTTGTGCCTGCTGTGGCTCTACCCTGCACCCATCAGCTTTCCAGGGACAACTTGAGCCCCACCGGAAACCAGCATTTTTTCTTCCTATGACACCAAAGCATATGCATCAATTTTTTTCTGCTCTTCCCCTGTTCAACAGGAACCTCTATTGACATTTCCACTACATTCCATCACATATCTTAATCCTCCTTCCTTGTCTGGGATAATTCCCAGGCAATACAGCATACAAAGTCAGGAGAAATGGAGAGAAAAATTATCACAAGGAATTGCATCTAATAACCTCTGGCATAAAATCATGTGGCTTTGCATGCAGCTCCAGCTACTTAAATCAGCCTTATCTGCTATACTGGCGGTGGAACAGTCCTACTGTGAAACAACACTATTTCAGCTTTATGTGCTTATCATCCTTGTTGTTCTCAAATTGACCTAGACAGGTAAGTATTACAGCTCAACTTGTAGATGGATTTTCATGCAGATCCCACTGTGATCAAGTACAGTCAGTTTGATTTTCAACAACCCTGCCAGATGAAAACTCACAGGCCACCTCGAAACAAAGATGAATGGGACTATCTTTGATGTTGCAAGCCCAGTAGGAGGGAAAGTAGATAAAAGGTGTTTGTATGCCATCTTCTGCCATTAAAATAATGCACAATGCAAAGTCAAAGTAAGCATTTCAGTTTTAGTAAAATCAGCAGTGGCCCTCAGAAATCTGACAGGAAAAAGTAGACCTCTTGCGAAGAGAACATAGAAACAGTCTTCTCTATTTACTTCTCTAAAAGAAATCAGTCTAGTGGTAAATTTTCACATGTAGAGAGAGACAACAATGATAAAATCCATCCTTTGTCACAACAGAAGTGGTGATGGTTTTAAAATTGCTATGGAGCCCACAAGCAGCAAAAGCTTTGTCAATGGTGCCTTGGAATTTATACAATTAAATTCAAATATTGGTAAACTAAAGAAGTGGTCACCTTAATATTTGTGCTTCAAAATGCTTAGCTTTATAAAATACTTTTGGAATATTAGGGAATTTATAATACCTTCAACTTGTTTGCAAAAGATTTTTGAATTTTAGCAAAAGGGAGGACTCAGAACTAGAAAAGATCCTTTTCTCAGACTGTGACTGACTTTGTGTTACGATTTGGCCAAGACACAAAGCTTCAAACATTCCTGTTAGTCACATTCTCAACAAAAATGGTGGTGACACACCAAAAATAACTGAGCGTACACATTTCAACCGAGGGCCACGCCAAGAGACTCCTATGTGAGCAGCTGTAGCACTCCCTGCATGGGGACCGAAGGCAGGCTGGGAGAGTGACTGGGGGAACAGTGGGAGTACGCAGTCCCAGCTTGATATCAGGGACCTTCACACTCAAGATAACGCTGTTGTCCTGGATGGGATCGCGTGGTTAGTCCTGTAACTCAAGCTGTGGTGCACGGCTGGAGGTTCAGGTTTCAGATCCTGCTAAAGAGGAATGCTGCTGCCGTCGCTGGGAATTCTACATTGAGGGAGGTGGAAACAGAGAGAGTGTTTTCACCTTTAGAAGACCCAGCCTACAATGAAAGGTATCGAGGAGTTAGGATGCTGACGTACAGCTGCTTGTGTGATTTTCATTTAGTTGCTTTTGTGTGCACACTATGAGACAGTTTTTAATCACACAGTCACGTATAGGATTTGTTGCGTTGTTGGTTTGTTTTTTTTTGCAAGGCTTGAATTGGTAGTCAATAAACAGCTACAGACACAAAGCATTAATCAGATGTGTGGTATGAATTATGTCATTTTTAGGGAAATATTTGTCTCATTAACACTCAGCATTAAATTTTGCAGTGGATAGGTAACTTCCACTTTTCTGCCATCCTTAATTTCCCGAAAGCAGTTTTCTGAACTCCTGGTGAATTCCAGAACCCAGGTATTACTGGTTTATTCGCTGCATTCACGACACTGGATGCGGAGGGTGGATTTGGGGAAGGTCCATAGAAAAGAGCGAGAGGAAGAGCGAGTGGGCGGCCGCTGACCTGTACCAGTTCCTACGGGGGGCAAACTCTGCTCAAGCAGCCGCTTCAGGAGCCCTGGCTGCTCGGGGGCAGGCGGGGATGGGGAGAAAAGTTCCTTCCTGTGTGTTTTTAAGCACTTGTGTCAAACAGACGGCGCGGTCCCCGCAGAGGCAGGAGACGCTCCCGAGCCGCCGCAGCCTCTCCGGCCTTTGCACCCGGTGGTTGGGCTTCGAGCCCGGTTTTCCGCAGGAAACAAGACAAGCATTCCCCGCCGCTGCCCGCCAGCTCCCACGCGTGAGCGACTCCATCCTCGGAAAATAGTATCCGCGACCGTAACGACACGATGCTCCTGTAAGAGACTGGAGAAAGGTTGTCTGGGCTACCCCGGGCCAGGGGCAGGCGGTGCCGCCGCCGCGCCCGCGACGGGCTGAGCAGAGGCCGAGGATGGAGCTGTCCCAGCAGGCCGGCTCCGAAGGAGCCTGGGCCGGGGACGGAACACCCGGGGGGAAGGGTCCGGATCTGATAACTTGTGCTCCTGAAGGACAGCTACAGGACTGTGTCTCTGCCTGCTTTGTGCCCGCGTACCCGCTGAAGCGTCCCTCCGGAGCGCCGGGCTCTCTCGGAGTCCGGGGAGATCCCTGACTGCCGGGAAAACTCCCAAATCTCTTCCCTTAAGGCATGGTTCACGTAGGCCCTTCCCTTAAGGCATGGTTCATTAATACACAAAGTAACACCAAACAAAGCTTTTTCCTCTGACCAAACAGCCGAGACAGCCAGTGGGCTTTCCCTTCGCACCCCTCTCTGCTTAGAAAAAGGCCACGTTCCTTCCCCTTCACCCACCCCCTCGGAAGGGGCTGGAAGGCGGGCAGTTTAACCCTTCCTTGCCTCCTTCACCGCTGGAAACTTTATTAAAATACCAGTGCCTCTAATTGCCTGGCTGAGTTATACCACTGAACGAGGAAAGTAAATTATCCACTCATTGAGAAAGGATTTTATATTGAGACGCAGATGGTAATTGTTGCTCTGAGTTAGTCGTGTTGGTCTGTATTTATTGGTAACTCGACTACATAAACTATATAACTATATAAATGCACATCGTTAATACCCAAGAGGTCTCATAATATAACGAGACTCACACCTTGCATGTTGCTGACTACTGTTACTTACAGGTTCCTACGAAAAGACATTTGGAAAACCAAACACATTTTCCCAGTACTACTTACTTTTGTCCTGGGAACCAAGAGAAAAATTCAGTGACGGCTACATTAGTTAAAGCCAAAGAATAACTGGTTAAGTGCATAGCCCTCCCCCTTCGCAGCTAATAGAGTTAGGCATTCATGTAAACAGCAGTGTGAATCTTGCGTAGTGACGCTTTCTTCCACGGTGCAAAAAAGGGGTTACAAGAAGACAGAAAAAAAAAGGTTGTCCAATGTAAACCAGAAGAGATGCACTTTTTTTTTTCCTGTAGTGCTCATTCGAAGATCAGCATTTTTCATTTTGCTAAAAAAAGGAGAAGATATTAGTTGCGGTGAACCCCAGATGTGAGCTGTGAGCTCTGAGGTAGCATTTTAAAATAGAAGATGCCATCAAAATCTGTGTATTTGCCAAGTACTGACACTCAAATTTCACAAGGTGATTTTCTTTTCAATACAAAGCGCATCAATATATTTCCCCCTCTGTAAAATACCGGCTTTTTAACAGTTTATAGAGCACTAGGGTTTTTTTAAGTCTAATTGATATTTAGATTGACCAAGCACTGTCTGGAGATGTTTCCATTAACATTTTTGTTTGACCAGGCTGAAAAAGGGTTAAAAGTAACTATAGTCTCACAGTCAACAGAAAGCTATTGACATGTTTGGTTATCCCTGCAGCAAAGAAAAAAGGAAGTAATACAACAGCAACCTCTCTTGGGGTAAAATCAAGGTTTAATAACCTAGGACCAAAGCTATTGTTCAAATCAAGCAAAAGAAAGTTCAAAATATTTTCAAGTACAATCTACTTCATTGTGTTTATTTTGATCAAGATCCCCTCAGATAAATAATCCTCTTCCACGAAAGACGATAGAAATGTTACCATTGAGTCTGGAGAGATCAGGATTGATGCCTGGACATCATGCAGGAACATTAATTTAATATTCCACAAAACGTTGCAGTTAAAGAGTCAATATTTGCTGTCCATTCTCTCCCTGTTTTGCCAGATCTCTTTATTATTACTATTTAATCACTCTCCCAGAATTCAGTGATGGAAAAGACCCAGCAGATCGAGCAATCGGTCTTCCTTTGAATGCAATGTTTCTTGGTGGGTTTTTTACTGATGCCTCATGAGAGCAGTTTTTAAATATCACAGGTGATAAGGGCTCCTTGAAGGGCCTTGCTGCATGTTGTAATGGATCTCTGACTATGATCAAATCCTGCTGTTTCTTGCTATGCAGGAAGTCTTTCCAAATTAGTCTAACACCAGGGCCGAGCACTGTGACTAATAGGCATAACTGCACTGTTCATGCTATCTGTAAGGCAGGTTCAGCAGGGAAAATATCAGCACTGAGAATGCGCTTGTTATTCCATATAGGAAGGGGCAAAAAAGAGGAAAAAAGAAAAGACAAGGGAATGGATTTGAAAGTTTAAACCTGAAGCATAAATAATTATGCAAAGATGCTTTACTGCATTATTTGTCAATAATAACTCCAGACAAACTGAAGGAAAATAAAAAACTACTCAACAGCAGCCTAAGTGTAGCTATGCTTCTTGCTTCACATGCTTCTTGACCTGTCACTGAGTTTTGACTAAGCAAAAGAAGAAGCTGTGCCCCTCAGTATTAAATTCTATGAATCTACAAAAACACATTTTAAGACTGGCCATCAGAGTTCACCCACTTCACCCAGTATTGTGTCGAATAATTTGTGTCTGACAAAAGCATAATTTCCAGGAAGGCTTAAAACCAGCAAAAACAGTGAATTAGCCACATTATTGGGCGGCATCCCACAAATGTGTACTTTCTTCATAGATGAATTTGTCTTGCTCCAGTTTCCAGCAATTTATTCCTTTCCCCACTAGGTTAAAGAGAGCTTCTACACCTCCTCTTTCCACCTCTTGAGGGTATTTCCTGTTGTAAGCCAGCCCCTTAAGAAAGGATATGCTCTAAGAGCATATTGTACAACACTTGATTTTCAAATCATAAGGGTGGGAGGGGAGGGTCTCTTTTCCTTGTTCTTCAAATTTTCGATACCCCTTAAAAATTAAGAGTACAACAGGACATTTTTATCCTGCTTGGCTATAAAGTTGAGGGAATGAGTACAAGTATACACTGGGCAGTTGTGAGAGAAAGATCACAAAATCCTGTTGGCTGAAGAGGAAGTTTTATTTTGTTAGGTGCTCACACAAAATTTACTGTTACCTGTTTGAATAAATATTGCCATAAAGCTTTCTCTTTTTCTTCCTAACAATGGCTGTTGGCCTTCAAGATGTAAAGAAAACAAAATGTTCTTAAAGAGAAGAGAAAATATCTGAAGTTCCTTTTCAAGAAAGTCGGGATGCCCTGCCCTTTAGGGAGACCCAAAACAAACCTACTGCAGACCTTTCTCCATGATGCCTTGTGGATAGTGGGTGGGAGAGCTGCAGGCTGTAGACCAGCCTACCTGGGCAGCCATGGCCAAAGCTCTGCCCAGAGAAGTTCCACGGGCCAGAGGGGTCCCCAGGACTGGAGGGCCTCCAGGAGTTCCTCGAGGTCCTGGTGACAGCAGCTGCGGGTTAACCTGTCCAGCAGCCCACAAGTGATGGTAGCTCAATAGGTGGATCCTTGAAAGGGAAATTACTTCTGGAAAATTAATGTAAACCTCCTTCCCAGATTAAACCAGACACTGGTTGCCAACGTGGGGTTCTTATTCAGATTTCACTGTTGGGAAACTATTAATCTCTACACTCCTGTCCATTTACTGTGACACTTGTTTTAGCCCCGGACAAAGAATGTGTTTGATAAAATGAGGGCAATATCTTTTTCGTTTATAGAGGCAATTAGCTACACACTCTCTGTTGTCAGAGAGACACAGCATCAATCACGGGCAGAGATCGGTTTCTTTAAAACTTAAATTCCCTGCTGTTGGCCCTGCCAGTGTGTTAGTCACATGCATTATGTTTACTTTGGGGAGGAAAATGTGTTTCATTCTGTCAAGGGGAACAAAATGCTTTGGATGAAGGCTTCTTTGTCAAGGGAAGACAGAATATTCTGATGCTTTAGATAAAAAGGGGAGATAAGGTACCTGATTTGCTACTCCCGCTTTAATCGCGGTTATTATGCCTTATTGTGACACGGTCCGCTGAAGTCTTCTATGGGACTGTTGCTTGCTCATGGCACAGCTTGCCCCTTCCGAATTTTACAGACACCCGTTCCAACATTAGATTAATCAATAAATCGTCGCGTATTGTTTTTTATTTACCTGTGTATGAACGCCGGGGTGAAATGTCGCTTCCCCTCTCCGGCATTTGGGTAATTTCTCAGGGTGCACATTTTTGTCTGTTTTTCTAAACTTCCAGCTTCACCCTCCATGAAAGCCTACCAGCAAGCTAAACACATAAATGCCAGATTTCGGGGAACTTCTCTGGCCAGACGAACCCCAGAGCTAATTTCTTGGCTAACCTGCAGAAACTTCAAGCGCAACAACAAAAAATCAGGCGGCGAAGCGCGGAGGACATGGCAACTCTGTTCCTCGCCGTGTTTCAGAGCTCGGCTGGTCTGTCCCGCCCGGAGCAACCGACGCGGCAGCACCAGCCGCCACCGCTCAGCTCCTCTGCGCGGGGAGCAGGGCGGGGGGCGCAGGAAAGTGGTTTGATTTTGAAAACATTCCGCTGCTATTCCGGCCGGCTCGGTGTAGGCTCGGGCTCCCCAGCCACCGTAAAGGCGCGGGCGCTGCGCGGTGGGGCCGCCCCGCCGCTACCACCGTGCGCGGCGCTCACAAAACCACGCTCCTAAACAGGCGCTCCTAAAACCACGACAGGCAAACCTCGCCGTGCTTAATGGTCTGTGTGGATGAGCTCTAGTGCAGATTTGTCTTCACTAGTTTCCACCACCCATACCAAAAAACCCATCCCCCGTTTGAAAACGTGAGTAATTCAGCCCTGATTATCAGCGCAACGATCGCGCCCTCCCGCAGCCGAGAGCTACCCTCGGGCACTGCGCCGGCCTTTTCGGCTCCATTTCGGACGGATAGGGCTGCGGGTGGGGTGTACTCGGCGAGGTTCGCCGGTGTCCCTCGTCCAGCCACCGCGAAGCCGGATCAGAGCTGCGCGGCCCGTCCGGCCCCACCGCGGGCACCGCGCCCCTCGGACCGTCGGAGGCTCAGCCCCCTAGGGGACTCAGCGCCGGCGCTTCCCTGGGAGTACCCTCCGCGCTGTCACCGCGCCTTCTCGGTAACCCCGAGAGCAAGAATAAAATCATTTCTCTATGACGCTGACAAGTGAGGAAAGGGCCACAGAGAAGCGCGCACGGCGGCGCCTTCATCACCCGATGCCCCGGGGGTGACGCGACGGGATCGCACGGGCCTTCCGAGGAGCTGCAAAACACCGTGTAGGAGGAGAATTTTCCCCCACGGCTTTTCTTCTTAATTCTTAATTTTTTTTTCTTAATTAACTTTATCTGCTTTGCTCTAGGGAGGAGTGTCTCAGGGATGCTCAGAGGATGCTCCGCGGCAACAGCCCGCTACGAACGTCCCGTCGTGCAGCCGCGGAGGTTCGGCCACCGCGCCCCTCTCAGCTCCGCTCCGCCTCCCATGAAATGGAGCTGCCACCGTGCCCATGTACGCGGGGAGAACACGGGGCCGTGGGAGAGCATCTGCCCCGGCAGCCGGGGGACACGTCGCTAAAACTGCTCGGGGCTGGCAGCAGCTTTGAGCGTCTCGTCCCCGGGGCAAGACCACTTGAATGGGCTCTACTTCTCTTTTCCCTTTCCCCCTTTTTTTTTTCTCCAAACCCCACGCGAGGCCACTGCTCCAACGTGGGCGAGGAACCCAGTGCGGCCGCCGGTCCCGGGGGGAATGATTCGTGGTGGCGAGGCCTGTCCACATCCCGGGAGGAGCGAGGTGCTCCCCGTCAGGAAGCAAAGTACGAAACGCCGGGGGCCGTGGGGGCCGATGTAGCTCCACCGGCACCTCCCTCGAGGATGTTCCCGCCGCAGGCGGCAGTGGTGACTGCGCCGACACCGCTGCCCCCGACTAACCCACTCAGCGCCGTACGGGCCGCGTCTCTCGCGCGGAAAATCACGTCCGCGGCAGCACTGCGAGCTCCATTGACACGCACCGTAAACACTGCGATGCCCTCACGGGACAGCGGAAGCCAAAGACTGAGACAGCGGCAGCTCCCACGGTATTTGGGGACGCGGCCGGCGGTGGCCCCGTCGGGCGGGACGGGGATCACGGGGCCGCCGCCGCCCCGTCCGTTCCACCTTAAGAGCTCCTGCCCCTTTAAGGGGCGGTGCCGCCCCC
>WEIV01023358.1:248468-284929 GCA_013390005.1 Calyptomena viridis
CAGCCGCCGGTCATAGGCCCCGAAGCGCTGCCGCGGCGGTGGTGGCGGCGGCGGCGGCTGAGTGACTGAGGGGAGACCCCGCCGGGGGAGGGGGCAGGCGGAGGGTGAGGCGCGTGTGGCGTGCGCGGTGTTGACGACGGTGTTTTTAACCCTTAGATGGTCTCCAGCGAGCCACTGCTGCTGCCGGTGTCACTGGAGGGCGAGTTCTCCAGTAGCATGAAGGAGATGATCGGCGGCTGCTGCGTGTGCTCCGACGAGCGGGGCTGGGCCGAGAACCCGCTCGTCTACTGCGACGGGCACGGCTGCAATGTCGCAGTGCATCAAGGTGAGCGGGCAGGCGAGGGCAGCGCACCCGCTCCGGCCTCCGGCCTCGCCACTTCCTTCTCGGTGCTCCCTGTTCTCCTCCCTGGGGCCTGCTTCACGCCCCCGTCCCCCGGCCGTTTTTCTCCCTTTTTTTCCCTCCCCCCTCCCAGCTCCTTGTTACCCATGAAGCCTGTTCCCCTGTTTCTAAGGCCACGTGCTTTCTGGTCTGACCTGTCCTGTCATCCCCTGTCCTTCCAGTCTGCCTGTCTTTTCCCTCACATGACACTTGCTGTGTTATGACTTCCTGTATTATGGCTGTGAGAAAGGAAGAACCCTCCTTTCCATTTTTTTTTTCCTTTTCTACCGTGTCCGTGCTTCTCAGTCTGCCTTTGCACCCTGTTAACGACCTCAGCTGCAGCATTGCAAAGACTACCTAAAATTCTTTTTCCTCTTTGCATAACTTGTTACTGTTCTCTGTTCTGGCAATTATTGCTGTATTTCTTTCTTCCCGTACTTTATCCCTGTTGTCCCTGCCTTTCCCAAGTTTGAAAAATGTATTTGAGGGGCAGCCAGTAGACAAGGAGGGCTTAGGATTGGAAGAGAGGGGTGTGTAGGAAAGACTTAGCTGTCGGGTGATTTCTGCCTGCATTTCCTTGAGTGTCATTTGGCTGATGTTTCCCGGTAGAGGAAGAGACTTCCTGTTGTGGTTCTGCAAAGGGAGTGTGTTGGTCGGAATGGCTGATTGTGGATTTGTTTGGTTTGGTGGAGGCTGGCTGGTTGGTTTCCAGCTCAGCTCAGGAGCTGGCATGTTCCCTCTGTGTGATCGTTATGTTTATGTCAGTGGGTTGACACTTCGTGTGAGAGCAGAGGAAGAGACTGGATTCTTCTGCTTACATTGCAAGAAAGGAAGTCATCATGACTTTGGCTTTATGGTAGCAGAAATAAGGAGTAAGATGGTAGTTTTTCTGTACCAGCTCCTGAGCAGTCATACGAACTTCATGACTGGCTCTTTGGCTACATTATAGATGGTGAACAAATTGGAGGAGACAGAAAATCCTAAATCCGATTCATTAGTCTGAATGCCTAGTGCATGTGAAAATGCTACTAATGAGTGTCTCATGCTTGGTCTTAAATTGATTTGAAGATGATACAATATAGTAACTGATTGTTTTGGGTATATGCTCCTGTGTAAGCTGACAAACAATGGGAAATAGTAACAATTTAAGGAGATCTGCAAAAGAATTTAGTTGTTCCCGTTAACATTGGATTGAACGCAGAGGGGAGCTGATGGGATCTGTGAAATTAATCTGATTTTGAATTGGTTTTCTGTTGTCTTAAGAGCTGAGTAATGTTAACCAGTAAGTTAGAACACTAAAACATGAATATTTTTAGAAGTCATGCCTGAACCAGCTATTACTTTTGCATTATCTTGAGCACCTTCTTTTGTATCTATAACATTGCTAATATTTTCAGTTAAAGGAATGGATGATAGCAGCAGTTGAAGTTGAAACAGTGAGAACAAAAGTCAGTCATAGGAAGTGTTCCTAATATAGAGGGACACACTTCAATAGAGTTGGTACAAGAATATGAACTTTTTTTCAAGTCATATCCAAACGTGAATTTGAATCTGTGAGGAAGTGTGCAAAGTACTGCTTCCTTTACATCCAGATGCTCTTGTAGAGATCTTAAGTAGAACTCCATGTTTTGACTTACTGTATCTTTGATGCTTTACGCTGCATGTGTAACATGAATGAAGGTGGTAGGGGAAGCATGTCCACTCCTATTGTGGCCTTTCTCTAGTAAATGTAGTTGTCCTCATGCTTAAAGGTGATAGTCTGTATTTCAAGTGCAGACCGAAGTTTTACCCATGAGGCTTTATTAACTGCTTTTGTTTTGTTATTAGAATTATTTTTAGTTCAGAGGAAACTTCTTTTCCAGTGTTAAGTCATTGACAAGTTGTGGAGGATGAAATCTCTTCATGTGTTTAAAAGCAGCTTTGCACAGTAGTGGAAGTATAAACCAAAGGAAGCCCTGGAATTCTGTACACAGTGTCACAGTATCTCGGAGCACATGATGGACTCTTCTAGGCTCTAGGTGTGCTCTGTTACCTTTGCAGATAGAAAAGTACTTCAACTTCAGTCTTTGCTCAGCTTGTGTTGCCTTTGCATCTGCTGTCTCCTTGCCAACCCTGTCTCTGAGTTGCATTCCATAATTGTTTCATACTCTGCACTGTCACTTGTTACCCTGAATGTGTGATTGCACATTTAAAATTTCCGTCTTGATTTCTGAAGAGGAATTGAGTCCTCCCATCTGTGGTTAATATAGATGCAAGGAAAACAAGATGCTTTTTTCTTCTGTTCAAGAACATTATTGTAGAGTAGAAAGGGCTTATCACAATAGTTTGTCCTGTCAGTACTTGTGTAAAATATTTGAAAATCTGACAAGTGATCTTAGTATGACTCCATGTATATATATATATAAAAGCTCAGGATTATCTTTTTGAGGAAAATTTGGCTTTTTGTTACACCCATACAAATATTAGAATATACTCACAGCACTTGTGTTCTTGTGTTTTCATTCCCTCAGTAGTTCTTAAAGTTGCTTGATGTGTGCATTGCAAACATAAACAGTATTCCCAATTTACTAAACTCTTTTTCTGTGGAATTTCTTACCAAACTCCTAAGGTTGCTTTTATATACTTTAAAAATATAGGTGACAGTCTTGCAGATAAATCTATGTCTCAAAATCTCCTAAGGATTTATGTTGTAGCCTGGCTGTAGTTGCAAGTAATCCTGGCCCTGATGCTCTGTTCAGTTTGTATTTTCAGGGGAAAAAAAAAAGCAAACCTTGTTCAGTTTATTATGGATTTCCTATTTAAGACCATTTATTTTACTTATGAGGAGTAAAAGAAGGAGTAAGTAAGTGTATGAATTAATGTCTTACCCAGAACTTGGATTTGCTAGTTGCTTTTAGTTTTCTCTTAAAAAAGACCTCACAATAATAAGTATCAATCATTTAAAGTAAAGTGTCTGACCTGTTTTGCAGGTAAATAAAGAGAAAATTCCCATATGAATCATTGCTGCTTTTGAATGGTTATATTACTTTTCAAGCTAATGCTTTTTCTTCGTTTAACAAATTCTGTGTGATTTTTTAAGTGGGAGCTTGTACTTCATTTCTAGTCCCATTGTGACAGGATTTCATATGTAATGTATAGATGTCAATTTGACTTCCTTGACAACTCAAATGATGTGAAATCAACTATACAAAGCTTTTTTAAATAACATTCATGTTAGTTGTATGCTTATTGTAGTTCGGCTTATGTTTCCTGAAATATTTTGTCTTGTTCAAAACAGCTTGCTATGGAATTGTTCAAGTACCCACTGGACCATGGTTTTGCAGGAAGTGTGAATCTCAGGAAAGAGCAGCGAGAGTGGTATGTGTTTTGTTTATTAAGTAATGCTAGTTATAATGCTTGTATGGATAATATTTACCCAGGTGTTATGGTAATAGTAGAAAATAGCTTTCTGTTTTGTAATTACATCTAGAATTGGAATTTTTCTTCTTATTTTTTAAAGTGGAAATATATAACCATGTCTTAAATATTCTCACAGTTTCAGAGTGTGTGAGTTTTTTTTAATTTTTAGGTGGTGTTTTTTGTTTGTTTTTTTTTTTTTCCAACCATTTAAATGATTTTTTTTTTTATTTGCCCATGGTGTAGGTTTTGGCTAATTTTGTCAGTTTAGCAATTATATGTCTAGGTACAGGAAGGAAATAAAATCTCTGTCCAGTTTTCTTTTATAGCACCTTTAGATTGCTAGTTGAAAGCTTCAATTTAAGACCACTTAAATTGTAGAGGTAGTGTTAATTTCCAAATCTAATGCTTACTTGGAATATGATACTAAAAATTGAAGGAACGTTTTCTTTCTCTGGTTTTAATTTTTTTTCTGGTAAATATTGGCGTTTCAGATAATGCTTTTTTTTTTCCACTGTTCATTACATGAGGTTTTGTTTTGGTCAGACTTGTATGTTGTTAGATGAAACTGTGTAATATTAGGCATTTTTAGAACAAGAGAATCGCATTTCTCCTTAATTGGTATTTTGTAGTGTGTCTTCCAGCAGAAGGTAAAGTGAGAGACGCAAGAGTATTTAGAAAGACTAAGCTGTTCCTTTGCCTTTGAAAAAAGATTTCATTGGAAGAGAAGGTGGTGCAGCATCTTAGGGCAGTGTGTAAACTGCTTCTAACTTTCATATCTGGAAAAAAAGGAAGAGTTAGAGACAAAATTTTCAGTTACCGTCAGTGACTGTCAGAGTGTTTACATGAGCTGTTTGCTGTATCAATTTACTTTTTTAATATAAAGTACTATAGGAATGGTGGGAAGACTTAAGTGTTACATGAATGTTTGGCATGGGTCTAAATTTCATTCCTCTACTTTTTCCCAACTTGCCACTGATGTTTTCATAATGCCCTGGTAACTGAGATTTCGTTACTTCTTCCAAACTTCCAATATTTGTCGACAGAAAATCAAAACCCTTTCTGAAGAAGGGCTGTTCATTCTTTTCCTGGGAAGACCATCAGCAGAGTAAAGTTTTAAGAATAGTATTTTCTAATGTGAGTTTGATATATACGGGGTGATGGCAAAGTTGAAACTGTAGAGATGGGGGAAAGAGAGCTGGTGGCTATAAAGAGGATTTTTCAGGTGCATAATAAGGAATACTCATCAGTGTTTAGGATACAGTTATTCTTGGCTTTTCGTGACCCAAGAAATGTAGGAGAGCTGAATAGAGTTCTACAAAACAATGTCTCACTGCATTCTGATAATTTCTTGAGTTTAACAATGAGAATTGCTTTGATAGACATACTACTTTTCTTTGAAGTAAAGAAGGAATAGCGATGAACTTAACTGAATTCTCTGCCTGGTATATTCTGTTCTTGTTTCCATGGAACAGGGTCTGTTTAGTTCAATAGGTTGACTACTGATTTTGTTTGGGGAAAAAAAAATCCCATTTGTAATGTAGTGTAGGTTTAAGTGGTTCTCAGGTGACCTTAATTGCATGTGAGGTATAGCAGATTGGTAACAGCTGAAGTTTTAACAACTACTTGTATGTTAGTGAGTGAGAAACTTGGTAGCTGTATCCGAGGTGTCTTGAAGAAGCCTCAGCATTCAGAAACTAAAGTGAAGCCCTGACTTCAGTATGGAATCTGGAACTTTACTGTAACCAGTTTATCAGATGCAAAAGTTTTAATACGCGCTTGCTTACAGAAGTAAACATCCTTAGTGTCATTGTACGAGACTGAAGCTTAGTTATTCTCTTGGCGTTTGTCTCTAAAGGAAACTGGAATTAAATTAACCATACTACATTGAATATGCTTCTGCTTACTTTTAATCTTTAAAAAGACCTCAGTCTTGCAATCAAGCCATATTTTTCCATGCTGATGCTGTCTGTGTTGTGTGTTTTTGGGGTGTGTGGGTTTTGTTTCTTGTTTTTTATTTTGTTAAGCTGCAGTTACTGGGAAAATAAATTCATTCTGATAAGAAACTGTAGTTAATTGCTCACACTAGTCTTGCTTTAACAATGGAAAGAATTAGACTAACTTGGGACCACATATGCCAAGTTGGTGGGTCCTCAGAGAAGTTCATGTGACAGCAGATTAGGGCAGTTGGCTTCCCATGTACTTTCAGGTGCTACACACCAATACGTACTGTGTTCCCTTTCTTCTGTGTGCTGCTGCTAAGCTGGTACATACTGGGTGTGAGCAAAGGTGGCGGCTGATTTGTTTTCAGCCACACAAGCCTCCTGGCTGGTTAACTTGTGTGGTTTTGTTGGTGAGGTGGTAGCCAGTGTTTTGGGTTTTGAATGGTCAGTCACTAGTTGGAAAGTGCTGTTCCATGCCAGACAAGTCATACTGAGTTGGCTGCAGCAGGATCATGTTTTTGTGTGTCTGAGAGAAACTGATTTTCTGTTACCTGAACTGTTTGGATAATGGACATATTGAGGACATACTGAGTTGACTGGTAATTATTTGACTTACTTAATAATAATGCTTATGTAGTACATAATAAATAAAGACCCCATACACAGTTTTTGTTTTTAACTATTGCTTGAAAAGTCCTAGTTTTCTCTAAATCATCTAATTTATCTTAGCTGACCTATGGTGGGCTTGGAACATGAGTCTTTTCAAGGTGGATGACAACTGCTCCCAGCTTTGCCTGTGCCAGCACAAGTTCTTATTACCCTGCCTAGTGGGCCCTTTTGGTGTCTTCACATGTACGTGAACTTCTGAGTCCAAAAGCAGGGTGATACGTGTGGGTGTAGGAAAAGTGAATGTTGGGAATGTGAGGATGTATATGGAGTAGTACGTAAGGGAATTTGGGTCCTGGCTTGAGAAGTTGCATGGTGCATATATATTGTCCAAGGGCTGATAGTTCTGGTATCCAAAGAAAGACTGGAGAAACTAAGCTTAGGCATTTTAGCACAACTGTTGTTCAAAAAGACTTTTTTCCCTGTAATCCTGTTGTATTTCAAACACCTTCCTTGATGATCTTATTTTAAGAATGATTTATATATAGTATTTAGTGGGGTACAAATACAAGGTGTTTATGGTTTACTACAAGCTACTGCTATTTATACACATCATGAAGGAGCTTCAGTAATCTGTGTGATAGAGATACCAGGCAGCACAGAGGTGTTCAACACTCATAAGATTAGCTTGGTCAGACTTTTTAGCTGTGTGTAGGTGCTGTTGCTTGTGAATCCAGCTTGATTCAGAGAGACCAGGGGATCTTAGTACCAAACTTCAGAGCTAAGAGTTCCGGGAGGTTTTACTACCTCAAAGCGCAGCTCAGGTGCTACATGTGAGGTCAGATTGCTTACATTGCAGATGAATTACTATGCTGTTGATCTGTTTCACTGGAATATGTGTATTATAAGCCTGTCACTACATCTGGAAGAGTCAGTTTGGAGTCGGTACAAATTACGCTAGTATCCCAAAGCTGGAGGTTTTTTCACTTGGTATTTCTGTGTTATATTTTTTTGATAGAGTGGCTTATGAAGTTGAATACAGTCCTGGCCCAGAGCAGAGTCAGCACATTTGTGTGACACTGCAGCTTGTCCAGTAAGCCACCTGGATTTTAGTCCTGGGGAATGTGCTGAGAGGACTGTGACTCCCTGCAGAGCCAGCCGCATTAGACTTGAGGTAGTATCCATCTGCAACTCAGCACAGTCTGGCATAACTGGAGTCTCTGTGCTTCCACATGTGTTTCTTGGAACTTGGTGTGGAGACAGAAAACCTGTTATTATTACAGAGTAAGTTTTGATCATACAGTGTTTGGTATTTAGGGATTCAGAGCAGTAGAAATGTTGCTTAGACTGTTTACCTTGAAACCCAGTTCATGTGCATTGTGTGCTGATAGCAAAAAGTTCCTGCTGGTTATCGTGCCAGACCTGAGCTGTTCCTGCATCTGCTGCACAGATGATCTACATTCTAAATGCTTGAGTTTTAATTATTTTTTTTTAAATCAGTAATATAACAATGGTTATATGGTAGCTCTCTCCAAATCGTCTTTTCAAAAAAGAAAAAAAATCTTTCATCACATGCATCTGCAATTTTTTTAGTAGAGTTGCTCATAAGAATTGTTTGATGTATCCATAGTTTTAACACCTCACCCTCAGCATTATGTAGTATGAAACAACTGGGGGTGTAGTATTACTTGCCTTTTGCCTAAACAGAAAGAGGCAAAGAAGGAGGGACTAGGAATGTAGCGTTTTAAGATGCAGACAAGGTGATCAGAGCTCTGACAGCTCTGGATCAACAGGCTGCCTGTAGTGGAGTGGAATCTCTGTGGTTATTACACCTGTATCTGTAAACTAGAGTGAATGTTGATAAAGATGGTCACAATACAGGTGAACTAAACTTTATTTTAGAAGAAGAAAACTTGCTGTTTTCTTTTTTTTCAACTTGAAATACTGTCCACCAATAAGGACTAATATACTATGCAGTCTCTTTGAAGGCATCTCTTGAAATAATTCTTCAAGAAATTTTGAAATGAATGTTTTTTTAATGTGTGTCCATAATTTTCCATAAAGGAGACTTTTATATAAGATTATTACTACAATTACTTTTAAGAATACTGTAACAAATGTTAGTAGAAAAATTGCTTTACTTTTGAGCGTACAACAGAAAAATGGATCTATTTGCTTTTGTTATTTTTCTGGCTTTTACAAAAACAATCTTACCTGTTATGAACAACTGTGCAGTCTAGAAGGCAGCGAATATTAGGTTTCAGCTGGATATCTTGAAGAAAAAGTCTGCCTAGAGATACTTAGGCAGAACATATTGTACTGGGTTTGTATGACAAAGTTTTGTTAGTGAGGGGGCTACTGAAATGATTTCTCTGAGAAGCTGTGGAAGCTTCCCTGGTGTCTGACAAAGCCAAAGCCAGACGGCCACAGGATGGACCTGCTGCCAGGACTGGGCCCATCAGCAGCTGTGGCTGTGCCTCTGATAGATAAACCCCTGAGCAACAGAAACTGCGGCTGGAGAGAGGAGTGAGAAATATGAAAGAAACAACTCTGCAGACACCAAGGTCAGTGTAGAAGAAGGACGAGGAGGTGCTCCGGGCACTGAAGCAGAGATTCCCCTGCAGCCTGTGGTGAAGACTCTGGGAAGGCAGGCTGAGATTCCCCTGCAGCCCGTGGAGGCTCACAGCAGAGCAGAGATCCACCTGCTCTGGTGGACCCCACATCAGAGCAGGTAGATACACCTGAAGGAGGCTGTGACCCCATGGGAAGCCTGCACTGGAGCAGGCTCCTGGCAAGACTTGTAGACCTGTCTGGAGAGGCCCACACTGGAGCAGGTTTGCTGGTAGGACTTGTGACCCTATGGGGATTCCATGCTGGAGCAGTCTGTTCCTATGGGATTGCTTTCCTTGGAAGTGGCCTTTGCTGGACCACTTCATGAAGAACTGCAGCCCTTGGGAAGCACTCATGTTGGAGAAGTTGGCAGAGGGCTGTCTCCTGTGGGAGGGACCCCATGCTGGAGCAGAGGAAGAGTGTGAGGAGTCCTCCTCCTGAGGAGAAAGGGGTGGCTGCAACAGCGTATGATGAACTGACCATAGTCCCCATTGTCCATCCCCCTGTGCTTCTCAGGGGAAGGAAGGAGTGGAAGTGGGGAGTGAAACTGAGCCTGGGAAGGAGTGAAGTGTAGGGAGAAAGCATTCTGAGATTTAGTTTTTATTTTCTCATTACCCTATTCTTATTCGATTGGTAATAAATGAAATTAACTTTTCTCCAAGTCAAGTCTGCTTTATCCATGATTGTAACTGGTGAGTGATCTCTCTCTCTGTCCTTATGTGGACCCAGGAGCCTTTTGTTCAATTTTCCTCCCTGTCTGGCAGAGGAGGGGAGTGACAGAGTAGCTTTGATGGGCACTTGGCATCCAGCCAGGATCAACTCACCACTTCTGTCTTGGTGCCACAGGTGGGGCATGAGGAAGTTAAGATAAGGATAATAATTGGGAGAGTTAGCTGGTAAAACTTTGACTGAACAGAGCTAGAGAGAGAAAAGTGAAATGATTGTGGAGAATTTGTGTTGCTCCAGTTGTGGTGAAGGTGAAAATTCATATTTTGAAACACTGTTGATCAAGTGATGTGTGTTTCTTGTCCACTACATAGACGGGCAAGTGTTGTGTGCTTTGCATTTCATGAATACAAGGAAATATTTTTTCTTGTGCAGTGTTTGTTGGTGTATGTAGTTAATACAGACCTATAACCTTATTGTACTGCAACACAAAAGATGAGAGAATTGCTTAGCATTGCGTAGTGTCTGGTCATCAAGGTTAGGAGTACAAGAAGTGCAGAAAGTGTTGCAGACGTGTAGTCGTGTCTGTGTACTTTTCCCTGCATATTGAAGTGAAAGTATTAATGCCATTTCTGATTGTACTTGCTTCATGGGTTTTTTTTTTTATTGTGCTGCGTTTTTCCCTGCTTGTATGCATACTTGTTACTTGGTTTCTAAATACACAGATGAGTTCATAAACTTACTTGAAGCACTTCATTACAGCAGAAAACTTTTTTTTTCAAGTTTTGATTAGCTACAGTTTACATAAATGTACATGTAATTTGTGCAGTAATTTGTAATTACATTATGCTAATTATGGATACACAGAGTATTCAGGCTTTAAAACAGTGTTCCATCACTCAAATACTACTTACCAAAATTTTTTAACATAGATGTCAGTGTAGCAAGTACTTTAGTAAATGGTCTAAAGATTCTGTGGCAGAATTACTAGCCAAAGTGAGACTAGAGCAAAACATTTTCCCTTACACGCATTGCTTAATTCTTATGTGAAATGTTTTATGAGTGTTTGTTTCACTGTATTCACTGGCAGAAGAAGTGTCTAAGCAAGAAGTTCCTCAACTGTGAGAAGCCTTACTTAAAGTGCATGTTAGCATTTTATAGCTAGGAATTTTTAGGATAAAGCTGTGGTATGTTGCAGAAGAACACTGAAGTGAACCATTGAATACTGTGTTTTCTTCATGTGGATTGAATTTGGTCAGTAACATTTCAGGCTGATTAACAAAAACTTGGATGTTTAGCTGGAAATGCAGCCAAATATGACAGCCATTTCTCATAGCCCCCTAATGCTTTCCACTAAAGATCAATGTGTGAATCTTAAACTTCGTGTATGTTTAGAATGTGGGTTCTTGCAACATATAGCAGAGCTTACTAGTCTTAAGTACCTCGTGGGAGATTGTGGTTTTGGACTTGCGAAGTTGGAGTAGCCAGATCATGATGCGTGCTGTAAGTCATCACTGTGTTACACTGTGCTCTGTTCTCTCTCTTGTAGTTACATATGTTGAGTAAAAGCATGACTAAATGTCACCTCTGGTACTGACTGGATGGTCTTGGAAGAATGCTGATTTGCATGTTGAGTGCCTCTAATCATCTTGTCATAGTCTGCAAATTTATTATCTATAGTAGATGTTTTTGACAGAGCTAACTGAATCTGCATATATTTGTATCTGATGCCTTGATAAAAAGAACTAGTTTGAGACTCTTTAATTTATCCAGGTATAAAACCCAAAATGCTTCAGGTAGTCAGTCTGTTTTTCTTCTACTTGTCAACTGTCTACTTCAAAAGAAAGTTCTTTCCTTCTCTTGGGACGGATGACTGAATAGAGATGGGGCAGGGATTTGGCAAATTTGTCAGCATCGAGAAGTGGTTATTTGAAGAGGGAGATGACTTAATTTCTTAAGTTGTCAAGTTGCAGAACATAGCACTTTGGAAGAGAAGAACTGACAGCATGCGTTCGTTTGTTCTATTAGTGGTGTCAGCCAGATGGGGATTCTGGGATGTGGCAGAAGATCATCTGATTCCTCTTGGTTCTTCATTGTGCTTTATAAGCTCTGGAGTGTGGTGTGAGTCACAGATTGGAATCATTGAATCTTTAGTTTGCTTCTCTTTGGACACTTTGGTTGAAAAATTGTGTAATTAGCTACTTGATAACTTCTGCTTCAAATCCTTGCATGGTTGCATGCTCTCATTTGTAGAGTCCTTTAAGTCAAAATAGTGAAGGTGGGTATTTTGTGGGTTTGTAAATAAGGTCTTAAGATACTTCAGGTTGAGACTTGATAAGGTATATTGCTCTCATTGTGGTTTAGAAATTATAAATGGATTTGTTTTTGTAGATAGCAGTCTCTTCTTTGGCTGGGCCATGTATTCCTAAAGAAGCTTTTGGAAAAGGGGTGTGCAATTCATCCTTTTTGCTGTGAGCAAGTGAAAAATGAACTTTTGACTCTGGCAAGTATTACAAAACAGGGGTGTTAAAATAGAAATGAACTCTAATGAGAATTTTCGTAGTACCTAACTGGTTTAAGGGAAAAAAAAAACCAAAGAAAAGATCAGTAAAGTATCAGAGTAAAAAGATTTGGTATGAATAGATAGCCTAAGTTTGGTATGATTAGAGGTTTCATAATTTTCATCAGCTGGTGGGAATGCTTGTGAGTTTCATTGGACTTTCTAGAGACTTCAGGGACTGAGAGGTTGATCTTGGTTAGTCTTCGTAAGTTGGCAGTAGTGATTTTGCTTCATAGAAGATGGCTTGAAAGGAGTGAATGGAAAGATGAGATGTCACTGCTTTCTGAAGTCTGGGGTAAGTTATTGCCAGCAGATGTAGACATGGTCAGTCTGGTGCACATCCTGTTGCTGGGTCTGTTCTTCTGTTAATGTCCTGTGAATTCTCTTCTATTGATGGAATTTATGCCAAGATCTAAATTTCCAGATAAAAATGTCTTGGCACCAATATACTGGTTTGCACTGCTCTGTAAATTATCTGTGGGTTTTTTTTCTTTTTTATTGTCAGGTCTTGCAAAAACTGTTCTTTTGTAGGCTTTAAGGTATTTATTATACTGTAGATAGCCTTTCATTAGCTGAATTTAAGTTAGGTTTTCTATTAAGTATTATCTTGTTTCTGGTTGTTAATTTCAATTAGCACACTTATTAAAGTGTCATTAGAATATGGTGTCTCTTTATAGATAGAGCTGTGTTTGCATTGGTTGTTCAGTACCATATTTGCCTGAATCTAACACAATCACTAAAATTATCACAAATTTTTCTGGGTTTATTGGGGGAAAACATAATTTTTCCTATTTTCAGTGTTTTCATTCCAATGTACATGTGTTATTTCTTTTTTTTTCCTTATCAAAGAAAACACGTTGGCGTAAGAGGGGTGTGGAAAGTATAAAAGAAAATGAGAAAATCTAAGACACTTTCCCCTGGAGAAGATGGAATACTAATTTCACATCCTTTAAGGGAGAAAGAAAATAAATAACAAAAATGTTTTGAGCTTAGAAGATAATTTTTCATCAAAAAAAGTGAACGAAGAGCTTCGAACAGTTATGTGTAGGTAGGATAACATATGTGCAGTATTGGCATAACTGAAACAAGAAATAATTTGTAATGGACTTCCTATCCAGAGCTATTTTCTATATACCCTTTTTTTTTCAGGACACTTACATTTTTTGACAGCAATGGCTGTGTGTCTGCCAGGACAGGATTAAGTTGTTTTACATTTACTAAAATAACTACCAATATCATGATCTTTACCCTTCTAACCCAGTTTTAAAACCCATGTTAACATGTTATTAAGGTATTATTATATTACTAAGTTACTACCCGAAGTAGTAGTATATAAGACTACCTAGCATATTCAAAGTTTCTAGGGTTGGGAAAGATGATGTTGGATATAATAAGGAACATTAGAGGTGACTTCTAGAAATATGATTCTTCTGGTAACACCCAAGGGTGAAACAAAATGGTGTGGAGTTACTGGTGAAGGCAGGGGAAGCTGTAGCACAGAACTTGGACAATGAGTACCTGAACACAGCCAGTTGTGCTTCAGGCTTCTGCATCTACTGATGAGTGGGAGTCAGGGTTAAGAGCATCAGGGGCTGCCAGATGGAAAGCCATCGATTAGAAACTAACCCTCTGATCAGCTGCTTTGCTTACCTTTGTAAATCTGTCTGTGTGCTTTGGGGAGGTGTGTTGAGTTATTGCATTTTGATGTATGCAGAAATATCCAGTAGCATGGTGTGCTATAAAATACATGTATTTGAAAGCAAATTCAGAAGTAAAGCAATAAAGGGACTTCAGCTTGGCAAATGACTCTTTCTTCCTAGATTAGTTTAAAAAAGTAAAAAAAAATGATGGATTCGTAGAATCAAATCATAGATTAAGTTTGGAGAAAACCTCTAAGGTCATTGAATCCAACTGTTAAACCAGCACCATCATGTTCACTGCTAAACCACGCCCTCAAGTACCACATCCACGTGCCTTTTGAACACATCCAGACATGGCGATTTTGCCACTTCCTGGGCAGCTTGTTGCAATGCCTGGCCACGCTTTCACTGAAGAAATTTTTCCTAATACCTAATCTCAACCTCCTCTGGTGCAACTTGAGGTCATTTCCTCTTGTCCTATCACTTTTTACCGGGGAGAAGAGACTGATCCCCATCTCCCCTCTATCCTCCCTTCAGGTAGTTGTAGAGAGCAACAAGGTCTCTTCTCTGACTCCTTTTCTCCACTTTAAACACCCCCTGCTCCTGCAGCTGTTCCTTATCAGACTTTGTGCTCCAGACCCTTCTCCAGCTTCATTGCCCTCTCTGGACACTCTCCACCACCTCCGTGTCTTTCTTGTAGTGAGGGGCCCAAAACTGAACCAGGATTTGAGGTACAGCCTCACCAGTGCTGAGTACGGGNGCCAAGATCTAAATTTCCAGATAAAAATGTCTTGGCACCAATATACTGGTTTGCACTGCTCTGTAAATTATCTGTGGGTTTTTTTTCTTTTTTGTTGTCAGGTCTTGCAAAAACTGTTCTTTTGTAGGCTTTAAGGTATTTATTATACTGTAGATAGCCTTTCATTAGCTGAATTTAAGTTAGGTTTTCTATTAAGTATTATCTTGTTTCTGGTTGTTAATTTCAATTAGCACACTTATTAAAGTGTCATTAGAATATGGTGTCTCTTTATAGATAGAGCTGTGTTTGCATTGGTTGTTCAGTACCATATTTGCCTGAATCTAACACAATCACTAAAATTATCACAAATTTTTCTGGGTTTATTGGGGGAAAACACAATTTTTCCTATTTTCAGTGTTTTCATTCCAATGTACATGTGTTATTTCTTTTTTTTTCCTTATCAAAGAAAACACGTTGGCGTAAGAGGGGTGTGGAAAGTATAAAAGAAAATGAGAAAATCTAAGACACTTTCCCCTGGAGAAGATGGAATACTAATTTCACATCCTTTAAGGGAGAAAGAAAATAAATAACAAAAATGTTTTGAGCTTAGAAGATAATTTTTCATCAAAAAAAGTGAACGAAGAGCTTCGAACAGTTATGTGTAGGTAGGATAACATATGTGCAGTATTGGCATAACTGAAACAAGAAATAATTTGTAATGGACTTCCTATCCAGAGCTATTTTCTATATACCCTTTTTTTTTCAGGACACTTACATTTTTTGACAGCAATGGCTGTGTGTCTGCCAGGACAGGATTAAGTTGTTTTACATTTACTAAAATAACTACCAATATCATGATCTTTACCCTTCTAACCCAGTTTTAAAACCCATGTTAACATGTTATTAAGGTATTACCTGAAGCAGTAGTATATAAGACTACCTAGCATATTCAAAGTTTCTAGGATTGGGAAAGATGATGTTGGATATAATAAGGAACATTAGAGGTGACTTCTAGAAATATGATTCTTCTGGTAACACCCAAGGGTGAAACAAAATGGTGTGGAGTTACTGGTGAAGGCAGGGGAAGCTGTAGCACAGAACTTGGACAATGAGTACCTGAACACAGCCAGTTGTGCTGCAGGCTTCTGCACCTACTGATGAGTGGGAGTCAGGGTTAAGAGCATCAGGGGCTGCCAGATGGAAAGCCATCGATTAGAAACTAACCCTCTGATCAGCTGCTTTGCTTACCTTTGTAAATCTGTCTGTGTGCTTTGGGGAGGTGTGTTGAGTTATTGCATTTTGATGTATGCAGAAATATCCAGTAGCATGGTGTGCTATAAAATACATGTATTTGAAAGCAAATTCAGAAGTAAAGCAATAAAGGGACTTCAGCTTGGCAAATGACTCTTTCTTCCTAGATTAGTTTAAAAAAGTAAAAAAAAAAGATGGATTCATAGAATCAAATCATGATTAAGTTTGGAGAAAACCTCTAAGGTCATTGAATCCAACTGTTAAACCAGCACCATCATGTTCACTGCTAAACCACGCCCTCAAGTACCACATCCACGTGCCTTTTGAACACATCCAGACATGGCGATTTTGCCACTTCCTGGGCAGCTTGTTGCAATGCCTGACCATGCTTTCACTGAAGAAATTTTTCCTAATACCTAATCTCAACCTCCTCTGGTGCAACTTGAGGTCATTTCCTCTTGTCCTATCACTTTTTACCGGGGAGAAGAGACTGATCCCCATCTCCCCTCTATCCTCCCTTCAGGTAGTTGTAGAGAGCAACAAGGTCTCTTCTCTGACTCCTTTTCTCCACTTTAAACACCCCCTGCTCCTGCAGCTGTTCCTTATCAGACTTTGTGCTCCAGACCCTTCTCCAGCTTCATTGCCCTCTCTGGACACTCTCCACCACCTCCGTGTCTTTCTTGTAGTGAGGGGCCCAAAACTGAACCAGGATTTGAGGTACAGCCTCACCAGTGCTGAGTACGGGGCAACAATCACTGCCCTGGTCCTGCTGGCCACACTATTGCTGATACAGGCCAGGATGCCACTGGCCTTCTTGGCCACCTGGACACTCTGTTGGCTCATGTTCAGCTGCTGTCAACCAATATCTCCAGGTCCTTCTCCTCTGGGCAGCTTTCCAGCCACTCTTCCCCCATCCTGCAGAGCTGCCTGAGGTTGTTGTGACCCAAGTGCAGGACGCAGCAGTTGGCCTTGTTCAACTCCTCCCACTGTCCTCTTCCCACTGATCCAGCCTGTCCAGGTCCCTCTACAAAGCCTTCCTGCCCTCCAGATCAACACTCCCATGCAACTTGGTGTGTCTGCAAACTGACTGAGGGTGCCTCGATCCCCTCATCCAGATCATTGATGAAGATACTGAACAGGACTGGCCGCAGCACTGAGCCCTGGGGAACACCACTGGTGACCAAATGGCTGTAACTCCATTCACCAGCACTCTCTGGGCCCGGCCATGCAGACAGTTTTTACCTGAGAACACACCCAGCCAAGCCATGAGCAGCCAGGTTCTCCAGGAGATGCTGTGGGAAACTGGTGTCCAAGGCTTTACTGAATTCCAGGATGCAGACATATCCACAGCCTTTTCCTTGTTCATTTGTCACAAAAGAAGATCAGGTTGGTCAATCAGGACCTGCCCAGGCTGACTGGACCTGATTTCCCTGGTGGTTCTGCATGTGCCCCATGATGGCACCCGTGATCGGCTTCATGAACTCCCCAGTACTGATGTCAGGCTGATAATTTCCTGGATCTTCCTTTCATCCTTTCTTGGAGATAGATTGCTAATCTCCAGTCAACTGGGCCTTCCCTGGTTAGCCGGAGAAGCTGGTAAATAGTTGAAAGTTGCAAGCTCTTCTGGCAGCTCCCTCAGTACCCTCGGGTGGATCCCATCCTGCCCCATGGACTGGTGGGTGTCTGAGTGGCATAGCATGTTGCTGACCATTTCTTCCTTGATTGTGGTGATGTGATTCTGTTCCTCGTCTCTGTATTCCAGCTTACATTTTCACTACAATATGAACTAAAATTTGCAACAACAAATGGATTTAACCATTCTTGTGTTTAAATAATGAATAACAGGAGCAGCAGAAGAAAGTGTTTTGTCTGTCACATTTTAACTCCTGTTCATGAAAGAATTGGAAGAGGTTGAGTGTCAGGTTTCAGGGACTGTGATGCTGATTTTATGTAACTTGCTGTTTTGTTATTTGTAACTTTCTGGATCATGTATTGCAATCTCTTAAAGTTTTTTCTTTCAGTTAAATGCTGTTGGGGTTTGGGGTTTTGTTTTTTTGTTCCTGTTGTCAAGCAATATGAAACACTAATTTGGTGATCAAAATGTGCTTTGCAGAATAAAAACTGTTTTGGAAGTCTTAAGTGTCAAGCTGAGTATAGTACACCTTGACAAGGAAAATAAGCTTCTAAACTAAACAGTTTGTGTATATGGTTGATGCCTGTTAAAAATTTGGAATATGTGAGTATCATGGAAATATCAAAGCGAAATTGACCTAATAAACATGTCTGGATCTGGGTGCAAGAAATCCGTCTATGTTACTACCAACATTAAATTAAGCTGTTTCAGGTGTGGTGTATGTTTTTAAAAAATTTATTTATTAATTATTTAAAGTAAGGCCTTTGATTGGACTTCCGCACTCATTTATAGCCAGTGTAGGTGATGCCAGCTCCTGAACAGGGTAGTTATATCTTCTGTATCCTTTCTCGACTCCCTGTCTGTGTTCCTGTCACGTTTGTTATCTGACATTGTTGTCCATATGGCCTTATGGAAAGGTGGCTCAAAGAAGTGATCTGGCTGAAAAAAAAATATTTTTAGGTTGCCGATTATGATTTCCATGTAGTCAATTGAATTCTTCTCCCAGAACAAGGAAGGCAGAAGAAAGTACACAGCAGGGGATGCAAGTATGTTACCTTAAAGTGAGCCTGAAGTAAAGTCAGCTGGAACTGCAGCCTGATTTTTTTTAAGGAACTGTGGTCTGTTTAATCTGCTGTAGATCTTCCTGTTTTATTTAGGTTAACAGGTCATATTGAGAGACACTTTTTATTACCTCATTGCAATGCTGAGAATTCGGCAGGACTTTGCTCGATTGACAGTCATTATTCAGGTGAATGATTCCATTGGCCTAGCTTGGACTAGAATTCAGTAAATTACTTGCACGAGGATTTTATGACTTTTGTTTTCTTATACCAAGAGACAGCATATAAAGGATATCTGCAGATGATGCTTTATGAATATGCTCCAAATTTACAGAACTCTGAGGGGAGAACAATGTTATATTCCTATTATTATTTTTTGTCTTCTCTCGTACTTGTATAGTTCCTATCTCTCTTCCTTATCTACCATGTGCATTTTGCTCTTTCCCTTCATTTCAACACAAATAAGGTAGTCTCTTGGATTAAATCAGCTTTTCTGTGCCTTTCCATTTGAAAAATTGGTAGTTAGGCTAGCCAAAAAGACTTGAGTAATTAGATTTGTCTAATGTTATCTACTGCTGGTTAAGGTAGCTCTTAGTCCTAGTTGAAATGGAAAAGCATCTTTATCTAAAATAGAGGGAGAGCACTCATACCACAATGCAGTGGAGCCAAGTTGGACTGTAATTGATTTAGCATAGGAAGTTGGAACTATTTAGCTGCTTCTCTTATTTTTGTCTTCCAGCTTGGAACTTCTTTTTTCTGATCGATATCTTTAATGAATACCTCTGTTGCTTTTTATTTTTTTTAGTGTTCTTTAATTTGTCTTGGTTATTTTTAATGTTGGGGGAAGAAAGTTTCTTTCCTGTTCTGCATGGGTCTGTCATGCTTCTGACCACTCTAGTTCTCTGATGGATGATGTTCTAAAGATTGGACTCCTCACTGCTTGGGTCTGTTTTTCATCAGGCCCAGGCAGTCTCAATTCACCTGAATTTTGAGGTTATATGACCAGTCTTCATTTGCTTATGTCACTGTTTATGTAGCCCAGGAGTGAGTTGTGACAGTCACACTTTTCAGACTGTTCCAGCTGCACAGCTGTAAGATGGGTTTCCATTAGTCCTCTACAGGACACCTTGTAGTCCAAAGCAGTTCCACTTGAGAGTTCACCCCAATTCAGCTTGAACAGAATGTAGATCTGTGAACACTAGTCTCTTCCACCAGAGCTGCAAAAATGAGATGTCCGTGTTACACTCTGTAAGGACCGGAAGGAAAGGGATGATGTCACTATCTACAACTTCATACAGTGTTCCTTCAGCCAGGATTGTCTTTTTCACTCCTCTTCAGATCTACTTCAGCTGCCTGTACCTGCTGCACCTCCCTGCTATTTGCACAGCTTAACCTGATGATGTTTGTCAGAATTGTTGATCAGTCAGAGCAGCTTGCCCTGTTTATGCTGTGGTGTCTTGTGGGTGTCAGTGTCTGCCCCTGCCTTCCGCCCCCCACAGCTGGTTTAGTAGTTCCCCACCGTGTTTTTGAATGCTCAGACAATAAATCTGTGTCAGAAATCCTTTGCCAGAGATAAGACTTAAAACACACAACTAGAGAAAAGAGCTCTGCCATGCTCTGTGTGCTAAAATATTAGAGACCATATGGATGGATGGTCAGATTATTCCGTGTACTGTTGCATCATTGATATGCATGACAAAAAGATTAAAACTTTATTCCATCCATTTTAGAATTAGTATTAAAGTGTTAGTTTAAAGAAAAAGGAAAAAAAATTCTTTAAGAGATGAGGTTTTCTGTTCCCACCTGGCAAAGCTCCTGGTGTTACTATGTGGTGTATATTGAAACTTGGAGGAGCAGAACTGGGTGATAGATTAGAATCTGAGAGTGTGGAGGCTGGGAAGGAATTAGGTTCCTAATCAGAGAAGGGAGTAGAAGGGGGGGGGTCACTGTCTGTTTATTTAGCTTGCAACAGTGCTACTTTATTGCAAATTGTAGCCAGAATTCATGGAACCGGAAGTGCTCTGCATCATCAGAGTGCAAATATCGCTGCAGAATTGCCCATCTCCAGCTCCACGAGAGCCAGTACAGACATCCTGCTTTCTGCCAGTGAGAGAATACTCTGCAGAACTCTCTGCGCTCAAGTTTTCTGCTGCTGTCAAAGTTCCCTCCTCCACTTTAGTTTTCTGTCCCGCATCTTCTCTGGTTGCAGTCAGGACTGCAGAGCATTAACGAAGGAAGACCTAATGGATCTGATTCCTTTTAGAGCTGGGAGACAAAAATAAATCAGGTGAAGCTGAGCTCTGGTGAGACTGAATGGAGCATGCTTAACTCTTCTATATAAAGGACTTGTTCACTTCCTTGCAGCTTAATATCTTGGGATCATTGTGATTTATTTTGTGGTAAGGTTTGCTTGAGAAGCTTGCTAATTCTTTAATTACTAATGCTGCAGTGCTGTGGCTTCCTGTCTTCAGTTTTGCTGATACAGCTGATGATGGGATTAAGCTTAAGTTGCATCAATGGTGCAACCTGAATTAAAAAGGTTAAAAAGTTCATTTCGCTGATCTGATTTACTGGGCAGCCCTATAGATAGCTGTATCAGCAGCTGAGGGAGTGGTATAGGGAGAGGTTAGTAAGGGAGAGGTGAAGGGAAGAAAAGAACCTCCTAAACTGGTTTTGGCACTAGTGAAAATGTATGTCAGGCTTGCAGAGGTGAGGCAAGGTAGGCTGTGCAAGCAGCTTCCCTTGACTCAGCTATATCATCTCTTTTCTCTGCAGCTTTGGGGTGGGAACAAACTTTATTGCACTGTAATTGTCAATATATACCAGGCTTCTTGCTTCAGGAATCTAGTTCAGTGTATGATAAATTCACTGAAATGACACTAGTGCTACTGTGTCTTGCAGCACCTGGTATTTAATGTTTGGAGAGCTAAAATGTTAAGATACAGCTCAGCTCACATATATACTGCGTACGTAGGATTTTGCTTAAAATGAACTGATCTGTTCATTTCAGTGTCTTGACCCAAAAAAAATGGTGTAATGCTCCCAGTCTACAGGTGACTTACAGAATGATTCAGAAGTTTTCACCAGAGACTTAATGCTGCCTTTCAATAGATTGCTGATCATTTTAGTGAGTGAATGTGAGGGAGAGATGAACGAAGCAAAGACAAAAGGCTGCAGTCCTAAAGCTGCTTCTTGTTGTGTACAGTTCTCTGTACCAATACACTGAGCAAAAATAATTTAAGAATTTTCTATTCTATCCTTTGTGAAAGCCTCTTTGCCACTAATATAAATTTTTTTACAGGTTAAGATAGATAGTTCTCAAGATACACTTCAGCCATATGAATCTCAGAAGTGGAATTTCTAGTTCCTCAAATAAGTTTGCACAGTCTGTTTCTGAGGCACTTCTAGCACCATAGGCTCCTAGATCTGCTGTCTTGTCATTTAGCTGGTAGTGGAGAATAGCACTGTTTGGGAACACGGAGAAGATCTCTACTGATGCCAGGTGTCTCTGTTTGAAGGATGTGGTGTTAAGTTTGAAGTGGATTATCCAACTGTTCTTTTGCTTAAAAGGCTTGTTAGGTTGGTATGCTTTGAGTTGTCCCTAATCTGGGAATATGTAAACGTTGTAATAAAAGTGATTCCCAGATACAGGATCTCCTATAATGGTGTTCCTTTGGAGATGTCATTTGGAGTAGTTGAAGTGCAACGTGTGTCAAACCTGTTCCATTTCTGTCATCTCTGGTATGGAATTGGTTCACACTGATTTAGGACGCTTAGAGATAAACTTGATATTAGGAACTTGATAGGAGGCAGTGATGGCAGAAAGACTATTCTTTGTGATCCTAGTGTATCTCAGAAGAATATTATGTCAAACTGCTTATTTTCAGACATGCAGTCTTGAAGAATTTTAGGGATGAGTCAACTTCTGACCTCCTTTTTCTGAGACAGAAAGTGAGGTTGTTTTTGGTGTCTCATGGTAAGTGAGAGTCAGCAGAGACTGTGTAGTCAGCAGTGTGTGCACCTGTGCTGATCACATCCATGGCACGACTTTGTGATTGACCACCTTGGTCACTACAGAGATCATGGAGGGAATACAGTAGGGAGTTTTCGGACTGTGTCCAAGTTTCTTAGCACGTAAGTCTACCCCATGCTGTAGTTTTTGAAGGTTTGTCTCCAGAATTCCAGGGTGTGGAATCCAGGAATAAAAACTTGGAGGTAGAACTGCATGGATTTATATACACATATATACACATAGCTTTAGTGTATGTCATATTTTCAAGATCTGGAGGAGAAAGCATCATTTGCCACAAACTAACATGAATATTCAAGTAAAGGTTAAGGGAAAACACACCCATTCACTTTTAAAGAATGGTTCTTCCTTAATGTCAGATAACAGTTTTGATGTGTGTGGTTTCTTTTTCAATGCTTCTATGATCATTCCATTTTTTTATTTTATTTTTGCTTTTTTTCCTAGAGATGTGAATTATGCCCTCATAAGGATGGTGCTTTAAAGAGAACAGATAATGGGGGTAAGTTTTATTCTTACTTTTTGTGAACTCTCTTATTTTGTATGAGGGAAATAAATCTGTGGAAAAAAAATTATAGGGATCCTAAACATAAATGCAAACACTGGATTTGGGAAGAGGTAACTATTTTACATTAACCTTTATTTGTCCAATTCAGGTTGAATTTAGTTTGAGAACATCTATCATTATTCTTAGTTTCATTTTCAGGAAAAAAGTTACAATGGAAGAACTGCATTGTAACATAAGATTTTAATACGTAAAATGGATAAATTTTATGTGTATTTGGTTGGAGCCTGAGTGTTTGTAGAAAGCTGTTGAAAGTGCACTGTTCATGGAAGAAAGTGGAATTTTTATGTCTGTAGCCCAGACTGAATGCACCAATGCATTTTCAAAGGATGGCTTTTTCATGCCTGATTTACTAATAGGTTCTGTAACAAAGAAGTTAGAGCTGGAAAATTGCAGTAGTGATTACCCCTCCTTTGCATCTTTCTAATTTCACTGTTCAGGATATCACCAGTTCTGCTACTGCTGAGTAGAACTGCTAGAGAAGGTATCCACCGAGTATCCTTTCTTGGTTATGTTTCTACTAATAGCTGGGTGATACAAGTGAAAAATTTCAATTAACTTTTCAGTTACTTCTGGAATTCCTTCTTCTCTCTTTACTAGATATTTCTGAAATCCCATCCATCATTATCTGTAAATAGGCTTTGTCATTTTGGTACTGAGCCTTTTCTCTTGCGAGAGGAGAAAGTGTGATCTGGATTTCATTTGGACAGTACGGAAATTGTATTCAGCAGATTTTATGTTACATACATAATATTCTAGCTAATTTGTATCTTAGCTTAGTGTCCATGAGCTTTGCTATTTCTGTTGCAGTTGAGGAACACGGAGCCTGCTCATGTTTGGGCTGATCTACCCTTTCCCTTGTGTGGCCTTGGACTGCTCTGTTCAGGGTACGCTCCAGGTTTGCCACTCTGGTGTCTGCTGTGTCAAACACGTTAGTGAAGTTGGTGCCAGGTGTCAGTATTGGGAGACTGTATTGTAGCTGTGGTGTTGTGTGTCAGTGAAACTATCACCTAAGTACCTGCCCAGTACTTTAGTGTTCCTCTTAAACTGGTTGATACATGGCAGGGTTGAATTAATTTCTCTGGAAACGGCAGCTGGACACTCTGTTTTCTAGGAAATGTTAACTAATGAGAAAGCCTCAAACTTCTTGAAATACAGCGTAAAATTTGTGAAGTATGAAGTGGCTGAGGTGTTTTCTGGTTTTAAGTAGCATTTGGGAATGCTTTGCTATTTCTGGTGGTGGTTTTGAAACTTTTTCTTTGCATGAAGTCTTGAAAACTTATTTTGGTAGTGGGCATCGAAGATCTGAGCATCCTGTTAGTTATCTCTCCTATGGCTCTATTGTAATTATAATTCTTGTTTGAAAGTGAATTGTTGTATACGATTGAAATTGTTTAAGTTAAAATAGTAAAAATATTACACTGTGCTACAATTTTAATGCCCAAGTATTTTCATCAGTGAAAGGTTCATAGGGAAAATTTCATAGGCAAGAGGCTTAAGAATTTATATTTCCTTCCGAAAACATCCAGCCTCAGTAGTGATTTTGTCCATGGTATTGAATACAGCAAATTCTACCTTTTGGACCAAGTGTACTTTAAATAATAGCTTTACAGAAGGGTGTGAACTTTGGAAAAAACAATGTCTTGACTGGTGTGTTGCGTTTCAGAAGTCTGCATTCTTAGCCTGAAGCTTTCCTTTCAAAGAGTTGCCTAAAAGAGATTGTGCCAAAAGATTGTCAAACTTAAGGAAATATTGTTGAAAGTCATGTTATGGGCTTGCCAGTTGAAAATGGCATTTATAGTAGGTTAATACGTAAATTTTTTTAATGCTAGTTATACCATTTGTTGCCAAGTGAAATGATAAAAAGATGCTGGTATTCCTGAAGAAACTTTGAAACAAATGTTTCTGATAAAATCTTGTAAAAATCTAATTTTATAAACTTGTGATTACGGAGTCCTTCTCTAAGTATAGAAATAAATGCTCTTAGCTTTTCAGACAAGTGAAGAAAGTGCTTATTTTACGTCAGTGATATAAAGTTATGCTTCTTTTCTGCCTTCTGACAACAAGTAACTTCATTTTGTAGGTGGAAAAGCAATGCAATTTTTGTTTTGAATGTGCAGATAACTGAGATCATACGTGGTCTGCTACTCACGTAGATTTTTTTTATCAGTCTTCTGGATGTTTGCTTTTTAGTAAGGTGAAGAAATACGTTGTGGGCATCGAAGGTATTGTATTTTCTTTTATGTCAGAATCTTAATGGTCTACTGAGCTTTTACTGTAGGATTCCATGATTTTCTTAACGTGCAGTAAGATGCTGTTACTGCAGGGAGAGAGTCCTTGCTGTACACTACTTTCTCCTCCTTTGTGATGGTACTAGCATTTAAAACTTTTCTTTTCCCCCCTGTGTTCCTTTCCAGCTAAAATGAAATCGTCTCCCTGACCCAGCTGCCCATGCTAATGCTGATACCAGGGAATGCCAGGACCATTCTTTTAGCAGCAGCCTGTACATTAGCTGTCTTACATCAGGTGCACAGCTGTACCTTAAAGCAGTGTAATCCTATAGCCCTTCTGTGATGGTGTTATCTCTGGGGCACTATAAGATATGTATGACAAAGTAGTTTAGGAATCAAACTTGTGTTGTTTATAAGTATTTTAAACTGGCTATAAGTATTATTTATTGACTGTACATTATGGTGATGTATGGGGCGGTTGTTTTGGTATTTTGTAAGTTTTTTGTCCCTTCTCCTTGCCCCCCCACATGGTGTGAGGTTCCTTTGTGTGCATTCTTCCTCCTGCCCCCTCTCCTTTTACTGTCTTCTTGCTGCTTATCTGACCTTCTGGATATCACCTTTTCTTTATATTTGCTTTGTAGGTTCCATATTTCTGGTTGTAGGCATCTACTCTGCCTTGGCTGTGCTTATCAGTACAGTTGCTAAAGGTTAATGTTGGGTTTCTAGTACCATCTGTGGCAAATACAGAATAGCAGTTTTCAGTGATACCTTAAATTTTTAGAGCAGTGTTGTCGTGGATCTTAGAGAGAACTTAAAATTGATGGCCTGAAATAGTAAGAGAAGAGGGAGTGTATCATGTAGGCCAAATAACATTTGGTCTGCTCTCTGTTACTGTGAACTACATTCTTGGGAAATTTCTCATGTGCCTTCCCAGCTTAGAAGTATTTATGCTTTGGGACTTCTTGAGCCAGAGGTGGTATTTTTTCGTGTTTAATAAAAGAAGAGTGTGTCACAGTAGTATTAGAGTGTCCACTTCTTTATCAAGGTTCAGTGTCCATAATGTTGTGTGGAAAGGCATTTTGCGATTCAGGTGTACAATGTGTCAAGGTATACAATGGTTTGCTTTGAACCTGTTACCTCCTGGTTTAATTGGTGCCACTTGGCACTTGTGAATTGATAGGAGGTGGCAAAATCAGTTATTCTGTGCTAACCTTTCCAGTATTTCTTCCCATAACCTTTTTGGGTACACTGTATGAGAGTACACAGATGCCTGTTCTTGGCTTGGTGGCTGCTGGCTCTGTAATCAGAACCAGTAGTGAGCCCAAGGAGATAATTTGGTCTGGATTTGAGTGGAATATGTCCTAGTCTGCTTCAGTGTTCCTCCTGTGCTTTCCATAGTCAGAGACCCAAACTGACCCCGAACAGAAGCAGTTAAGGTCTGTTTGCACATGTTCATTCAGTCTCTGCACACTGTGTGAAAATGGTCATTCTGCTCCTGCACTTGCACAGATCGTGGAAACAATACACTTGGATTTAGCAGAGTGTAGCTTGGACTAGTATCTGTGGTGTGGCTTACCTGTTGATGGGTTTATCTTTTCCTAAAGATTATTAGGAGTCAACTGTATTTAGCTGCATATTTGATTTAATTAATTTGTTAAGATTGGTGGGACTTTGCACAATTATGACCGGGGTACTTGTCAGTAATTTTAGGAATAAACTGTGAATAAGTTTTATTGTTTTGTCTGCCTAATATCTGTGACTGTCTTACAGCCGTGGTGAAGTTTTGTGAACAAAAAATAATCTTCCCTGTATGCAGACTTTGTTGTCATCGTTTCTACATAAACATCAGCACTTTTTCAGTGTTCAGAGACTGGAGTTCTGTGAATTCTGTTAGGATATTTACTGTTCTTTAATTTTTTTCCCATTTCTCGGTGATACTAAGAGTAGAAAAGTAAGATTGAATTAAAAAATGAACTTTCCTCTTTGAATATATTTAGTGACAGAGTTTTGTGATAAATGTGGTATTCATGTTCATTTAGGGGCAACATTGTTATTTTAAACACCACTGGATATAAAAATTTTAAGATGAGAAAGTCTGATATGTATATGAGTTGCTTATTGATTTGCTGGTTTATGTATAAGAAGGTTATTGAAAGGTGAATTTTTCTTCGGCTTGGTACTCTTGTATGTGGATTAGTAGTTGGGTAAAATATAAACATATTTTTTTGAAAAGCAAAGAAGTAACAAGAGAGCATTTGTTGGAAGATACTTTCAAACGGTTGGGTTTTTGACAGTTTTGGCCTTTCAGTTCAGAAATGTTTCCTTAACTGTTGCAGTAAGTTCCTTTGGATGTTCGATACTTAGTGAGGAGGAAATAAAATCATGACCATTTGAACTGGTTATGGTTTTTTGAATCCCAATTCTTTTATCTTTTTATAAGACTGAATATGCAGTCTGTTTTTTAAGCAAATTGTTCACCTATGTGTAATATTGTGCATCTCCTGATTAAATAGTTTTCTTGCAGTAATCCTAGTCCACAATTTTCTGTAAGCCTGAAAGGCCTGATTTTGCTGTACAAGTTGTTACTTTGAAATCTGATTCCAGTGGATGATGACCAGGAATGCTGTGTAACAGCATTCTTTGTGTGACTTTTCACCAAGACTTCTTTCATGCAGCTGCTTGGGAAAAAGCCAGCTAACAATGTGGTGGTTTTATGTCCTGGTCCAGGCCCTCTTCCCGCCCCCTGGGTGAGCTTCGGGATCTCCCAAGTCTATGAAAACTTTATATGCTAGGTTTTCCTGTTGCTGTTATTGTTGGAGTCAGCAGCTTTCACTGCCAGGTTTACTGTTCTGATGAGTTTTCTTGGTGTTAAACATCTAAGAGTGTGGATGGTATAAATGTCATACGTACACACCGAGGCATATGCATTTTGCAAGTACTTAACTACAAATGTTCTGGTGCTTTTGAGCAGATTTGCTGGAGTTTATGTGTGTATTTATTTAACTGGAAAAGACAGTAAAAATTTAAAATATTTTAGTAATACACATATTACAGTGTAATATATTGTATATTTATGATTTATATTACTACTAGTAGTACAGAAAACTGTAAATTTTAATTACTGTATTAATTTAATTAATCTAATTATAAATTGGAATTTTTTCTTTTAGAGTTTTAAGTGCTTATTTATGACATTTCTTCCTTTTCTTGTATGACAGGATTTCTTGAGGGAGGTGGAAGAAACTGATTAATTTCATAGCATGCCAGATAAAGTTATTAAAGCTATTAGTTTACTCAGTGGATCAATGGAATTTCATCTGTAGCTCTTTCAAAAACAAACTATTTGTTGTGCTGCTGAGTGATGGTTCAAAGTGAATTAACTCTTTAGTTGAGGGGCAGATTTTTCTGAATGGAGTGTTTGGTGAAATTCTACTAGGATTCTGTAGGATGAAGCCTTTTCTCATAGACAAATAGTGTTTATTTTACTTTTTTAATAGAAGCTGTTCATTCTATACCAGTGATAGGGTTGACAACCAACCACAGTGGTGGGAACTCTAGCAGTTAGTGTGAACACCTTGTTTTTACCCATCTTTTCAAAGAGTGGATCAAACGTTATAGTGAATACTGCTATATTAACAGTGGCAAACTCTAAACCTGTATTTAATAAAGTAAGGAAAAGACAGTAACTTAAGGTGACAGATTTCTTTTCTAGGAATTTTCTTGTTTTTACAGGAAAGGAAGATGAGCGTCAAAACATAAGTATATGGAATGCCTTAAAGAAGGAACACTTAACTAAAGGTTTAAAATAGTACTTAATCTTTCCCTTTGGCAGGTAGTAACAGTAACGGTCTTAAGTACATCTTTGAAAGGTGAACCTAGTAGAGTTGGATCGAGCTCAGTCTTGGGGTCAGTCAGCAGATGTGATGGTTGTGGAAATGGAGGGTGCAATTGTCATGTCATTTCAGCTGTTGGCCTCTGCTGAAAGGAGTGGACTGTGGTTTTCCCATGTCTTTCTTCACTGGTAGTTTTGTGTATGGTAATCGTATGACCTCGGTGTGGATTGCATCAACCTATTTACTGATCTTGCTGGAAGGGAAACTTTTCAGTTTCCCACAAGTTTAATAATCAGATGAAGAAGAAATATTTGCCCGGCTACACGGCAAGCTATGCATGCAGGGAGAGGGTAAGAATGTACAGTCAGAAGTGAAAAAAAGCAAAGTTGAGACCCTACTTTTTAGTGGCAGTCCATAGTTGAAATACATTGATGTGATTCCTTCAATGACAAGCTGGAGCAGCCCTAATAAGCAACTAATATTTCAGCATGTTTTTCCATGCTAGAATAATAAATACATTCACTTGGTTTGGGAAGGAGCTGCAGTGAGAAATAAGGTAAAACTTTTGTAATGAGATATAATGGACTCTTTAGGAACTTAGTCAGAATGTATAAACAAATTTTACCCTGGAATTGATGCACGGTATGAGATGGTGATTATATCCCAGAGCTCTCTTGCAGTGTCAGACTGGCTCTGGGCTGGAGCTCAATGTGACTTTGTGGTTCTGGCCTCTACAGCCCATGAGTGCTTTGCACCACAGCCTCAGCATCGATGTGGGATGTAGTGTGGTCCCTGCTCTGTGTTTGTTAGTGCACCAGCCACACGTGGGCTTCCCTTGGTTTGGATCGTAGGGTGGATTATGAGGCGGTCGCTGTTACATTATGAAGTGAAAGAGTGTAAAAGCAAGGCATCAGAATTTGCACTGGAAGACGATTTAAAAGTATTAAGAGTTTATTTATGGTGAGAGTGCTTGTGAATCAAGTCTTGGGCAATTAAGCAGTAGCTGTAAAGGCAAAATTATAGTTAGATGAATAACATAGTGTGTATTATTTATCTTCCTGGGTTTTTGTCATTAATTTTAGCTGACTTTGATAGCGTTTGCTTCTAGTTATGCAGTTCTTTGTTGACAACGGTGTTTGTTTGCTGCTGCTGAAATTGCTAGGAGTTTCTTGTTCTCTGTCATATTGGGATACCAGATCAGCTAGGGGTCTGGAGTCTGAGCTTTTTACTGTGAATGTTAATGGACAGTGTACAATGAAATTATGCTTGCTGGGTATGTACTGCTAGGTTTTCACAGAGTTAAAAATCAAATAGGCACTGGAAATAAAAACCTCAGTGAAAGACTGGTAAAATTTGGATAATTCTATGCTGGTAATTAAACATTTTGCAAGCTAGAACAAAACATAAAAATTGGCAAAATTCAGTAGTGTGTCTTTCTGAGGGATAAGTCAAAATAAAAAAAAAAAAGTGAAATACTGCAAGTTTCCTAAGATGTATTTAAACTTGGAAGACTTTTTGGCAAGAATTTCCAATTTCTGCTGTTGGAAAAAATGGTTTTTATTATTATTGCCATCAAAGTAGATCTTGGAGTTGCTTTATAGTTTGATGTTGTTTTAATGGTAGATGTTGTTTTCTAAAGTATCTTCAAAGGTAAATGTCTTAGTTGTATTTGTGTGATGTTTTCATAGAAAGCACACTGGATTTTTTTCTCAGCAGTGAGCAGCATTTCCCAAAGTTATTGAACTTGAAAGCACAATTGAAATAAATATTTCTAACTTTAATTTGTCCATCACCCGTAAGTAAAAACTAAAAACTAATGATGTTTTACAATTTCTGGATGAAGACATTGATTATTGTAGAATATTGGATTGTTTAAAGAAAAAGAGGCAATGAATCTGTCAGTCTGTGGTAGCCTGAGGGTTTTTTTCAGCAGTTTCAGAGAAGGCAATTCTGATAAGAATGCACAGAAAGAAGAAAACTTGATGGCTGATTTGAATCCTTATAATACATTTCTCAGGCTTTAGTTTGAAAAAGAAATTAAGTTTACACAAAGTAAGCAAGCCAGGCATTATCATCTGGCAAAACTACTATTATTGAGAAGGCACATGTGTTAAATGGCCACCTTCTCAAAGACTGAAAAATAACAAGTCAAATAAAAAAACCCAAACCAATCAAACTGACAAAAAATAATTCTTGAGTATAGGAGAAAGTTTAAGAACATTTTACAAGCTGTTAATACCTGCATTTGCAAAAATGTGTGTCCTTCCTTCCAGTTAAAGTTGTCCTGAAAGAGATAAAACCAAAAGTCCAAAACTAAATTGAATATAAGCAATTCAGTGAGAATAATAAGAGTTTGTTAGCAACTACTCTAAGTTTCATAAGTAAAATTAAAGTGAGTAATAAATCTGTGACCATTTGTTTGTATTCAAATCATGCACAACTAAAGTCAATGGAAGCTTTTCATTGATTTAAACAGTAAATGATCTGGTTTACAGAGATGGGTTTAATCAACTTATTTGGAACAAAAGTGATCTCAAAAATGACTTGAGTTCCTTGCTAAATTTGAAGAATAATTAGGAAAAAATAAGAGTATCCTGCTGTTACTTCTGTGTGGTGTTTGGCTGAAGAGAAGTACTGCTAAATTTATTCCAATTGCAGCGGAAACTAGTGAGAATGTTTTAAATCGTACTGACTGTGTAGAACAGTGCTGTTGGGGGTTTTTATTTCAAAATTTAAAACATGGAGGTACAACAGTATTTTCACACTTAAACATTGGTAAAGCTCAAAAGGGCTGGATTTAATGATGGGTTTTTATTCCTGGGTGGGAAGGAGGGGAAAGATGTATAGTTGCTGATGAAATTATAGTTGCCCAAGAATAATGTAGCAAGTTATTCCAATAGGAAGTTTATAGTGCAATCTTTATAGCTTGGATGGAGTAAATTGAAAAATGTGTATTTTAATGTAGTCTTAAATATCATAAATCCTTTTAAATGCTTTCTTCTTATATGAGCTTTTATGTACAGTCTGGATGGGTGTCTCTTTAGAATGTTCCATTATCCCTGCAGGCAAAGTAGGGAATTGTCATCCCGTAGGAAAAGTAGACAGAAGCACTCAGCTCTGAGCATGGCAATAGGGCCTTTATTCTGTTGGGATTCTCAGCTCTGTGCTTAGCTGGAGAGTAGTTGTCTAGAAGAGAAGGAATTGTCAGCAGAGAACCAGGAAGCTGTTTTTGCATTGTGTTCTGTAGTCAAGAGCACTCTCAGTTGCAGGAAACAGTAAAGTTTACATGCCAGTAGCTCATTCTTTCATTGGAGAGACAGAGGAGAGCTCTCACACTCACTTTGGCTGTAGGTGTCCTCACTTCCAGGCTTATGCTGGGTAGCAGTAGTGACTAGGCTTTTGATGCTTAGGTAAATGGTGGGTTTTTGCTTCTTTTTCTGTTCCTCTAATACTGTTGGGTTCTTATATAGCAAAAGTGAATCTGCTTGACCTCCTTTAAGTTTAAAAGTTTTGTGGGTGAGTCTACAGACCTTGAGTTCTCCAAAGATGGAGATTCCACAGCACCTTTAGACAACCAGTCCTTAACCATACTTGTTATGGAAAAATATCTTCCTTATTCTCTCTTCAGGGACAGCTGCTGACCCTCTGTCTCTTTTGACTTTTCAAAGTGAGCTGGGTGTTGCTCTCTGAGAATTCTGTATTTCTTCACCAGTTAAACTTTGGACAAAAGAATATTTAAGAAGTTGTACAGGGTGTCAGAATCCTAGTGGGAGCTGCTGCTGGAGTTAGGCTTCTTTTTTGGTGGAGACATTTGAGGCTGGTAATATAAGCGTGCTGCAACCACCCCTATGGTTGAATTTTTGTTGGAGAGATGGCAATTTTTCAGCAAGGTTAGATTATCTGGAATTTTAAGGTGCCAGATGGAAACCAATGGATAATGTCCCTTGTCCTCAATTCCCTGGGCACTTACTGATGTCTTGTTCAAAAAGTGTATTAGTGTTGTGGTACTTCATTTGTTTCATTATGTAGATACTGGATTTGTTCTCATGAAGGATGGAAGCAGACAACTGCCCACAGCTATCCTGGATGCCTGAATGTGAGCTTTTTATTTTGGAAATAGGAATATATCAAGATTGTAGAGGTTGTTTTTTCTTTTTTTTTCTTTTTTTTTTTTTCCCCCCTGGATGGTGATGTAAAGTTGCATGTGAAACTGGGTTTTTTTGTAGTGAAAATTTTTAACCTAAATTGCAGTTGGCTTAGTGGTTTTTTTTTTAATTCCTCTGGTATATTTTGTATATTTACATAATAATTTTTCATTATACGTAAGTGTAACTGGAGTATGGGTTTAATTACATCTGAAGTAAAAGCTTTTGCCATCTTATTATGTGTAGCTAACTGAAGAAGGGTTTTTTCCCTCCAAAATCTCAGTGTCTTTTCTGTTGGTTTAATGGCTTTATTAGATGAATGGTGTTTCTATTTGAGTTAATTTTTCGAGAGGAGATTTAAAGATAAATATTCACCATTAACACCATCTTAACATTTATTTGTTTTTAGTAAGATGACTCTGGCCTAGGGCAGTTTGCAAGTCTTAGAAAAGCCCTTATAAACACTTATTCCCTGAAGATATTTCAAGTAGAGGAGATAACAAAAAAAGGCTGTGGTTTTTATAGCTTTTTTCAGTCTGTCTGTTAATGATAATTTTAAAATGGTCTATTGGACCAATTTTTAAAAGCAGCTCAAGTTGACAGTTTATGTTTTTTTTTCCTTATACTTTTATTAGTTCATTCTTTTTCCATATGGAATAATTCTACAAACTATTTGTGAATAAAATGATGGTGCAGCACAGATACTATTTAGTTGCAGTTAAAGTACTAGAATGATATGTGTGATGTTGACTGTGAATGTTGACTAATACTGGTGTGTGTGTGTGCTTTTCATTTTCTATAGAAATTATAACTACCAGTTTAGTAAACGGGGAGAGAGGGACACCAAATCTCTTGGAAGTAACTGGGGGAGGTTTGTGCTTTAAGAAAAGCATCTGGAATTGCATATGTGCTTTTTATTCTAAATACCATTTCAGAGTCTCAACAATACTACTGTGAGCAAGTACAGGCTTATTTTCAGATCAGTTTCAGTCAAAGTAGTTAGGTGAAGAAATGAAAAACCTTTATATTCAGTTAGAGTAGCTGAAAAGAGAAAATCCAAGATGAAAACAAAACTCAAAAAGGCCTACAGTGAGGCAGTGTGGTGGGTTTTGTGTGGAGGGGTTTTCTGTTATTGTTGGGGGGGTTTTTCACTGTACATTTGCACAGTGATAATTTGCTTTTCTTGCTTAATCTAATAATCTGATAGATTATCTAATTATTTAAATCTGTCATTTTATGTCCTTAATGTTTGCATACAAGTAAGGCTGGCTAGGAGGAAAGCACAATTATTTTTAAAGCATACTGAAGGTCTTGTGACAAGAGACTTTAGTTTTCCTCTTGGGATACAGCAAAATTCACACCAAATGATGAGCCACACCAAATGCACTTTCAGATGAGGTGATATTACTCTTAATAATCCCATTATTAATGTCAGTATAGCAATATGCTGGGTTATCTGTATAGCATATTCTGCTAAATTTGCAGTTATGGCAGATGGTCCTCTACTGAAACAAACTAGCAACTCTCAGGATTTTAGTGTTGAGAAAAGGCTTCTCGTTAGTAGTTTTCTGTCCAAATTGGTGGTTTCCCCCAGTCCCATCCAACCAAATATTAGGCAATTAGGAATACTGGCTTCTCAATATGTTGTTAAAGCATATAAAACAGTATGGTAAGTAACTAACCATTTATTGATACCCTCAAACTAATGAGTTAGTATAGGACTGGATATAGGAGTTTGTATTCCTATGAAAAAATGAGTTGGCCATACCTTTATAGAAGGAAAAGAAGAGATTTCATACAGAGGGGTGTGTGGGTGCATGTGTGTTGGGATTTCCTTCTATGGAAAGAAATCAAAAGTCTATTCAAATCAGAATGACACTGTTTAAATAAAAATTATAACAGAAGTCTTCTGTAATGGTAATGCTTGCATGAATACTAGTTTGGTCAGATGGTATTTCCCTTTTACAAGAATTTGCATAGCTTTTATGCAATGACTATGTTAATCCAAGAAATTTAAAGACTAATCTGTTTTTCCCTTTCTGTGTCACTGTTTGTATAAATCATTAGTATTTGAATTTTCTGGAGTATTACTATTATAAATTCTCCCTTGACTAAATTAAAAAATGTATTACAGCTCATCTAAACTTTGGATAACAAAAATGAAATGTAAACATGACTTAAGTAATTTATGTCTGTAATATTCTAAACAGTTAAAATAGTCCATGGCAAAAAAAGTGTTGTAAAAGATTCTTTGTACTATAATTGAAATGTCCTTTGAGCTTCTAGAAAACATTAAATACAATTATAACTTTTTGTAGGTTGGGCTCATGTGGTTTGTGCTCTGTACATTCCCGAGGTGCAGTTTGCAAATGTTTCTACAATGGAACCTATCGTGTTGCAGTCTGTTCCTCATGATCGTTTTAATAAGGTATAATTATATGTCTTTTTATATCTAATGTATTTATTTTAAAACTTGTGAGCTTTAACAATATAAAACTACACATCTTGGAATGCACTTTATATAAGGTTAATAAATGTGTGCAGCACTGCTGTGTGTTTTCTGATATGACTATGGTAAACTGAAGAATTAATAAGGCTGTATTATTAAAATAAGCTGTAAGGTTATCTGCCAAGTTTCATCAATCTTTTACAGATTAGGGACTATTTTGTTAATTAAAAATATTGTGATCTTTGAATAACATTTTATTTTGAAAGGAATGTGAAAGATTTCCCATTGATTAAAATACTATTGCGGCTTATTTGAAATGTTATTATTGATTACCATGACATAAACATATTAATAAACATTCCTTTTAAGGAAAAAAGGTATGCTGATATATTAAGACAAGAATTTGCAGACTTTTGCCTACATAAAAATATTCACTTTAGTAGGATTATTTGCTAGTAGAGGAACTGCTTCTAAAGAAGTGTCAGTGAGATGGAATGTTTTATAAAGTGTGGTGAGACTTTAAATAAAAAAAAACCCAAAAGGCAAAGCAATGAAACAGTAATTTGTGTTCTTTATTGATAGTTACATTNNGGATCCTCCAGTTGCTGTCAGTATGTTTTGCCCATCTTATTTACCAGTGTAGCTGAAAAAACAGGAGTCGAAGTCTAGGTTTTTCTCAAGCTTTTTCCTTACATACTGTTTGAGCATCTCTGTCGGCACCTCACTG